>CM065052.1:157578141-158071012 GCA_032883995.1 Coronaproctus castanopsis
TAAATTTTCACATTGTAATTTTAGATATATTTATAACTTATGTTTTATATCCCATCGTGAATTGCCAAATTACGACGAAATTTAAAATCTACCTCGTTGTCGGCAAGTTATAATGAAATTTAAAGTTTTAATATTTTACGCGTATACTTTAATCTTTATCCTATTGTGTACGGAGCTAAGTTATAACGATTTCTAAAGTCAAACGATAAAGAATTTAATAATTAAATTAATTTTTTATTCGCGATTATTTATTCGGTTTATCGCATTTATGTATTAAATTTATTTATAACTACTAGAATGGTCGCGGTGTGACTCTCAATGCGCAACAATTAGATGAGAGTACGCGAGTACCCGAGCCTGCTATCTGGATAGCTAACCTATGGAATAGTATTAAATTATTTTTATAAATGAATTTTATCGATTTTTAAATTATTGATATTATTTTACATAGAAACGTTTAAATAAATTCATCAAATTTTGGCATATATATATATATATATATATAACGAAAAACATGCAAAAATAGTACGAATGACGTAATTATTATATATATATATATAATTATAAAAAAAAATATATTAAAAATACGTAAACCTGATGGTGAACCGCAGTCGAAGGAACTGATGCGACGATGACAGATAGATTCCGAACGATATTATATTTATATCTGATCCACACTAAAATGT
Source organism: Coronaproctus castanopsis (assembly GCA_032883995.1). NCBI lineage: Eukaryota > Metazoa > Arthropoda > Insecta > Hemiptera > Monophlebidae > Coronaproctus > Coronaproctus castanopsis. The sequence continues at coordinate 157,578,828 of CM065052.1, forward strand.
CGCTAGATGGACCGTATTAATATTTGATTATTATTCTCTATTATTATTATTATTATTATTTATTATTATTAGTATAGTTTTTCATGCGAAATAATTCAGTTTAATTGTTTATTATCACATGTATGACAAAAATTAGATTGGTTCGATTTGAAATTTCATTACAATACGTATTTATAAGCCAGTGTTTACAGAATGTATATGTATTACGAACGGTTACTTGATCATTTATTGGACTTACCGATTGGTAAACGAGTTCGGTTTTTTCTCGTTTAAGCGACCCATTAATTTCAAAACACCTACTTTATCCTCTATCAACTTTACCTGATTATCATCATCACTACTACCGTCATTCTAGGAATTAACGATAAAAGGAGATATTAAATCTGCCGAAAAATTATAGTCCCCGGTAAATAATAAAATATTTTTAAATAATCTCGGTGTTGATAATTTTCCCCGGTAAAGATCGATTAAAAATAACGGAATCGCTGGCGAAAATTATTGAGAGATAAAAATCATTAATATATTTTTATTAGTAATATTATGATTATTTTTTAATCTAAAATTTTTTATAAAAACCGGTTCGTTTAATAAATTTTTAATCGATATCGCGCGCACGGATAAACACGTACGGGTATAAATATAGTTTATTTCGATTTGTTTAAAATATCGAGAATAGTTTGAAGTTTTCATTCGGATTAATAATTAAATTCGCGAAATTAAGCGTACGTTTAAATTTTGTGACTTTACTCGGTTATTTTACCGGCTACCGTTTACCGCGCCTTCTGTCTCTTTTTTTTTTTTATGATTTCCACAATTCACACGTCCGCTCGGATTTAAGATAAAAGGCCACTTTATACAACGCGTAACATTTATTTATTCTTTAGCCAATAATGACGAAACGTTTACACTCTTTATATATATATATATATGTGTGTGTGTTCGAGTATATCCAAATGGCAGTATTATATCCAGAGATAAACATTCTATCAGACTGCGAGCGAAATTCAAGCGGATAAAAATAGAGTAAAGTGCACCACTGGTTCGTAATTTTAAACTTTACGATGGTAAAAGGTTTAAGATAGAAAATAGCCTCTAAAATGATGTTTTATATACATATATATAAAAATAAATATAAAATGGTCGGTAGTTTATAGTAGCTTGGGATTATATGTTTATATATATATATATATATATATATATATATATATATATATATATATATAGTATGTTTTGTATGTGTGTATTGACGTCCAATTCATGCGCGTATATTGTATCGTGACAAAAGTGAGATGGTAAAGAATATAAAAAGCGCATTAATGGCCTTAAAATTACATTTTACGACGGCTTACAATCCCTTTTCGCTTCTTATCGCGTCTTCTTGTAATTTTGCACGTACGTGTGTATACGTAGTATTCTTCTTTTGCCGTCTCCTCGAGAAATCTGCTTGACTTGATCTTTATCCGTAAATTTCCGAAATATTTCGATTGCATCTAGTTGTTCGAACGAATTTTTTTTTTTAGATTTTCCGACCACGTTATTCTCTGCCGGCCACGACTACGATTACCATTTATTTTATTCTATATAAACAGCACACACTTGTTGTTCCGTATTATTTTTTATTCGATGGAATTTGTTATTCTAGTCGTTCGAGGAATTTTTAATATCCTACGCGATATGCTCGTATTTCTACGGCTTCTAACTTTTTGCATAATTCCACCGATACTGTCTGCAATTTGGCAGAACGTTCAAAACCTAACATCGTAGTAAGCGTATCCGCAGATCTATCTTTAAGTTTGTCGGAACTCACTTGTTCAATTCTGGTTCTTATCTCGGCCGATATTTCACATCTGTCATTAATACGACATCCCAGATATTTAATCGATCTGCGATCTTTTCGATCTTTACATTTCCGAGAAACAATGTGCCGCTAACCGTGTTCTTTGCACTACTAATGGACATTCATTAAGACCGTATTTTTTCTGCGTTCATTAAGCTCCTTCATTAATTATAGGTCTGCAAGGCTCGTTGCAACCGTCACTGTATCGTCCGCGTAGCGAATGTTCTTCACAAACACTCCGTTAACTAGTACATCTAGGGGTTTCCCAATAATTGACTCTTGAAAAATTGTCCTTCATTACGATGACTTCTTCCGACATTTGACCGTGTCTATACGTACCGACGCGCATTCCGATATAAATTAGTTTTAATTCTGATATCTCTACTAGCCGGTCCTATTTACTTTAATGAAATTCGAAAATACGAACTAAGTTCAGAGGCTCCGGTTAGTTTGGAACGGTGATATTTTAACGCTAACAAAATTTTTTATTTCCTGGTTCGTGTGAAATATTTCAATTTTAAAATACATCGAAAATTATCTACAGTTCGCCGGTATAAAATTTAATATTTACGTCGAAATTTTATAACGTACCCCCCCTGAAGAAAGGGTTAATTACTATCGCGGTAGTAGTTTGCAGTCCGCAATTTAATCTGGCTTTATAAAATATTCTCTCGTAAGAACAATTCTAATCCCGTTAATCGATCGCTGCTACTTACTTAAAATTACTTAATTATTTACGGACTTGCCAAAGTATAATTATCGTACCATCCACGTTCGAATCCCAACAAAAGACGATAATCTTCCGCGACGAATTATTTAATCTTGTCCGTTCAGTTCGATCGATAAATCAGCTTGCTCGAAGTCGAAATCGAGTTAATTAACGTTTTATTTTTAAACGCGTTACAGGCACAACTTCGAAAAACTTTGCGTCAGTAATCACCGTTAAAAATGTCAAATAGAGCTAATATGCGTCGGTAGTGTACAAGAGATATCTACGGAGCTGGCAGAGGTGTGGGAGGACGGGAATATACGTGGATAGCTAAATTTCGGTCGGTGATTGCGTCATAGTCGCCATTGAAAGTTTCGCTGTTATCGCTTTTACCATCTCGTCTTCTGCTATTCTTTCCAATCTCAGGTTATTCGTTTATTGTCTTCCATTCTCCTTCTTCTGATCGTGCAGGCGTAACCGATTTCTCGTTCTTTGTTTCGTTTTTATCAGTTATATTCATCGTTGTTTTCTTTGCACTGGATTTCGCTTTTTGCCTACCCGATATTCTCTTGTCATTAACCTCGATATCGCAGTTCCTTTACGCGTCGTTGCGCTTCTTGAATATTTAAATTGTTCGAAATACGTCACGATGGCGCGATTGCTAGAACCCTCGGCTGTTGTCGAAGCAGACGGTCGAGATCGTAGCTCGCGTTGTTAAATTTATTTTTTTCACGAATATATATCAATTTCAATTTTCTCAGAAAACGCGATTGCACCTTACTATAAGTTCGCGCATCCGCGTTCTAATATAATTGCCTTAAACGCTAGCTCATTTCGTAGGCAAAAATAACGTGCAATGTGCTAATGTTTGGCAAAACGATGCTGACCGACACCTGTTCTTCTAATTTTGTCTGTACGGTTCTTCTCATTATTTTTCGTTACTAACGATTTATTTTTAAATTTATTTATTAAAAAAAAAAAAAAAACTTCGTAATGTTCGTATTCGCCAATTACCATAATTAGCTCGTCTGTTATTAAGTTATTAAAAAGTACGGCTATAATGGACACCCTGTGTATTTTCAATTATTTATTTATTAAAAAGCCTTTTATCGGGCTTCCGTGGTGGGTACCGTGTGAAAATAAATGAATTTCGTGTCACCGTTTGATTATTATTATTAATTTTTGACGTAAAATTACGAATTTTAAATTCAATTATTAATTTTTTCATTACGTCATCCCGAAAACTATTACACTTTTCATTATTGTTTTCGTACGCGTAATAAAAAAAAAAATTGGTTTACACTGAAAAAATTCGCGACTGCATGGACATCAACCGTGAAAGTTAAAAAAAAGTGAATTATAAATTGCGTTCTAAGAAGTATCTAAGTAAAATACAATTTCGAGAAATATTTCGTTTTTTTGTATGTGTGTGTGTGCGTTCCGTATACAAAAGAAAAATCACTCAAAGAGGAGAAACGTAAAGTAATATTTCGCTGCGAACGTAAATATTGAGACATTCTACGTTAATCTTACGTTAACGTATTGTGTAGGGAATACCAAAAAAAAGTTTAACGTAAGAATTTAATTTGAACAGTGTGGAATGTAGTGTTTAAAAAAAATAAGCAACGAAAAAGTAGTTAAAATCGTTAAATTTTTTGGTATTATAAAAAGACAACGTAGCTTTTCGGCTATTAAGCCACCATCAGGTGGATGTAAAGAAATATAAAAATATATACAATCTATAAAAAATATAAAAGAAAAAAACGAAAAAAAAATAAAATGTAAGAAAATACTTTATTTAGATATACAATATTATATATATATAGCAAAATGAAAAAAAAGATTTGATTATAAAATAATCTGACAGTGAATGTGGTGAACTACACAGTCGAAAAATTCGTGTTTTTTATATATATATAACTTTCGCGTTTTTTAACTAATTTTTTGTTGTTCTTCTTGTTACGCCATCTCCAGTCGATGGCAGGCGATCATCGTAGCTAATAAATATCTCTAGACGCCTCTTGCAGTTCGGGTTATTTGATAACATCTTCTCATACACCTAATTTCCAGAAAAGTTTTCGCCTACCAGATTTTCTATGACCGATAATTTCGCCATTACAAGGTGAAATTTTTCCGGATGTCTATGCATGTGTCCGACTTTCTGTTTCGGACGGTATAAAGCATCTCAGCTCGATTTGAAAATCCGCACTTCTCTATACGTGATCTAGATGATATATTTTTAGCATTCCGCGATAAATGTACATGTCAAAAGCTTCGATTTTCTTCTCCGTGTGCTTTTGTGTGTGAACTCGGCTTTCACATAGCGTATACTTAATATTGACCAAATGTAACATCGGAGTAGACGTATTCGTAGTTGTAATTTCAAATCCTTCCGAGTTAACGAGTTTTTCTCGTTAAGAAAAGCTGAGCTTTTTTTTCTAATTTGTTTATTATTCGAATTTAAGCTCGAAATTTCGGTACTACCGTAAAAGCAATTCCACCACAATACCGCATTCGATTTTAAAGCTCGTTCACTATATTACGAATGAAACGCGAAGGGTAAAAATTCATATTAATGGACTCCCTATTAAATAAATTATCGCGATAAACGATGATCGGTTGGTTGACAATTACGGGGCGATTGCTTATTGTAATTCGGGGAGAATTGATGTCGAAAACTATAAACGGTTAAACGCCATCAACGCGCCTAACCTTCCGTCATCTACGTCCGCTAATTTAATTTGCTCGAGCTCTCCCCAGCGGAAATTATCCGCCAAACGTATTAATTAACCGTAGGCATTAATGACAATAACCGGCATTAAGTCGACGTGAAAGACCTCTCTTCGTGTCTACGTTGACAGAAAGATACGGATAATTAAAAGCAGAAATTTCGAAATGGTTTCCGAGCAGCAAAATTTTAAAATTACGGTGTTTTTTTTTAAAGAACCTTCCATCGGATAAATACTTTAATTCGAATCAATTATTAATAAAATTAAAAATATTTCTTTATACAAATGTAGAAGAAAAAAATATCATTTATTTAAATTGTAAACATGAAACACAAATATAGATATATAATATATATATTATGTCGCGGTGACGTAACTGCTAGAGTGTTTGAAACTAACTCGCGATATAAAAAGTTTATTAAGTTTTTCACCATTACGTAACTCCTACTATCACGGAGAAGGCAGAGGTACTAACGTTATGTGCGCGTGAATATGCGTTGCTTAGTGCCTGGAATGTTAGCTCATTTTGTATGTAAAAATATCAGCAACGAACAATACGACTATGATATTGATGATTTTTGTATCTAGTAAGTCAATTTTAAAACAACATAAAACCGAGGCAGAGTTTAGTCCTTAGGATGGTAGGATAGGGAGTATTAAATCCTTTAAGCGAGCGAAGCGGATTAGAAAAAGTTCTTATACAAGAAAAAGTTGTTGGTATGTTGGTAAGACAGGTTGAAGACGACCTCTTAAGGAACTACTGGAGCTCATTAAAGCTGCGACAAAACTCTGCTTACCAGAATTAATAGAAGTCATCAAGAACAGAGAAAAATGGCAGTAGTCCCTGAACAGTAGGACTGATTTTATATATATATATATATATATATTGATCCATCCGGGAGACCACCTTGACGTGGTAGAGGGATCAGTATTGTCCACATAATCTCTTCTGAGCAATGCTGTCTGGAGTCTTTCCTGGTAGGCCCACCAGGTCAGTGAGGTCGGAAGAATGTAGATAGAAAGCTTCATATACGGCGAGAGGTACATCACCGGCAATAAGGGCGATAGTCATGGAGACGAAACCGGCGATTCTACATCTATAGGTGAAGCCGTAGCGTCTCAATCGGCTGCCGAACTAAGCCACAGAAAAAAAAAAGGAACCCTACTGTGGTATTTGAACAAAATCAATCGTGAAGCTTATAAATAGCAATATAGTTTTATATCATGCGATTCGAGTGGCACTTACCAGGCATTCTGTAGAAAATATGCGACTCGGAAATGTAAAAACAAGTTACTAGTAAAAATAGCTACGCGGAATGTTCGAGGAATGAATCAAATTGGAAAATTAGCTGTCATCGAGTCACAATTAGAAAAAAAATTCAATACTAGGTATATCGGAAACTCGTTATAAAACAACTGGATAGTTTACAAATTCAAACGTACACTTAGTCACCCATTGTGGCAATGAGAAAAAATTACAAAATGGTGTGGGCTTTATTATCAATAAAGGAATTGAGAATTATGTGGTCGGATACTCATCTATAAACGGCAGAATTATAACTATAAAATTAGAATGCAAGTGTACGCACCAACTACGACGACTGGCACGGAAAAGAAAATAAATTTTATGAAAAGCTTAAAATACTTCCAAATAGAAAATTACTTATGTTTATTAGAGATTTTAATACCACGGTAGGTAATAAATGATAATCATATAAAACATGTAGTTGGCAAATGTTGTTTAAAAGGAAATACTACGGTTCGGGATTTCTGTGCGGAAAATAGATTGATAATTGCTAACACGATATTCCGACATCATGTACATAAACTAATACGGAGTTCGCCTGATGGTAAAACAAGAAACTAAATTGATTACATGCTGGTAATTTAAAAACGGACTAGAACGATAAAAAATGTGAAAAGCTATCTTTGGCTTAACTGTAATACTATGTCTAAAATTGAAAAACCCGAAAACAAAACCAAACAGATAGGGTCATCATGACAAATTCATAATCAATGAAATAAACGGATTGATACAGGCGCATAAGATGGACGAATTACGTATATACGAACATATTAGAAGAATAATCTAAAGCACATAAATAAACCCGTAGATAAGCATAAAAAGAAATCGATAACAGAAGAAATGTGGTTGCTAGTCAAATAAAGAGGATAAATAAGAGCAGAGCATATGATATTTTTCTTCTTCTTTAAGCCTCTGATCAAAACGTTATACCGAATAATAGAGGCATTCCAAATTATAACAGACTAATATAATCAGGATACCGTAGATCAAGCATCGTTTTAATGCTTGAATACCGGAGGAATTTTTGAGAAAAACAGATTAGCGCAAGTGATAAAAAAACGATCCGTGAAATTCTTCGGCCATAACATACGTCCAGATGGATTAAAAAAAAAACAAAAACACGTGGACGACGTCTGGTTTATAGATTACATTCAAAACATAATAGGCTTATCAACGCAATAGCTGATGGAATCGGTTGAAAATCGAATGAAATGGAAAAAAGTCGTTAAAGTGTACTCGTGGTTGAGCACGACGTCCGAACACGAGCAACGACACAGAACAATATATATATTGATACTTCACGGAGGTAAAGACCATAAGGCGCCACAGACTGAGTTGAATACGTTATGAATATTAAGCCATCTTTAATTTAGGTTATTAAATAAATCAGCGATAATAGAAATAAAAATTAACAATTTCTAACCCTTGCGATCAAATCGCGATCATTCGGACAATCATATCGGCCATAATTTTACAATCGAAGTACTAAAGACTTCATATGCTTATAACGCAATCTTCAAAACTATTTCACGATTAAACGTCATTAGTTAATATATTGAATAAATTATACATTTATATATAGTCTTCGCAAGAGCTATTTACAAAGTGATCAAAATAGTTATTTTCGTTTATACAGAAAACGATATTGTAACATCGGCTTTACGATAATATTGATCGATCATTTTCTTTTAAATTTCGTCTAAATAATACACGTATCACAATTTGCATTTCATATTGCGAGCGATTTTGGGCGATAATGTTCGTCTCATTTCGATTTTGTGGGTAGACTAAACTCATTTCCGAAATAAAACGAACATTTTTTCTCAATAAAACGTTCTAAATTCATTTTTTTAATCGAAAGAAAAAAATGTATAAATCTTTCCTGTTAAGTGAAAAAAGCACGCTTACGATATATATATATATATATTAAACACATATCTATATATATATATATATATATATATATATATATATATATATATATATATATATATATATATATAGCGCATAAGTATTATTGTTATTTTTGTGGTTGATATTTCATTGTTTCCATATATTGCGTCTGAACAAAAGGGATTCGACCTCGACATTAATAGTTGCCGATATAAGAAATAAAGATACTTCCGGACGAATAAACTTAAATAATAGCGATGCGGTATTGTTGTTCTTTTGGCGCTCATTTTAAAAAGCCGGTGAATTAAAAATCAAAATCACGTTCCAGTTATTAAAAACTTTTTAAATTCCGACTAAACCGTTCTATTGTGGTATAGAACTTTTTCTGAGGAGAAAATAAAATGTAGAAAACACAAAAGAAAAAGTCGCGTAGTCACAACAATGCTCACGAGAGGTGTTGTGTGCTTTCTCTCTTTGTTCTTCGAACACGAACAAAGATGTATACATGTTTCTCTTATATATATATATGTATATACCTATATATAGGGAATAGTTGGTTTATAAATTAAAGGAAATACACCCTTTGAATGGGGACTTTTAAGGTTTGAGCTTATTTTCTCTTCTCAAAAGAATGCTTATATATATATATATATATATAAAATACGGACAAATTAAAAATTAAACACAATGCAACTTGTATATATGTTATACTCTTTCTTGCTTTAAAAGATTTGTATGTTTTACACACACACATACATATATATATATAATATATATATGTGAGATTAGGTAGTAGTGAATATGTGGAAAGTAGAATGGTAGTTAATCAAAAGAATAAAAAAATAACGTAGCCGATTAAAGTTGTACTAGCGTCCTGCTGCACGTTTTAATTGCAACCGTTCCGGGATTGTACTTACGGCGAAGTGTCAGCGTCTACGCAATTCGCGGTTTCATATAATACAAACGTGCCTCACTACGACATTTTCAAATGTCAAATTAAATTATAAAGGTCGGCTACGGATTTCCCAAAGAGTTTAAACGTTTCGTAATGCCTTTTTTTTTTTTTTATTCAATTAACGTAACTCCTTTAATACGCATATACTATACTACTATTACAACCTATGACTACTAGACTAGGGTCGATTTTAGTTGTTCAACGACTTCAATTATAAAAATAGCTGGTTGTCTGTCGCGTGGAACATTTGTCTCCATGGTAACGATCGCGAAACACATGTAAACTACAACGTCGACGATGAAACCTTGTTTACGTTTAAATGTTCTTTAGTAGAGTTCTTAACTTTAAATTAAGGAAAAGGAAAAATGCCAACAACCACGTACTAGAGGTGGTGTACAATTTTATTCGGAGTTGCAAGCGTACAGTACGGTATAATATGATATAATAATATATCGTACGCTATTATATAGTGTATTAGGTAATTTCGTTAATGTAAGGGCATTTTACGACGGGACACTTTGTTCGCGCGCTTTTAACGGTGGCCACAACTAAATATCACGATGATGAAATAATAATTTTCTTTTTTAATAAGACTCGTTAAAAGGTCATCACTGTCGGGGCGTTATTTACACGGAATACGAACGTCGTCAAAGGCTTCGCAAGTTCTTTAAACTGATTTATTCGAAGGTTGCCTATAATTTGGCATTCTTCCTTTAGAATATTTCACGAGCACGATAGCGCAAGCATGTATACGGCGATGAAGTTATTAGAAATCTGTACTATTGTACTAGGTTAGCCGCAATTATTTGTCGAATAATCGTTCGAAAGGATAACTTAATTATAAACTATAAACTTTTGTATTCGCATTGTATAATATAAATAGAAACTTTTTCTTTTTTTTATGATAGTTAAGCCATTTTCGAGTTAATGTGAAAATAATTACCTTTAACTACGAAGTATAGCGGCGAATTTATTATTTTAATTATAATAAAATAATGATTCGCTATAGAATATCAACACGTTTATTATTCAATAATCGTAGTCGCTCTAGGGGAATTTAACGGGTTGATTCCCCCCTCGTTGTCTTCCGGCGTGATTCTCTGTCGTAGTTTACTTCCATAGTCGGCTGGGTGCCAGGGTACTCGTTTTTGTATTCACCAACCAGACGGGGCTACATTTTAACGAGCGATTTGCTGATAGACTACTGTTGTTAATAAAGTTTAACGATCTTTATTAGTAGGAACACTTTTTTGGTAATTGAACCTCCAACAGGTTTTTCCTATCAGCGCCAAGTCCGCCGAATTACCACCCTGCACGACGTGAAACTCACGTGATTTTTGTTTCGTTTCTCCGCCAGCATAATTGACATCGTACGACGGTCGAGTAATTATTTATTAGAGAAGATGACTCTAAAAAATAATCCGTTGTTGTGTTTGGTCAATAGTGCGATATAACGTGTGCAAATAATAAAAAAAGAGTAAATTTCATTTGAAATGCGATGCTACCGCAGATTAACTCAAAATTCCTTGGACAGACTTCGTCGCCGATAAAATGGTTCTAACCCTCGAGGGAAATACTATGGAAACCGTACACAGGAAGTAGAAGAAGACTGGAAATGATAATGCCGAATTTAGCAAACAAAACTTTCAAAGAATCAGAAAAAATCGGATGATATGAATTGCATCCTGAACTCTTGTCTCAAGAGTGGAAACTACGACGACGATAGAATATCAGCAAACAGACCGAGATACATTTTAGAGAGATGCTCTCATGCATCAGTCATGGCTATAGTTCAACAACCTGGTCGCAAATTAGTAGTTAATCTCCGTCGTATCGTCACTAAGTATTTATTATTTTTCAATATAATTTAAAATATAGAATTTTTTTTAAACTAATTCTTCAAATATTACATCGTATTTAACAAATTGTTTTTATTTATCATTATATATTATTTCTAATTTTTCAAACAATTTCTGATATTTATCTATCTACTGCAATTGCGGTAAATATAATTAATTTTACGTCGCAATTTTTTTTTTGCAGCGTTTAATCGTGGTGATGATTTTTATACAAAATATTTGTATGTAAAACAAAATCACGACAACACGCCTTATATAACACTTTTAATGTATATATACGATATATTACGTATATATAATATGTATATATATATATATATATATAATCCATTCGAATATGTATACTACTTGAAACACACACATATATAAAGCCCAACATGTATAGGTAAACTTCATAAGCTGAAGTTGTGCGTTTTTTTTTGTTTATTTTTTTGTATATATAAAATTGCTATCTGGCTTACGTAGCTAATAAACAATTTATCTATATGGGTCGTGACAGGATTGGAGATATCATTCATCAATGATACTCGGAGCTACCTCGCCAATTAATCAAACCGATGTGGAAGGTATAAGGGGGTGCAACGGTTCAGTCTATGGACATCGTTACCACTATCTAGCAAGTCAACTGGCACTAGGTTCGGGTGGTATACGTTCATTATTTGTTTGGATTACCTAACGCACATACGGTACATTTAGGTAGAGATGCAGGTTGTCTTTGCGTTTGTACCACGGCGCATTTGTTCACGTTATACAGCAATAATTTCGATTTTAGAGGCAACTCGGAATGTCTACCCATAAGCCAGTAGATCATTCTCAATTTCACGTTTATTTCTTTAACGTTCATCTTAATGTACTCTTTACACGTCATGCAACGATCAAGTACCGAGCTTTACTTTCCTGTGGAATTAGACTATTAAGAGGCGGGCATTGTATTGCGTCTATTTATGAATGTGACGTGTACTGACTTGGACGGGTTGACCTTAATTCTTCATGGTCGTGCCCATTTTTCTATGTGATTTAGGCTGGCCTGTAATTTTTCTAACGCCGATATCGGATCGTTGACGCTTGCGAACAATGCTGTATCGTCAGCGAATGCTGCAACCTCAACGTTGGGTTTAACTGGAAGGTCATATGTGTACAAGAGAAATTGAATTGGACCCCAAACAGAACCCTGTGGAACATCAGCCTCAGCAGAATAAAATATCTACCTGTTAAATATGAGGCCAATCATGTAATATAAATGTGGCAAAGAACGTTTTATTTTTAAAAGTAATCCCTCATGCCATACACGATCGAAGGCATGACTAACATCTAGGAATGCTGCAGAACAATACTGTTTCTTGTCGAAACAATTATTTATGCATTTCTGCACTCTATGAATTTGCTCTACCGTAGAATGGCCTGAACGAAACCCAAACTGGTACTCTGGACAAGATAAGTGTAGCACAGGCCGTCTCAGCGTCTTTGTTGTCTATACAACTAACAAACGTGTAATTTCGATGACAAGATAAAAACAGACTGACATCCGACGCACGTAGTAATTGCCGTGAGAGTGAGGCAGGTGGAGCACAAAAAGAAATGACATATACGTTATATTAAGTCGATCAGCCAGTTGTTACATTTAACGAAGATGACTAGCATAATTAGTATTCGCTACACCGGAAGGATTCGAACAATACTGAACCCACGCAACGGTTGAATATGTGTACCTGTTCATATCCATCTATCTTTGATCTGATCATCATTATCTATGTATCTGCATCTATGTTCGATATCATTATAATTTAATCATCAGTCCCAAAACATGTTTTGCTAACCTCCATTTATCTCATTCGCCTATATTTGTACGTATGCACGAATTTTCTTTACTTTTTTTTGATTATAATAATTAAATACTGTACAATCCACAGACGTTGATCTTGATCTGTGCATATTGTTAGAGTTTTTCCTAATTATATATATATATATATATATATATATATATATATGTATATATATGATAATAAAATACCACGCTATGTATTAATATTATACACGAATGAAGCAGAGCGATCATGAATCATTTCAAACGAATATAGTCTAAATGAAAACGTTTAAAATTTATCTTATTAATATATAACAAACAGTTTTCCGGCTATTTTTATCAATTTTTATGTAAATAGATATTATTTCATTCTAAATTGTTGTTTGTTTTAAAATTGAACTTAATAATTTTTTTTTTTTTTTTTTTTTATTTTACATAATTACAACTAGTCCATTTGGACTATCCAGTAATTCTGATATATGAAAGAAAATTAACGTGAAGAGGTTATCCGTCCAGTGACAGGAGCCTCAGAAGAATATGAATAAAATTTGTTTAAACAATATCATAAGGCTTATTCCGTTTCAGCCTTCTTGTGTTATTTAGGTTATCTAATGTAATAATTGCTTCCGTATTTGGATGCCTATGTAATCTGTCTTCGTGTTGAAGTGCATGCCGTCTAATTTCTGTAATTACAGTAGGAACATTTAGGTCTCTATGCAAGTCATCGTTTCTTATGAATCAGGGCGCATTCGTTATCATACGAAGTATTTTGTTTTGGCATCTTTGAATTATTTTGATGTGAGTGGTTTTTGCACGACCCCACAATTGGGCGCCATAGCTCCCAGTTGGTTTAATAATCGCTTTGTAGATTAACAATTTATTGTCGATCGTTAACGTCGAGTTTCTTCCAATAAGCCAATACATGGAAGCTATTAAACGGTTAATCTCTTTCTTTTTAGCAATGATGTGTTGTTTCCACCTAAGTTTCTGATCGAGTCGCATACCTAAATATTTGGTCTCATCTAGTATTGGTATTTGATTATTGTTTATTGTAACCGGAGCATTATTTGTTCTTCTGTTTGTGAATATTACATGAGCCGATTTGTTTTCATTTATACTTATTTTCCACGTTTTTGTCCACTTGCATATCTGATCTAAGGAATTCTGCAGGTTACTAGCGGCAACGTTTTCGAGGGTATCGGAAGCTAACACAGCAGTATCATCTGCAAAAGTAGCAGTTAGTGTGCTATTTGAAGCCGGAAGGTCAGCTGTATAAAGTATGTAGAACAGCGGCCCTAAAACACTGCCCTGCGGGACACCAACGCGTATCGGGTATAGTTTGGATTCTTCTTCCTGAACTTTTACTTTGAAAAATCGTTCGTTTAGGTAAGAAGAAATTAGTTTGTACATACTATAGGGTACAATTTTTTTGATTTTATAAAGCAGTCCTTCATGCCAGACCTTGTCGAAGGCTTGAGAAATATCTAAGAATACTGCTGAACAAATTCGTTTCTCTTCGAAGTCATTTTCAATTTTATTGACGATTCTGCGAACTTGATCAAGGGTTGAGTGTTTGGTTCTGAAACCAAATTGGTGATCTGGTATTGGTTTCTTTTGATTAATAATCATCATTATCCTTTTCATAAATAACTTTTCGAAGACTTTGGATAACACAGGCATAAGCGATATTGGTCTATAGGATGAGACGACGTTTGGAGGCTTGCCAGGTTTAAGCACCATAATTATTTGAGCCATTTTCCATTGGATTGGCACATGCTTGAGTCGGAATATAGCATTGAAGATGTACGTAATGAGCAATATTCCTTTTTTCGGTAGCTCTTTTAAGATATTGGCTGTTATTAAGTCATGACCTGGAGCTTTGTTTCTTTTTAAGGCTACAATTTCATGCCACACTTCTTTTGGGGATACAGGTTTAATGCGTTGTTGATCATCAGGAATATATTCCAAGAACTCTGAGATCTGTTGCTCGTGATTACTTCTAGGTTCAGACGGATGTGGTTGGAATACGTCCGCTAGGTGTTGAGCAAAGATGTTAGCTTTTTCAGTATCGCTTCTTGCCCATTGGCCTGTTGCATTTTTAACAGGTGGGTTGTGTTGTTTTACCTGTTTAATTTTTTTAGTTACTTTCCAAAGGGAGTAATTCCTGTCCTGGGAAGCACTGAGGCTTTGCAAGAAACTTTGTAAACTTTTATTTTTTTCATTTTGCAAAAGCCTTCTTAATTGCCCAGTTATTCGATTGTATAAAGTTTTGTCACACGGATGCCTGGTGTTGTGCCATTTTCTACGAGCTCTGCGTTTTTCAGCTAATTTTTCCTTGATTACCATAGGATAACTGATATTAACGTCAGTATTCAACGATTCAGTTGGCGTGGAATTCCATGCTGCAATGGTGAAAATTAATTTAACCTATCGGGGACGTTTTCTGGACAAACGAATACGAGTATTGTTGGTCATTTCCTTTCCTGGCTGATACTCATTGCGACCAATTCGATAGATAGCTGAGGTTGCTAGAATTTTTTTAACTAAAGACCGACCGAAGGTTCGGTTTCGGTTTCGGCTAGTTTCGGCCACAGTTTCGGTTTCGGCCAAATATTAGCCGAAACTTCGGCCGCGCCGAAACTTAGTGTAATTATGACTTATTAATTGTCGCGCGTCGTTCGGCTAACTTCCGGCTATAACTTGTGTTTAATTACCAATATACTTATGGTAAAATTGATACTCTTTTATGTAATGAATGGAATGTTTTAACGAACCTCACAGCCTGTTTGAAATTTTTCTATTAGGCCACACTTGATTTATCATTTGATGGCGCATGCATATCAATAGTAATACCTTCGATATCATTATTAAAGCGCAAGCTACAAGTTCGATCCGAAAAGGAAAATGAGATGCTGACAAATATGAAAAACTCATTGTACGAGTCATTGAATACCAAATTTTCTTTTATAAAAAGGCACCCTTCATTGATGGCTGCGACAATGCTGGACCCAAGATTTAAATCGAAATATCTCTATTCCAATGAAGTGGATGCTGTAATGAGAGAAATAATATCTTTTTGACAGAGGATGACGACGACGTAGAGCATCCTATACTTTCTGGTGGTGGAGAAAATGTTCCCTCAGTTTCTACAGAATTGTTATTACCAGCCTCCAACCTACAGCAAGAAATAGAGAGTCTTTGGGATATACACGATAATATTCCTAAATAGATGCAGGCAACCATATCTGAAGATCAAAAAACTGTTTTGGAAAAAATAATTCAATCTTATCTGTCGGAGCATTATTGCAACGCAATGCTGACATATATTGTTATTGGGACAGTAGTCCATATCCTACCCTGAGAAAAGCCGTTTTAAAGTATCTTTCTGCTCCACCTACTAGTGTTCCCAGCGAGCAGTTGTTTAGTGCCGCTGGACAAATATACGCAGATCGTCGGAGTAAGCTGCTTGGCGAAAACGTAGAAAAATTACTTTTCTTAGCGTACAATATAAGACTTTTTAATTACGAATATTAAATCTAACTTCAATTTATTATTTAATGTCAAATTGTGAATATAACATAAATAATAACTATCTTTGTTAAATATTGCAACTATTACTTTTATTGTATTTTACATGAGTTAATTGTCTGTATTTGTGTATAAAATACACAGGATTTTAATATACAATAGAAAGTTTAATATGTCTAAATAAGTTTCGGTTTCGGCCGAAACTAACACCGAGGCCATTCGGTTTCGACTGAAAATCTTGTTTCGGTCGGACACTATTTTTAACCATTAAAAATTCAAGTCTTCGTCGGGATTCAAGCTGCGGTCGTGAAATCGAGGAACGCTTGAAGTATTACGGCTACAACACGAGACTGTGTTTCCTATGTAATAATTAGTTTCATGATTACGTACGAATTTGATTATATTCGGTGTGAAATAACGATTATTTTTCGCATTTTCTAGAAATTCGATTTGTTTCTAACGATAAATGTACGTTCAAAATTCTAACTTCCATCGGTAAATTTATTGTTTTCAGAGTTCTTCGGTACTCGTTACTTCAATTGTAAATATATTGTCTCCTCATTGTGATCCTCTGTGTAGCAAGTCACGTTAGAGTTGTAGACAATAAGAAGATAGTTCGAAAAGCAGCTTCTGTCTTATTTTTATCTTACATTCCCTTTTGAAATATATACGCGCACACAACTTTCAAGCAACTATATTATAAAATATCTTCGTCTTCTTTCGAAACTTTACGAAATGATTCCTTGACCAACCACCGAAGTTCGATTTTCTTTTGATCAAGCCTCTGGGGATTAAATTTTTATCTTGTTTAAGACCGATCCGTACACGTCACACGAATTAAATGTCTTCAGAACTTTCACGCCTAATTAAATCTATAATTTTAACGTCGTAATTTCTAATCCCGCATTATTAATTTTTTTTATCTTTCAAGTTAAATTATAAAAAAAAACTTTTTCGTTGTCTTTATTCGTTTCCCACCCCCCCTGTCCAATAATAATCTCGCATCGGAATTACGTGACAATATTCTTCGTGACACGATCTAATTAGATAACATCTTAATTTTCCGTCATATCGGCATTCGCATTCAGTCAATTCTGACCGTGATGACCTACGCGTATTTTCTATAGGTTCCGGTTCTAAGCTGTAACGACTGCTGTTGCTACCGTACTAAATTGATTCGGTAAGTCACTACCTCTTTATCTTGCACCAAGGTGCTTTACCAACCGGTTACATTTTTTCTAGATTTTAATATGCCCAAAAAACTGTCTTTCGCATAATCTGTGTACTTCTATCGACTTCCGTTCGTATTGAGAGATTTGTTCATCTTTCAGTCCACGATATTCATTCGTCGCCATATTCACATTTCAAATGCGTCGATTGCCTATCTACTGCTTTAGCTGCATTTAAACAATTTTTAACCTTTTGTATTAGCTTCTTCGGTGTTCTATAAAAAATTAGATGTTTCAATCGTATCATGCGGTCTTCACTAAAGCAATTCGTATTTTTATTTCATCTCTTAGCAACATCTCCAAGTGACCTTGATGGAAATACAGTACTTATATATTTAATAATAATAAAAAAGAATGCCTCGATAGGGACGAAGTGAAACTTAAAGACGTTTTCCCAAAAAGACGATTATTTAATAAACTCGTCATTTTCTACAAATTTAAAAACGAAAAGCAATGTACCGTCCGCTACGCTTAACTTGGCGTGGTAATAACTGAAATGCTCTCGTTCGCTAATCTACGCCCCGCATACGTCCTTCGTGCATGCAACGAAATAATGGATAGCCGTGCGCGTACGCGAAAAAGAAAGAATACGAACACGCAAAAAATATTACACAATTCCTGTACGTGTTTATACGTATGTATTGTAAACTGAATATACACGTACATGAGTACTGCATGCGGGGGAGAGTGAAGGAGCCCGACTACTTGCGAGAATAGCGCTGCCTTCGCTCGCCCGTTTTCTGGGTTAACTCCCCATATATATATCGCGCCAACGGTAGTTTCACTTCAAAAATACGATAAAAGCTATCGAAAATTTTTTTCTAAAGCGTCGTACTAAAATTTTCTCGAAATAACAAAAAAAAAAAAAAACCAACTGAAGAAATAAGAAAAACTTCAATCTACTTCGAAAAGCGGAACGTCGAGTTTATTTTTAAATAATTTGATAAAAATTTAATATTATTCAACAGTTAATATAATATAATTCCGCTTATCGATTTCTGACGTAATTTATCGTTTAAATTAGCTTCGACTTTGTAAAACTTAAAGTATTTATAGTTACGCGTACATTTTTGCGAATATATGTCGGAGAATTCGCTGCGGAAAGTGGAACGAAATTTATTCTAAAAATAAAATTCGATTTCGAAATTCGAAATATGCACATTCTCCCGACGTGTCGTCAGTACCGAAATGTTATATATATATATATATATATTTATTTCTTCGTAAAATTTAAATAACCAAATCGAAATTCAAACCGTCGTTTGATTTATACGATGATCGATGATGATCGTATAGACGTCTCGCGCAAAAGCCGGTTATTTTTCGACAACAGTGACATTTTGACTTAAAATAATAATAATAATAATAATGATAATAATAATAATAATAATAATAATAATAATAATAATAATATGAAGAATAAAACGACATCGTCTCGCGATGGTACATCAAACTTTCAAACATGTCGAACGGATTATATTTCTGAAAATGATAGACGTTGTTCTATTTCAGAGGCATCCTAATAACGCGCGTAATATATTTCAGCAGAGTGTACATAAAATGGATAGATTAAACATAATCCTGGTATAATAGAAAAAAATGCTATAGAGAAAATCGTGGTACGGATATTAAAAATGGAAAAGAATTTTTGTAGAAAGTTACACTTATCACAACATTCGATAAATATGGCGCAGACTTAGCAAAAACAAAAAAAAAATAAATAAAGAAATAACGAAAAAAATTCAAATCGATATATTTTTATACGGAAAAGTACCGCATTATTATTATTATCGAGTAGATATAAAACATAAAATATGGAAACATGTAAAAATATATACAATTTAGAAAAAATAAACAAATTTTGTAATATTGTACGTGTAAATTAAATATTTTCATATTATTTTAGATTTTTTGCCGCTTTATAAATTGTATATAATACTTGACAACATAAAATTTTAGCGATTTTGATTACTTTTTATTTAGTTTTCAACTATATTCCACGCTGTTCAAAAAAAACGAAAAAAAGTATAATGAACTGATATTTTAATCGGGTTACACGGTAGAAAAGGTATAAGCGTATATTTAAAAAATTCTCTACCACTTTGCCATAAATTTAATCTAAGTCGTACTTTTTTCTCATCGTGATATCGCTGACAAATTTAAATAATGGTCTAAAGTATATAATGAAGCATTATTTAAATCAGGTTAGCAACAACACAATAGAAAATATAGGTTGTGACTTGCCCTGCTTACATAAATATGCACTTCTAGCGGTAACTGAATTTATATAATATAATAGCGACGTCGCATATATTATTATTATTATTATTATTATTACGGTTATTATTACCACTCTTACGGGAATTTGAAATGTTAAATTATGTATGTGTGTATGTACATAAAAACATTACTTTACCAACGGTTTTTGTATTATACTCGGTTACCCATGACGGCCAATTATAAATATCGCTATTTGAGATAATAAAAGAATAATTGAATTTTAATAAAAATTAAACAAAAAAAAAAACACGATTTTTAAACGAGTATTTCCGGATTTTTATGGTTGAATCGATGCCTAGAAAGCGACACTTTCCCGACGACGACAACATGGACCGAAGCGGAAGTGGTGCTTGTACAGAAAAAAGGAGATGGGCAGAATTTGAACAACTACAGACCAATTAATTGTGTAAACTATTCGCGCATAACAAACCGGCTGACGCAACAAATTGACTTTAATCAGCCGAGGGAACAGGCTGACTTCAGGCGGACATTTAGTATAAATGACAACTTACTAACCTGATTACAACGCTAATAAAGAAGTACGCAGAGTCGCAGAGTATAATATGGAACTATACATGGCCTTCAGAGATTACGAAGATCGACTCGATAGAAGTACGAGCGGTATTAAACTCGTTAAGTCTCATAGGGGATTAACGACGAATATATTAATGTTATTGAAAAAGATTTACAGCACTGCTAGGATGCGAATATGCCTTTGGAACAAAACGGAGAAAATTCAGTCGAAGCTCGAGCAGTGAGACAAAATGATACAATATTACCCCGAAATTATTTATGCGCGCATTGGAAACGGTATTCGAGAATCTGGATTGGTATTCGATTGGTATTACGACGGATGGAGAATACTTGAATCATCTCTGTTTTGTTGACGACATAGTGTTAGTAAACTCAAGCGCAGAAGAATTACAGATGATGGTAACGGACCTGAGCACGCGCGCTCTAGTAGATTAGGATCAAAAATTCGAAGATAATAACAAATACCGAAAGACGAATAAGGATAACGATAAGTGGACAATTACATTTATTTATGCTGGAAAATTACGACGAATAAGAAGAACAAGAAGGATGCAGAAGTTTGAAGAGTAATATCATTGTCGTGGGCGGCATAAATTAAACCGTATAATTCAGGAGTAAAAAAATACCGATTAACTTGGAAAAGGAAACTGTATAATCAGTGTGTACTTCCGGTCGTGATATACGGTTAACGTGGCCATTCACGAGCAGGTATAAAAAGGATCAGGAAAACTGCGCGTGAAATAAAAATGTTAAACGTCAGATAGCGTGATCGCATCCCGTACTACATGGATACGCGAGCAAACAAGACTAGATGATGCAGTGGAGCGGATGGCAAAAATCAAATGGAGTTGGGCTGGTCATGTGACTAGGTACAGCGATAAGAGATGGCCGAAACGTGTAATGATGGCCAATAGATTAAAAAAGAAGTCAAGGGAGACCAATGACGCGTTGGCAGGACGACATAAAGCTAGATACGAAATACACGAAATAGAAGTGGATGGAACGTGTTAGGGAAAGTCTTCGTTCAGGAGTGCATCGATAAAATCGTGATATATATATATATATAAGAAAATTTAGAAGAATGCAGATTCTAAAACTTCATCGATGATCAGTTAGTAGATTATTCCTGCAGTCTCTGTAGTCCTCCTGAGCGCTCATTCTCCCATTCGCCTATAGGTAACGTTACTTTATTTTTTGTCCGGCAATTTTATATCTGTCAGTCAGGCTTAGCGTAAATCTCATCTTTTACCTCCGCTCTCGTTCGCGAAAGCGTTCGTCGATTCATACGCCAAATTTAGCTTTTTAATTACTACTACACATGTATTATTATATACATCGCTACATACGCTCTATATTTTGTAATTTAATTTTACTTTATAATTTCTGATTAACACTACTCAATTAGGATTGTTACAAAGTATAATAAACGTGTCGTCATTTTTTAATTCATCGGTTATTACTATACACCGTCTATTTATCCCTCTTAAAAAGTACGGGGGTTTCAATTCTAGTTGACCCGAAGCATCAAATAATTACGCGCATAGTACCGTTTACCCTACTCGCTATAATCCGCCATTGATATATACACTAGGTCGTAGCGTATGTCCGTGCTATCTCTGTTTTTGTAGCCCCTATGATATTCCGGTCAATTTTATTATAATATTATTTTTTGGCGAATATTTTCCATTTTTACGATTTCTTAACGTGTCCGGATGATTTTGAAGATTACTCGCTTTAATGTTTTCCTAATATCGAAAGCAGTAAGTGCGCAATCGCAAATCATACCTTAATGTTGATAAGCTCGACATTTATAAAGCGCTTACCTGCGATGACTTGTTCTATCTCGATGGCGAGCTTTAATAAATTACAATTAAGCCGGAATAGGTGTTTAAGACGTGCATTAAGTGTCTCTAGGTATAGCAGAATAGTGGACATGCGTGAAATATTAACTTTACCTTTTATTCGGGATTCTTACTATAAGTTCTGCGATAATTGTATATCGCGTGAAAATCAGTATATCTTAACGATCGAAAATTACGATTCCAGGCAACTACAGTTTACGTACACGCAGTATAAACATAGACGCCTTAAACATAATATACTTTAAATTAATATTTGATCAAATGTAATCCGCTAACATTCATTGTTATATGTATATATATATTATCTATCTTTATTATTATTATTATAGGTTTTTTATTGTTATACTTTATGGAGCGGTTTTTTGTTGTTTTTTTTTTAATTTTCCCCGCGAATTATATTCGTCAGGCTAGTGTAATTTTTATTTATAAGAAATGTTACATAAATAATTTAGTTTATTTATTATAATTGCGATGATATATTATTATATTTGTACTTTTGTTTAATTTATGTAAATCAGTAAATGTTTTCTTTTCTTCTTTCTCCTTCTTCTCTTCTTCTTCCTAATATCTCAGTTTCGAAAATGTCGATAATTGTATACCCTGTCTTTTTTGTTTTTGTTTGTTTGATTTAGCGCATTCTGTATATAATATACATGGATCGGAAACATGGACGTGTACAAAACGAGAAAAGGATAATGCAATGCTGAAAGCTGATGAAGAAAATAAGCTGGACGGTGAAAACAACAAATCAAGAAGTTTTGAAAAAAAAGGCGACAAATACTGAACCGGATAAAAACAAACCGGAAACTATGTTGGATGGACCACGTGTTTCGACATGGAAGATTGCTGCGAGGTGCAATTGAAGGATATATAGCAAGAAAACGAATAACAGGTAGACCGCGATTAAGGTGGATAGATAACCTGAAGAGGGATTCCAGATTCTCCAGTTACTCGGAAATGAAAGCAATGGCCAATAACCGATACGAGTGGAAAAAGACAAGCATATAGGCGAATCAGTCCACCGGCTGTTGCACCCGATGACGATGAGGAATATAATATAAATCAAACAGTTCTAGGACATTTGTTCGCAAATCTTCCAGTACGTAAATGTCGTGTGTATAAAATGACGAGTTACGATCATTCGCGTAAAACGCTACCTCGACGAAAGTAATTATGTCGATATTTACAGCGGCCTTTTTCGGCATTTAATACATGTCTTATTTATTCGAATCGTCTGTGTTATTTTTGCAATTTTCACTTATTCGGTTAGTTTTATAAGCTACCGAGGTTATTACAGCTTAAGGAGAGACATATGTGTCTAATTTATATGTATGTTAGGAGTGGGCTTTCTAAGTATTGATTGAGGATTGTTCGATAGGATTTTATGTATGTTGCGTGTTAAAAGTGTTTGGCAGTTGTAAATTAAGTGTACGATTGTTGGTTCCGTTAAGTTACTAATCCGCAGTTCAATCTATTACACGCTGCCCCGTCAGATCGACGAACATGATGTCTGTTTAATTTAAGTTGTTTTTTTTATCTTCGCGTTACTCGATTTTCCCCATTATTAGACGCTACTCGGTGATTTGTTCTTCAATCGTATAGTGCACCATCTTAACGACGAGTGCTCAAATATTTCGAACGTATAAAAAAATCAGCTGAAAATATCTAGGCGTCATATCGCGTTTGTAGTTCGATATATTTTTTATTTATTAGGCTTGATGAAAAAAATGTACGCTTACAAATAAAATTTAATTGCGTACTTTTTCGCGAATTTGAAAATAAAATGAATTATTAAAATATAACGAAGGAGACAAATGCCTAAATCGTAAAGCCGGAATTAATAACGGGTCGGTGGAACAGCACGTGTCAGATTTTAAGTTGATCCGACTATAACGAACGGAAGCGAAACTTTAACAAGCGCTGTCTTTTGGCGAGATATTACGCGTCATCTCCGAAATAATTTACCTGAGCTTTTCGAGCTGCTCCAAACTGAAAATTATTCAAACACGGGCCAACATCGCTAATCGCTATCATTTCCCGGGCGATTTTGTCATCTTTCTGCACTCTCCCTCTTTATCTTCATCGCTGCTTCTAAAATCCCTACTTTTATCGAATACACACGATGAGAAAGCTGTACCTTTTTCGAGTATGTCGGATTTTGGTTTTTCTATCGGCTCCGTAGACGAAGGTAATTTGAACGATGAAAATCGACTAACTTTATTCTAGCGCCGAAAGATTGATGTCTATTTCGGCCTAATTTTCGACTTCGTCAGCCTTTAGAAAATTAGTTTACTAGTTTTCGGAATTTCAATCTCGTCGATTAATCAAACTGCAAATTCTCATTTTCTTAATTACGTCAATTAGTGTGAATTTCTGAACTGCTTTAGGTAAATAATATTTTTAACCCGCATTATTATTATTATTATTATTATTATTTTTAAATAACGAAATATGCTTCTATGATAACGTAACTTAATTATCATACCATTTTGAGTAACTCGTCCTTATCTTTACTCTTGTCCACATGATTAACTTCGTTATTGACGAGTCAATCGAGCGAAGAATTCTTAAATTCGTACGAAAATTTCGTGAGAATTCGCACGACATTTTCGTACGAATTAGGTGGTTACGTTATTCGTGATATTGTTTGTACGAAATTACAGAAGGTACTGGCGGCGGGCAATATATATATATATAAAATTTAATAGAATGCGATACGATATCGAGAGATGTAAACGGGGAATTTGAAAAAAATTATTTCACCTGAATAGAAATTAATTGTGACATTAAGGTAAAAGAGACATTATTTTTTTATTTCTACATTAAAAAAAAAAGGATTATGAAAGTGACTCTTCAAAATTTTAAAAATGAAATAAATCAACAGCACGTGTACGCGTAATAGGTATGGCTGTTGAATAAAAGATAAAAACGTGCGAAACTAAACACGAAGGTAATAAAACTTGTACGAATTCTTATGAAAAACAAAATGTATTAGTCCTATGAAACTTATCCCAAGAGTTCTGAAGATCTATTAAGAATTTGCAAGAAACAATACAAACAATGTAAGCACGCCCATAACTCTATACACGCTTGTTCCTTTTAGTGTAAGTCGTAAGAAATACGTACGACTTACTTTCCATGAGAATTTGGGTTCCAATGTAACCACGGCCTTGGATGTAAAATAATTTTTAATACGCAAATTCAGTTTTATTTTTTATATACATGTTATGTATATATCCGTATATATATATTTCACATATACATGCGTATTACAAATTTTTATGCATGTGTACAATTCGGAGCACAACTTTTGATCACAATGTCAATAAGGGAAATTATTTTAGCATTTTAAATTGCAATGCTAGCCGTTAAACAACACGATCTCGAATAAGAGACAAGAATTATAAATTCGAAAATTCTTGAAAAATCTCCTAGATTTGATGCGATAACAGCAAAAATGTTAAAAGAATTACCCAGAAAAGTTAACACGATGAATATAGAACCTCACTATTTCCGAATAAGTGAAAATTATCTCAGATACTGATGATAGACAAAGACAGCACAAATTTGGAATCATGCATATTGATGATATTAATCACTAAACTTGCAGAATTGTTTAAAAATCATTCTTATGAAACTAGATAAAAGAATAAATTATCATTCGGTTACCCTTCAACACCCGATTGAATTCGAAAATAATCATTCATAACAGCATACAACAAATCCATATTTAATGATAATAAAAAATGGTATTTGATAAAATTGGACACGATGACCCGCTTTAAAAATAAAAATTTAATCGCCCACGAAACATGATTTACTATTCAAGTCACGCCTAATAAGTAGATAATTCCAAGTCGAAGTTAATAACGATTAATCTGATGTACACATCGTGATCATTGTCCCACAGGGAGTGTGTTTTGGGCCTTACAAATCGCAACATTGGCAGATAATTACTGACGTTGATGACATTGATAGAAAGTAATTCCAATTGAGGATCGCCAACTTTCAGAATGAAAATTGCGGATGAAGAAGTGTCTTTACACATACGTATATATAATATAAAGTTTCAATTTTCATTCATTTTAAAAATAACATATTTTTAATTTTAATAAAGCGATTTTTTACCGGTGATTTCTCACCAAATATTTACATATAGATTCAGCCTAATTGATTCATTTCAACAAAAATTAGCCTGTATTCAAATTGAAGATATTTCCCAACCATTATTATGATTTGTTTTCCTCATATCTAGATGAATGGTATTACCAAATAAAATATGGTGATGAATTATCCAACATATATCCGATAAAATCAGGCGTTCACAGGGAAGTGTCTTGGGGTCATTATTGTACCTCATTATTACAACCGATGTGCCTGTCGATGATACATCCTTAATAGCGACTTTTGCTGATGATATCGCAATCTTGAGTTCAGATGTAAGCCAAAAAAATGCATATCATAACTTGCAAAGAGCGGTGGATAAAATTATGTCATGGAACAAGGAATAGCGAATTAAAATAAATCAAAATAAATCAACGTATGTAGTATTAAACATCAAAATAGATAATAAGATTGTACGCTTTTAAAAAAATGTTAAATACCACCTAGGCTTGTACTTAGATCAAAAGTTAACATGGTGTAAACATATTGATACCAAAAGGTCTGAACTCAGAATAAAAACTAAAAAGCTGTGTGGGTTATAATAGAAATGCAATCCCAACATACCTTAAAGAACAAACTACTACTATACAACCAAATACTCGCTCCAGTATGGAGGTATTGATGCAAATTATCGGGCTGCAGTAAAAAAAAAACACAATAAAAGTACTAAGATATCCAAATATTACTTTTAGGTTAATCGTCAGTTCTCCATGGTATGTAAGGAACAAAACTATACACCGTCACTATGACACGGAGTACATAGCTGACGTAATTAAAAATATGACAATCAAACATCAGGAGCGCTTACAAAGTCGTGCTAACTGATCTGCAATTAGCTTATTGGATAACATGCTACAGATGCAAATTCGCAGACTGAAAAGAATTAAGCCATTAGACCTGGCATAGGAATGAAAATTATGTAAATTATTAAACATAAGATACTCATATATGGACTAGTCATTGGACCATGTACTGTCATGATCTTTTGCTATACCATCTACTGATATCCCATTAGCTAAGAATAGATGTAAAAAAAAAAATTAAAATTTTGCTTTGGCGAAGGTGTGTAATTAATGTATTTGAATGAACTGCAGTTTTATGTTGAGTGTACCAGGAGAATTATAGAACAAATCAAACGTATAGACGAAGTACGAGATTAAACTGGTAAAATTCTTATAGCAGAAAATAAAATTACATTAAATATTACATAAAAGGAATTATTACGTAAACGTTTCAGACTTATTATCGCATCGTATCTACAATTTGGAACAACGTTGGGTAGGGCATGCTTTACGCATGAACGATTCTGTAAAAACTTTACCATTTATGAGATCCGCGTTTGAGATTTTTCGGCAATTAAAACATGCCTTACCCAACATTGCTGCGACTGCTATAATATATGTGTACAGTCCTTATACGTCACCTATATACTATCCAGGTTTCACACCCATACAATAGGATAGAAGATATGACAGCTCTGTACACAGTTATTTTTGTATTCATGGTTGTTTCTGTTGTGGAATGCACGTTTTCCGAAGATGGCAATTGCAGGTGAGGCTGCAATGAATATGCATTCAATTTCAGCGTCCTAACTACTCGTTTTTATGTCCATATTCCCTAGGTACGGAAACATGTATATATATATATATATATAGATATATATATATATATATATATATATATATATATATATATGTATGCATCTTTTTCTTCTGCCGTTGTCTTGTCTCTGTTCAGACGACGTGACCAATCATGTAACATATTTCAACAATTACTTTCATTTCACTCGATTTTGAGTTGCCAGCTGTTATGCTAATATGTCTGTTATGTTAAGACATCGTGTTACTTCTACATTGTGTTTTATTTGTTTGAAGTGTTTCATTATTGTCATTCCTCTTGGTTTTTCCCTTCTATAGTTCCCATTAAAAAAATAAATTAAATATATATGTAAATATATTGGTTTATATACATGCATGTGTGTGTATATATTATATATATAAAAATTTGGTAATTAAAAAATCAAATTAATAACTTGTTAAAGGAGGAAAGTATTAATAATCGGACGATGAAAACATTAAAATATAGATCAGTTAAATATTATTCAAGTAAGGCAGACGTTATCAAACGATGTGAACGAGGACATAGCCCCAACTCTTCTCGCTCTATATATATATATGTATGTATGTGTGTATGTGTATATATAAAATGTCACCAAAAAATAAATGAAAATATTTTTTTCAACATCCTTACCTGGTTTATAGCCACATAATCCCGTAATTAAAACCGACCTTTTAGAAATATTAGCACATTGCGAGTTTTTTCGCTGATAACCATCTAACGAAAGGTCTATTAAAATAAACTAATTAAAGGTCGTCGAACTTCACCGCGTAAAACAGGGCAAATTATACAATTTTAAACGAGCACCGAACGATTTAACTGGTCGCTATAATTATATTCGCTGGTAACCATGCTTGAAGTATGAAACAGGAAAAGTTTTAAATTATAATTTTATTTTAAACTGTAGCCGAATTTTTAATAAATCGCGTCTCTGCCGCTACTTAACAGTGATCAGAGAGTTTTATCGCGTGATATTGAGTACATTTTTCTTCGACGAACGTTAGTTGTATATAATAAATAAAAATCAAAATTAGTTTATGCTCGCTTAATTTACCCGAGTTCGTATGTTACATCATCACCACCACCATATTATAATGCATATGTATATATATATATATATATATATATGTGTGTGTGTGTATCACCGTAAATAAGGTTCATTTCGCCATCCCTCCATTTTGACCTCAAAATTTGTGTTTCTTTTGAGCTTCGTTTGTGAAGGTTTGTGTACCTTTGTTAATTTCGTTTGTTTCATTCACGTTATCAAGATAGTTGAAAAACAAGTTGGGGACTGGCTAGCCTCCATTTCGAATTTTGATTTGTAAATTACTTTCGTTTTCAAAATATAGACAGGTCAGACCCTCAGCTTCCCTTCCGAATTTCGTTCTGAAAATTTGTGTGCCGTTCGTGCGGCTGTTAATTTCGTTTGTGCCATTTCCGTTCCCGAGATATTTAAAAAACAAATTAGAAAAACAGTAATCAAGAACCCCCATTTGCAGTTTGCTATGGTGTTATTAATTTGCGTTGTCTTTAATTCTTTTATCATTAGTGTGTTTGTCTTTAGACGTGTAGAAACTAAAGTGTGTTACTAGGTCCATTTTTAAATATCAGCATTCGATTTTTTTGTGTGTCATGTTCACAGCTAATCTCGATTACCCCGAAAACAAAAAAAACACTGCAAGTTTAAAGTCGTTATTGTCGATTCTAAAACAAGGAATTTCGGATAATTGAAATTGTACGCTGATCACATTTTCCAAAAATTCTTTAATTTATTTCCATTGTCCAATGAAGAACAGAAATACAAAATTTGCAATATAGAATTCGCTCGTGCATGCCATACTTTTATTGCGAAACCTTCCAACACGTGATGTACGTTTTCTGCACGTTAACTGCAAATAATGTGTCGGTGAGATAATGGATAATACCGTCCATATACGTAAGATATTTTTATCGAAGTTACTTTCTCCGAAGACAGTTACTCGGATACATAGTTAGAAAATTAAGCGATATACCGGTACAGTTATTTACGGGGAATTGTTAGCCCAAATCTAAGAACATGTCGACTTTTGGGCACTATATAGCGTATTGTTGAAAAATACGACGATACCACTACCGTATTAAAAGTTGTTCGATCGTAACACTCTTTAGTTTTTATACATCTAAATCAAAATGAAATTAAAAACAGCGCCAATTAGTGAAACCGAAACAAAAATTAAGGTTGTAGGTTGCAAATGGGATGGTTTTTACTCTTCCCTAAGTTTGTATTTTAAATATCTCAAGAACAGAAATGGGACAAACGTAAATAGCAACGGCACACACGACACACAAATGTTGAGATCAAAATACTAATAGACGGAGGGCTGCCGAAATGAATCTCCATAAATACAGACACATATGTCTATATATATATATATATATATATACAGTTATCAGGTGTTCAAATAGTTTTCTGTACGTAAAGTTTCTTGTTATATAAGTAACAAAATAATTTAATATATATTATTACTTTATTTTATTTTTATTTTTTATGACTGGTGTTAAAACTAATATTTATTTTGACACCAGTATTAAACATATAGATGTAATTAAACAACCATTAAGTGAATCACATAATATGAAAGTAAAATTAAAGGATGGAATATTTGAAAACCTCAGGAACTTGTTGGAAGATGAATTTACTAATTTAAATAATAATTTCGAAGAATTAAAGAGAAATACTGAAAACCATATTACGAACATTGTTTCCGGTGTAATTTTAGATAAAAAACAAACTTATGCTTCCAAGTTAAAAACTAAGTTGTTTACTAATAGTAATTTAGTAACCAAAACCAAAATTTGAAACTTTAATAATTAAGGATACTAAAATCTATCAGTAAATCGATCGGTCGTGTTTATTGTGTTGCTCGTTAATCGTAAATCGTTCTTATTTAACAAGTTACACGTGTCGATTTCTTTCTCTTTTTTTTTTATTTCTTTTTCTTATCCTCGCGTTTTTCATTTTCGTATATAGTACACCAGCTTTACTCGTTTAGCCAGCTGATGAATGACTCGAGCGACGGGGGTCCGCCCCCGTCCGTAAGTATAGATAACTCGCTCATCAGTTCCGATAGCTTAAATAAAGAATTATATAATAGTAGTAATAATGGTGATGGCCGTATTACTATTAATAATAAGTCCAATTTATCTAATAACTATAGTAATAGTCGTAGTAATAATAGTAATATTAGTATTAGTGGTAGTAGTAGTATTGGTAGTGGTGATAACGTTAATAATGATGATCATAGTAGTAGTAATGATAATGATGGTAATAGTATGATCATCCCAAATAATAGTAGTAATAATAATTTTAATATTAATAACTCAACTATTAATTCACTATATGTGAAAAACGTTCATTCGGGCCCTTATATAGCTATTATATCGTCTTCTCGAGTTGCAAATAGTAATCTTGGCAATTACCATCCTTTGGCAATATGCAAATTATTAGCAAAATATCCCGGCGTTGAATATTTCCAACGTAACGGTATTAATAAAATTAAAGCAGTCTTTAATAGTCTGGAACATGCTAATATTTTTGTTGAACAGGTCAACAAAGAAAATGATATATCAGCTTTTATTCCAAATTCTCTTTTGTATAGATTTGGCGTGATTAGAGGTATTCCCACTAATATTTCAGACACAGAAATTTTTGAAAATATAGAAAGCTCTGTCCAAGTTGTAAGTATCAGACGTATCCACCGTCGCGCGGAAGGTTCGTTAATCCCAACGCAGACGGTTGAAATTAAATTCCTTGGTAACTCTCTACCAGAGTATGTCGCACTATATCGGTTGCGCTTAAAGGTAGATCCAAGTATTCGGCCGCCAAGACAGTGTGCGAATTGCTTGCGGTTCTCACACACTGCACAACAATGTCGATCCAAACCTAGGTGTTCATTTTGCCATGAGAGCCATTTATCCTCCAGTTGCTCAAATACAAATACTTCTGCCCCTTCATGCATTAACTGTATGGGAGCTCATATGGCCACTGACAAATCTTGTCCTATATATAAAGAACGTTTTCAAATCCAACAAATTATGTCTTATGATAACATTTCATTATCGGAAGCAATCCGTAAGAATAAATCAGGACACATTAGTGAGGCTTTCTCCTTTTCAGACATAGCAAAACGCCCATCTTCTTCTAATCAACGACATGCTCCAATACCTTCCACCCCCAATATTGACACTCGTCAAGTACGTTATTCTTCCCCTCAGTCATACTTTTTTCGTAAATCTCTTCAAAATCATACAGGTCCTTCACAGCCTGTGACACCCTCCTATCCAAATTATAAACACTTACTTTCATTTCCTTCTGGTAGAACATCGTCATCGCCATCCCTAACAGTTACTACCCAAAATAATGTTACTGGTGGTCCACCCTCTGATGATACAAAGTCACCCCCCATTAAAAAAGCTTCTATTTCATCTACTCCTCAATCCTCATCTTCTGCTAATCATAAATCTCAATCTAAAGCAAAAGAATCTAACAAATTCGTTTTTCCAAATTCTTCTAATAACACTCGTTCAGATACACGTAAAACTAAATTACCAAATAATATCAAATAACTCACCCACATAATTGACAATGTATTCAACCCTACGTATTTTACAATGGAACTGTCGCAGTATCTCAATAAATAAACCTAACCTTCAATCTTTTCTAGCAACTAATACTTTTGACATTATTTTACTTTCCGAGACATGGCTGAATCCAGATTCTAAATTTTCCTTTAACGGTTATTTCTGTATTCGAGACGATAGATCTGATGGTTATGGAGGAGCGGCTATTTTAATACGTAGTATCATCCCTCATTACCGTCATGATATTCGATCAATTTTAAATGGTAGTCACTGTAATGGTGTCTGCGCTTCTATCAAATACGACACTAAAGAATTATTTATACTTTCATTTTACTGCCCACCTTCCTCTTTTTTTAATACAAACTTATTTATGTCATTTATCAACAACATCTCATCCGATGCTTACATTTTTTGTGGTGGGGATTTTAATGCATTGCATTCTTCTTGGGGTTGTAATAGGTGCAACCTCTCTGCCCAAAATATTATAAACATTATTAATCATTCTAATTTAGTACTATTAAACGATGGAAGTCATACCACAGTTCCTTCGCTAAATAGATCAGCAAACGCTTTGGATCTAACACTCGTCTCCAGTAATTTATCATTGAATAGTACCTGGAGCGTTATTAATAATCCTCTGGGTAGTAACCATTTACCAATTGACACCTCAATTATTTTCCAGCATACTAGGATGGTGAATAATAAAAATTCATTCTTCCCTTCTTGGAATTTCCCTCACAAAAATACTGTAGATTTCACAAATTTCCTAGATTCATTATGCATTCCATTACTAGATAATTCGTGCTTTAATACCACTGTATACGATCAATTTGTCAAACATTTACATACTGCTTTAGATTCTTATGCCACTCGGAGGTCGGCTAGAGTGAACAAATTTCGTAAACCTATTTGGTGGGATCCTTCGTGCACACCATTGTTACAAAAACAAAGTGCATATTTTAAACGTTTCCGTAGAAGCAAACTAATTTCAGATTACTTTGCTTATAAGAATCAGGAAGCCATTACGAGACGGTTCCTTTTATCTAAAAAAAGGGAATCTTGGAAGCAATTTGTAAGTTCGATTAATCGTAACACTTCTGTATCTTATGTTTGGAATAAGGCAAAATCATTTGCTGAACACCTCTCCACGAATAACACATGCAAATCATACAATTTTGACTGGTATGAAGAATTTGTCAATACAGTAGCCCCGAGTTATGTTCCAAACTTGCACGAACTTTCTCCTTCTTATTCACCCAGTCATAATAATACTCAAACTATACTATCTGATGCAATTACTTTACCCGAACTTATGAGTTCACTTTCCTTTAATAAAAAATCCTCTCCTGGTTGTGACGGAATCACATATACTATACTCAACCATCTCCCCTCTTCTGCAACTACAATTTTGTTAAACTGTTTTAATAATTTCTTCCAGACTGCAAACTTTCCAGATGAATGGACCAAGTTCCTTATAATTCCTATTAAAAAATCTCATTCAATATCTTCAGAATCACCTTCTTACCGCCCAATTTCTCTTGCCTCGTGTTTACGTAAAACCTTTGAAAGGATACTTAAAAATAGATTAGTATGGTGGCTTGAAAACCGCAATCTATTTCCATTAGGAATATTTGGCTTCCGAAACAACCTAAGTTCATTAAACTGTATAGCTCATTTATTATCAGACATTTATAAATCCTTTTTATCAAAAAAAATATTTAATCTCGTGTTTCTTAGATATTAATAAGGCCTTTGATTCAATTTCTATTCCCATCTTACATAACAGATTAACAGATTTGGGAATTCCTTTGGGTTTCGCCAATGTTTGCTGCAGGTTGTTTACAAATCGTACACTACTTTTCGTGCATCCTTCCTCTGAACCTATAGTTCGACATGCATATGTTGGACTTCCACAAGGTTCTATACTCAGTCCAGTTCTTTTTAATATATACATTCTTCCGTTATTTCAACTTCAACGAGCATCAAATCTTCATATCTTATCGTACGCTGATGACTTCGTCATATACTGTGATCACCACTGCCATGCTGAGGGTGTCAGTTTACTGAACAATTTTTTATATTGTTTTTCTATGGCTCTAGCTAATTTGGGACTTTCTCTCGCGCTTAATAAATGCTCCTCTGTAGTTTTTTCTTATAAACAACCAAGCCCCGCTATTACAGGATTATCTCACGCTAGCCATACTATTCCTTTCTGTACTTCGCATCGGTATTTAGGTATAATTTTGGATAGAACGCTTAACTGGAATTTACATATACAATATACTTACGCAAAAGCTTTTAAACGCATAGGTCTTATTAAGTCGCTTAGTCATACTATTTGGGGAGGAGATCCATTAACGTTAATTTTACTTTATAAATCCTTTATTCGTTCGGTGTTTGAGTATGGTAGTTTCTTTTATGGTAATGCTTCGTCAAATTCTTTGGATCCTCTAAATAAATTGCAAAATTCTTGCCTCCGTTACTGTTTGGGAGCATTTCTCACTACTCCAATTGCTGCTTTAGAGGTGGAATCTAATACCCCTCCTCTTCACATCCGCAGAAACCTCTTAGCAGACCAGTTTGTTGTAAAAAGTTTCACAACTACATATCAGTCAGCATATAATAACTTCTTATTTATTTATAACAAATGGAGGTTCTCACCATATAAACTTCCTATTCTCTGTAAATCTTCTAAACGATTCTCCAATTATCGC
Source organism: Coronaproctus castanopsis (assembly GCA_032883995.1). Lineage (NCBI taxonomy): Eukaryota > Metazoa > Arthropoda > Insecta > Hemiptera > Monophlebidae > Coronaproctus > Coronaproctus castanopsis. The sequence continues at coordinate 157,614,468 of CM065052.1, forward strand.
AACTTAATTATTCCTTTGTCACCCTCTCCTTATTTTTCCGATCCATTCTCTATTAATAATATAAAATTAGAAATAAATTTAGAAACCTTTCATAGGTCTAAATATCCTCCTACTGGTTTTAATACTTCTATTTTAAATAATTTACTGACAACTCACTGGACGGGCTTCCTTCCGATTTATACAGATGGTTCCAAGGCTAATAATAAAGTTGGTGCAGCATTCGTAGTTCCTTCTTTAAACATTATTAAGAAATTCGTTTTATTACGTTTTTCTTCGATTTTTACAGCTGAAGCTATGGCAATATACCAAGCGTTAAGATACGTTTATCAACAACGTCCAGCTTCATCAGTTCTTATTCTTACCGATTCGAAAACCTGTTTAACCGCTCTAAAATCTCTCTCATTTAATCCCCGTGCATCGCCTTATTTATATAAAATCCGAATTTTGGTTTCCTCACTGTTAGAATCTGGTATTTCTGTTAGGTTCTCCTGGATTCCTGGACATTCTGGCATATTTGGCAATACTGTTGCTGATGCGGAAGCCAAGTCCGCTTCGAATAGCGGTGTGCTTATTCCTTATACACCTTTAACAGATCTTTTGTGTCTCATTAAATTTGCTCATAAAGAATATTGGAATAATATTTGGTCCAATCCTTATCTAGCTCCATATTACAGATCGATTCAACCTCTAATACCCATAAAATCATGGTTTACTGATATAAAAGTACCAAGTAACATACTTCGATGTTTCATTACTACTTTATGTAGATTACGTTTTGGAAAAAATCGTCTTCCATCGTCCCTATACCGATGCAATCTTATAAATTCTCCTTTTTGCCCTCATCCTTCCGATGACAACAAAATAGCAGATGTGGATCATGTATTTTTTGCATGTTCTTACTACAGCTCTCAACAATCTTTATTATATAATCAAATTATATCTCTCCAAGTACCATTGCCAATAAATATGTCTTACTTACTTACTATTAATCGCATTCATGTATATTTAGCTATTTATAATTATATTACATCAACTAATATTAATGTTTAACATATCCATTATTTTAATAATTTTATATTAATCTGGGTGAAAAATCCTGTGCCCATTAAAAAAAAAAAAAAAAAAAAAAAAAAAAAAAAAAGGATACTAGTAATATCGAAAATAGGGATTGGAATACTGACCTAAGTAAAATTAACACATGTCAAATTGGTGTAGATATCGGATTTGTAAAACAACAAAAAAGTAAAGTTATAATAGGTGTCAAGGATAAGTGTCAATTCGAAACACTAAAAAAAGAAGTAACTAATAACTTTACAAATACAAAAACAAAAACAGCATCCCAATAATCTCTGTTGTTGGTATTCGCCATACCACTACACAAACAGATATTTGTATGGCAATTAAAAACAAAGCTGAGAAAAATGAGAAATCAGTTAAAACAAATATGTTAAATTGCGTGCATTCATTCGTCTAGAATCAAAATCATATCATTTATTCATAGAAGCGGGTTATATGATGGTGAATTGGTGCAAATCTTGTATGACTATGTTCTAGTCATCCGTTGTTTCAAGTGTTACAATTTTGGATATATGAGGAACGAATGTAAAACTGATCTTACTAATAATAAATTTAAGATGGACGATGAACAGCTGCAGACAAAATGTCATAATTGTTTTTTTCATGCTTGCGTGCAACATGAAAAAGAAAAAGGTAAAATTTCATCCACGGATATAAAAAATATGATTACAAATCTTACACACAACACATTCTCCTACACTTGTCCATTTTATATGAAAATTGTAAATAAAATAAAACTTAACATTAACTATGGCTAACATAAAATTAATTCTACAAAATGTTAATCATTGCAAAGATGCGCAATCATTATTACTTATTAATAAACCATATAATAGTAATTTCTTAACCATTATTTGTGATCCATATTTGCACGGTAATGTAAAATGTAAGTTTTTATAGCGAAGTTGGTAACACTGCTACAACCGAAATCACGTGCTTCACGTTTACTGTACATAAGAGAGATTCGTTTTTGTACAGTTTCAATTATCATGGCATTCTATAACGAGAAGGAGGGCGCGTTTTGCGAGGAACGTTATTTTTGGCGTGAATGCAAAAAAATTTCGAAAATACTTCAAAGTTACACGATGAAAAAACTTTCGAGAAACAGCTTCTGAAACGAACAAAAAAAAACGTCCTAAACAAAAAAAAAAAAAACGGTTCGTATTCCCATAAACATCGATCGAGTAGGGGCAGCGGTCATTCGGAGTCCCTGACGGCTCTGCTCGTTATTATGATGCTTCTTTAAACCTGTCGGGAGAATATGTTCGGCGTATATTGGTGGAAGACTTGAAATTTCATATATATAAAGTTAGAAATTAAAAAGTACCGACCAGCACAACGAAAACTTTTTCCTGAAACGATCCTGAAAACAAACGAGTACGAACAGATCGATTTAGACAATCTTTTGGTGAGCGATGAAGTTCATTTTTAGCTCTCCGGATTCGTAAACGAACAGAACTGCCGCTACCGATCTGAATTCAGTTGAACAGAAATTTCGCTTGGACCCGGCGCTCTCCAGATTCTAATTTTTCTTGATATTTCACAAGCCTTCGATCACATCATCCTGGCTCCCTTTCAAACTGAAAAATATCATTCATCCACCATACCATTTAACTATAAAATCATATCTACAAGACAGATTTTTCTGTGTTAAATATGGTAAAACCAGTTCGAAAATCTAGACTATTCAAGCAGGAGTTCCACATCCTTGTATACTGCAGACATACCGGTTAATAAAAATACAGTTTTATGCACTTTTGTTGATGACACATGCATTCTCACACCTGATTGTGATCCGGTCATTGTGTCTAATAAACTTCAGGACCAGATTCACCCTTGGTTAACCAGATGGGGAATCAAAATTAATCAAATTAAAACCATTCACATTACTTTTACTCTGCATAAAGGACTGACGCCATCGGTTCATCTAGATGGGACATCCATTCCCCCAAGTTAACCGTTTCAAATACCTCGGTTTGTGCCTTGATAAAAAACTTACCTGCAGTCAAACACATTAGTAATAAAATTAAGCACGTGCGGCAGCGATATATGGTCTGTTCAATTACCTATTTAGAAAACAGTCGAAGCTATCGGTTGAGAATAAAGTATTATTGTACAACTCAGTCATAAAATCGATCTGGATTTGTGGCATTGAACTATATGGCACTGTTAAATCAGCTAACAGCCGGCGCTTACAGTCGATGGAATTAAAAATCTGACGTCAAATTGTAGACACTCCTTAGTTCGTGTCAAATTAGTCTATACGTTCCGATCAGATACTAACTGTTTCAGAAGTAGCCAAAAAAAGATACAAGCTCTTTTCAGCAGACTAAGAAATGCCGCTAATACTGCTATTCTACAACTGATAAATCACGATATGTCACTCGCTTCATCGCATCGGTTGAAGAGAGTCTAGCCAAGAGACAGTCTTAAAACGTCTTCCTGCTCCTTTCATTCCTCCTAGATATGTCCTAAGTTGGTGTCAATGGACCATCAACAGTATCTGATTCTTTCCTGTTCCTTCACCACATTTACTTATTGCACTACGTGCAGAGTGTAAATAAATTTAAAAAAAAATCTTATTTTGAATTGTGTGCTCCTATTTTTTTAGCTGTATCCTTTTTCGATTTTTTTACAATTTATACTCCTGAATTTTTAATATTTTTTTTTTATTTTTTTATTTTTTATTTTTTTATTTTTTTTATGGGGATGTCTTTACAGCTTACCCAACGTGGAGCCGTAATAATCACTAACTCATATTCTTATGAACTCGGACAACTTCTTGAGAAAAGTCGCTATGTCCGGGAACAAATCTAGATTCTCAACATGCAGAAGGAACATTACGTTATAAGGAGGACCACCACGAGATGCGTACAGTAATTTGAGATACAGTTCAGAACGTAATGCTGTTAATGAAGGACATTCGAAGAACACGTGATCAGGGTTGCAGACTACACGACCAGCATGTAGAGGACAATACGGATTATCTCTAAGCTGCATAACGAACAGGCGGTCCGGCAACAAGCAATGCCCAAACCGCAATCTGCTGATGAGCACAATTCCTCACCGCTTGATGTTTTTGAAAACGTAGAACCATGGGAACCTAGGGAGAGACGGCTGCAGCTGATAATACGCAGTAAGAGGCGACCGCTGTATGCACTCCACATATGTCTGTTCACAGAGTTTTTTATGATCAGACTGTGTAAAATGAATGACGTCACGAGATGAAACTGAAGAGAATAAAACACCATTAGAAGAACCCCTTTTAGCTATTGCATCTACCATTTCATTATCGGGGACTCCTCGATGTCCCGGTACCCACAAGAATGACACAAATATACTGAGGTTTTCCAGCTGATTAAGTTTCAACATGATGGCTGAAATCAATGAATCTGACACCTTCCCTTTGCATTCAATAGCCTTTAAAATACTTTGTGAGTCGGTAACAACGAGATAATTACCTGCAAGATTCGCATCAATTAAGGACGACAAAGAAAGAAATACTGCCACACACTCAGCTGTAAATGAGGAACAGAGATCAGATAATTTGTATGCACTGATAATATTAAGAGATGGGATATAAACTGCTGCACCAGTTCCCTCAGCTGACTTCGATCCATCTGTATAAACAAGGATATGCGTAGGAAAATTTTCAGCGATAATATTATTAAATGTAGCCCGGATCAGTGGGGGAGGCCAATTGACGTAGTTCTCTGGAAAGAAAAATGTTATTTTATTGGCAAAGTTGTATGAATACGGTAACATAAATTGGATGGGTATATGAATTCGCATAGTCTGCACATGAAATTCATCCAACCTAGGTGAAACCGAAGCCAGCAGAGGCATTTTGCTGTATGAAAACCGTCAGTTGGAATAAATGTGGTAGAATAAATTGTATAGCGGAAAGCGATCTATGTACATTCTACCGATCAAGAGCTTTAATGCTAAATAACTCCGTCTCAGCTGTAACGGAGGAATCTTACACTCTGCCAACAATGCCGGTATCGGAGTACTTCTAACTGCACCAATACAGAGCCTCACACACTCATTTTGCACACGATCAAGCTTATTTAACAATGATTCAGCTGCAGATCCATAAAAAACACAACCATACTCCATTTTAGAACGAATTAGCAACTTATAAAGAGTCAACAGTATGAAAGGATCACCCCCCCAACGAGTATTGTATAAATTACGTAGAATGTTAACGGCGCGGTTAATAGTTTTTATAAGATGATCAATATGTGGCCTCCATGTTAAACGCGTATCCAACGTAATACCCAAATACCGTATTGACTTGCAAACATTTTCTGTTGTGATAGAGAAGTTATTGACTGTGAAATGTCTGTATGTAAAAACCACTGCCGCACTTTTCTGGGGACTTAGAGTTAACCCAAACTTATAAATAACTCGTTCGATTAAATCAATATCCATATTAATATTACATACGGCGTCGGAAAATGATGTATTGGAACTAAATACCGCAATGTCATCGGCATAAAGGAGAGTTTTGGAATACAAAGGCACGTGTGCGAGTTCTGAAATATATAAATTAAAAAGCAACGGACTGAGGGAAGAACCCTGAGGAATTCCCCTATATATCACTCGATGGTATCTGGTGGACGATGAACTTATTAAAATGTGGCGTTGCGAAAATAGTCTGCTAATGAAATGGCAGCAATGCCCTGAAATGCCTAGGGACAACAGTTTCTGCTGTAAAGTGGGTAAATGTACATTGTTAAAGGCGTTCATTATATCGAGGAAAACAGTAATATTGTATTCTTTATTAATGAGACTGTTATATATATTACCAACTAAATCACCCACGCAGTCCAATGTACTGGTGTTATTTCGAAAACCATACATATTAGTTGGGAGGATTTCATTATGCTCTAACCACCAGTTGAGACGCGAAGCTATAACGGATTCACAAATTTTTCTAAAACAAGACGCTAATGCAATTGTTCTAAGTGATCCATTTTTCTTAGGCACAGGGACGATAACAAAAAGCATCCAAGATCTTGGAATCGATTTAGTTTGCCAAACTTTATTTAAAATGTGAACGAAGATAGTAAAAAAATTTTCCGGCAGCTTTTTTAATACTTCGAAAGAAACACCATCGTATCCTGGCGATGTTGAATCCTTCGTTGATAAAATGTAGCTACCTCCTTTTCAGTAAAAGGAGCATCTAAAAAGTGATCCGAGGGGCTACTTTCAGTTATTATAACTTCTTCTAGTTCAGGTACATGAGGTGGAGCCAGTGACTCAACAAATGAATAAAAATTGTCCTCTGACAACTGTCTAACTTTATTATAAGAAGAACTCCTGAACGATTTAGATAATTCCCATACCTTAGAGATAGATGTTTGTCGATTGAATTGCATGCAAAACTGTTACCACTTCTTCCTTTTTGCAAGTTTAAATTCCCGCTTAGCTAAAGCATTAATTTTCCTCCAGTGCAGATAATTTTCAACAGAACTATTTTCCTTATATTGTAGAAAAGCTCTCCTTCTATCACAAGCTGCGCGTTGGCAGGAAACTGACCACCAAAGGCTTGAGTTACTTTTCCTTGTTTTCTTATATTCACGCTCCTTTATAGTTGGTGACGATTTTGATAGGGCTTCGCTGATAGCTTCATATAACAACTGGAACTGGATCCTAGGGTCAGTCTCATTGCATATATTTAAATCATGTTTCTGAAGCTGAGCAGAAAACCATTGCCAATTCGTACGAATATAGTTCCACCTTTTTCCTAAGGACTGATCAAAAAATCTGTAACTATCCTGTACCTCATTTATACCTATTTCTATTAATATGGGGCAGTGGTCACTCCCTGAAGTGTCTGGGATAATTTTCCAGCTAGCTATTAGACCAAATGTAGGCGAGCAAAATGTCAAATCTAATGGGTTGGCAACAGTTCCAGGCCTACCAAAATGAGTTGGACTGCCATCGTTCAAGATGCAGCAGTCAACATTCAAAAAGGCTTCATATAACACGTTCCCTAAATAATTATTTGTGGAACTACCCCAGGCTACATTATTCGCATTCCAGTCGCCACCGATAATGAATGGAGTTTTCAATGAATTAAAAATATCTGAGAAAATAGAAATATTTGGACGAGAGGAAGGTTTAACATATATACTATAAATATGAATATAAAAAGACGAATTTATATTAATCTTAGTGCCTATCAATTGTATGAAATTCGAGCTATCCTGCGATAAACTGCAAGGAATAGGAAAAGACGTGATGTGGTCTCGCACTAAAATTGCCACGCCACCATATCCATCCTGTCTATCGTTTCTATAAATAGTAAAATTTTTATACTCGAATTGTTCAATGGGTTCAAGCTATGTCTCCGATAATAATACTACGTTAGCTTCGTATTCATCAATTAATCTATCAAGGCTGTCACAGTTATTTTTCAAACTGCGACAGTTCCACTGTAAAATATTAAGTTTCATTTTATGCTCGACCGTCCCTGGTTGACAGGAATAGGTCTATTCGCATAATTGTATGCTCGACCATCCGTAGTTATAAGGGATAGGTCTTTTCGCATATGCAAATTATTATACTGATTATGAGATAACGGAGCAAAATATGGCTGACCAGCGAAAGAAAGATTATATACACGTAAGCGTACGTATATATATTCACAATCACACAAACATACACATACACACAGAGATACCCACGCATACATATACATGTACATACTTATACACATATTTACACTCATGTCTAAGGAGAACGAAGCATTTGAATTATTGATTCGAGCTTATTCTTCAAATGAGGAATCTGGAATTTTTGTAGTGTGGACAAAAGTGCGGGCACCAAGAGATCGGAAGGAGGATGGGTTAGAACGAAAGATGATTTATTTTGGTTATCAATAGGTTGAGGAACTTTAGGATTTGAAGACAAGGATACATTATTAATTATAGGCTCGGATAATGAGATAACAGCGTCATCCCCTTCTGGTGGATACACTGATCTTGACTTAACGAATTAATTTGGCCAACGACATAGGATGAAGGTTGCCAATATTATTATTTATTCCTTCTATCAAAACTATAATTGGTCCCTGAAAATCGTTCGGAAAAATATTAATTGATGTAGGGGATATCGTAACTTGTACTCGAGGATTTATGTTAATATTACATAAAGTATCTTTAACAATTTCAAAATTCGGTTCTACGCGAATATTATTTATCGAAATAATTTCGTCGGAACCGACATCTGTTACAATAGCCTCGTTAGAAATATTAAGCTTCGATTTCTTATCTCTAATGTTACACCGATTACTATGCTTATTACCATTAATACCACTACCACTACTACTACTAATACCGACGCTATTATTACCATCAATTTTATTATTACAACTATTATCATTGTTGTTATTATTATTACTATCACTATCAGTATCATTTATATTTTTGTCTTCTATTTTTTTGTTGCTAAAATTGATTTTAATAATGTGTTAATATTTCTTATTGCTAAATATATAGGCGATAGAGAACATATATATGCATATATTATACACATAGGAGTAGGATGAAACATTTTTATTTTCTATGTACGACTTCCTACATAATTTATTGAACCTAAATATTTTTTTTTATCTTCTTCCGTATTTTTATCGTAAGATTTTTGATCAACTATAGTAGACTTGTATTTATTATTGATTGCTGTTTGTTTTTGTTATGTTTTTACTTTATTTACTTTATCATTATCTGTTAAAATTGTTTCTTCCCTATTGATAAGACAACTTAAACTAGCAAATTTAGGCATTTTGGGTAGAATAAATCTGTTGGTATTCATGTGTCTGTTTGTGTTATATATATATATATATATATATATATATATATATATATATATATATAATCGTTTGCTAGCTTAAATTGTGACTAGAATTTTGTACGTTATCATTATATATAAAATGGGCTAGCATTGAAGACGCTAGTTATGTGCAGATAAGCTCGCATAAAATGTTATACTGAGCGGGGTGCGTGTAATTACCAGTTACACGATTAAAAAGTTTATTAATCTTGATGCTGCCATCTAGAGGATCAAATTATCGACTGTCATCCTAGTCGGTAATTGAACACCTCGGCAACTACACTACTCTGAATGTATGGGCAAAAACACACTTAGCGGTTTGACCGCCGCGTTTATCGAGTCGGTTTTAAATGCGTAAAACACATTCGTCGGTTTTCTAGCGTTTTTAAAGCGGTAACCGCCTGTCGGTTTCTTGGCGTTTTATATATTTACCAGGAAAAACGGAATATAAAATGAACGAATACAGAAACAAAAACCGCTTTGAAAAACGCCGTGTTTGGTTTAATACATCTGAATGAATGCAAACGAGAAACGCTTCTAATGTATAAAACGCCGCGTTTCACGCCAGACAATCACAAAACGCGTCGGTTTCAAAACCGACAGGCGGTTTCGTCGCTGTGTGTGTTTACACCATAAGAAACGTATTTATCTGAAACCGACTCGATTTTACTTTCGGGAAACGCTTCGGTCGAAACCGCTTAATGTGTTTTAGCCCTAAGTGTACACATTAATAGGTACTAGCGGATCCGGCAATGTTTCTTCATAATTTTGTTATTGTTACATTTGAATGTATATTAAAACACTGATAAAAACCAAGACTAGTCAGTTGTGTTGTTATATCGCGCAAAGATTAGTTTTATTTTTTAACTTATTATTTATTTAATTTACTTTTATTATAACCGTCTCGCTTCGTGTGTCTCGATATTTTCGCGTCACTTTCTCACGTGCTGTTTCTGAATTTGAAAAAAGTTAACATTTACTTTACTATTTCGAAAAAAAATCTAACGTCTACGGGCGTACTCAACATTCGTCGCACTTTAGTCACAGAACTTGAGATTTTTTATTATAAATGTGCGAAAAATATTTCTTAAAATTTATAATTTTAACTTCCTGCAAAATTTAATCTTGATTTTTTTCAATTCTTTAATTTAGACATTACGTTCCCATTTCGACACCTAATTCTTTATATCGTTACGCAACACGACAGACCACCCATAAATAATATTTTATATTATTTCCACGTAAAATCATCATATTCATCATTATAACTGATTTTTCTATTACTTCATCATATAATTTATGTATATAAGCTATATATATATTTTTTTTTAAATATTTCTTCATGAATTCGTGCTCAAATAATAATTATATATATATATATATTGTAATGATTGATACACATTAGTATATGTATAATATAACAGCATATATACGTTTATGTGCGCAGATTTAATTTGTATATACGTTGGGGTAATCAATTTACTAAATTATATATGTATATATATATATAGAACTATGACAATTATAAAGTTGATTCTAATGAATATTTTATTTTTAAAAATACGTCATAAATATAAGATAATCTCGTTAATTATCGCCGATATATATCAAGGAATAAAATTAAAAATCAACATAATTCCTTTGTTCTAGCGATCAATCTATCAGCAATCGCGTAGACAAGATGGCGGCCTCGACATCGGATGACGTGGAATGTAGTAGACCGCTTTGACTAATCGAACGTGTCGGTATAACGACCGACACTGAAACAGACGACGAAAATCAGTAAAATTCGAAATTTAACTATCCTTCTCTCCACAGCCAATACAAAATTTTGTCGTGGAAAAAAATTGCAGAATTTCAATCGACGTGAAAATTTTCCAAAATGGCGCGGACGTATCGAAATATTTTATTAGGTTACGTTTTGTTCGTAGAAAATTCTGAAGCTTTAAATATCGTATATTGTTTGCCAATGTGATACTAGTATGAAAAATAAGTAATTAAATGTGGCGTGTGACAGTTATTACCAAAACTAAACAGCCAAGAAATTTTGAATATATATATATATATGTGTGTGTGCGTGTGCGTGTAACGTATTGCTTCGCATTCTTTATGTATGTATGTAATAAATTAAAAAATTAATCAACGCGTATATATTAGTGTATTATAACATAATCCATGAATATATATCATATATATATATATATATATATATATATATATATATATATATATATAAACGTGCGTGTGTATAGAAGTCTGTGAATTGTTTTTGTGTATGAAATGAATAAAAAATCAATCAACGCGTGTACATGAATATATATGTATATATAAATGTGTGTGTATTTGTAACGTATATCTATGTTTGTTTATATATGAAATAAGTTTAAAAATAAATCAAAGCGTGTGTATTGGTATATTATAACATAGTTGATAAAAAATTTAAAAAAAAAAAAGTAAGCTCGATTTTCAAAAATCGAACAAAGCGGATATTTCTAATTTTATTAAAGCTCAAATATATTGACAATAATTCCGTCGTGTCGCACTTATTTCGCACGTTTCACGAATATAATTTTAAACGAAAATCTAAATAAGATCCGAATTTGATTAAATTATTAATTTTTATTATTATTTTCGTCATAAATTTCCTTATCGTGTATATAAATAAATAAATAAATAAATAATAAAAAACCTAATTAAAAATAAATAATAGTAAAGATACAAAAATTAGACGTAATATAATCGTTGACGAAATTAAAAGTTAGAAACAGATAGCTTTAACGAAAATTTAAGATATATTATATCAAAGTTTTATTTAAATATTTCCTCGAATTTAGATTTTCGATATAACGATGACGCAATTAGAACGACGGTATTTGATATTTATTTTATTTTTTACGTTTTAAAACTGTAGTTAAAAATTAATATTTAAGACGTTGCATAATAATTATATCATATAATTTTCGACAAAGAAAAAGTACGCGAATCGGTCGTTATTGAATTAAATCCGATTAAGATGATCGTTTTTTTTTTAAAAGTTAAATAAATATTTTCCCTTGTAAATCGCGATTAGATAAAATTATTTTATTTATTACGTTTTAAAAATATAATTAAAAGTTATTAATTTAAGACGTTACATAATATTTTGTATAGAAACCGAACGAAATTTTCTACAGAGGAAAAATACGCTAATCGACTATTATTAAATTAAATTCGATCGAAATAATCCTATTTTAAAATATAAAATAAATTATTTCATACGATTTAAGTACATTATATATATTTTCTAATGAAATTTTACACTTGCGTTATTTTTTTTTTTTTATCGAAAAATATTCTTTTTATAATTTTTCACGCGTTAATATGTATATATATATATATATATATATATATATATATATATATATATATATATATATATATATAAAATAAGAAAACATTTTACATCACGTGATTTTTATAATTATGCATATACAACACTCCGTACTTTACATTTGTTAAATATTCGTTAAGGAATACTACGCAAACAAAATCAGATTAAACCAAACACTATTATATTTATAAAATTCCGTTTCAAATATGTAATTTGAAGTTTTCACGTTAACGTTTGGGTTTACATACACATCTATTGCATAAAATATAAATATATTTTATACGTGTTACTCGAATCATATTTAGCTCTAGAAATCATTTAAAAGATTCGGTTGATAGCTTACCTAAACTTTATCGATTTTATCTACAAAATCATCATCTATCCGTTTAATCCTACTATTTCTTTTTCAATCTATTAACATCAGAATATCGTAGACTAACGTGCTAATAGATAAATAATTGCTCGAATGAACACTGGCGCAATGATAAAACCCGTTTTTTTTTAAATAGATTATGCTTTTAAATGTCTTGAAACTTTAAAAAAAATAAAAACACTCATTTCAATATATATATATATATATATATATATATATATATATATATATATATATATATTAATACAATTATATCGATGATATGCACACATACATATATATATATATATATATACTAATACAAAACCAACTAAATTTTACGGTATTTAGGATGTTGTAATTTTGTAGTTAAACATACATTACACTGAACGAATTTCCACGTTTTACATTCACCATTAATCGCGGTTTAACGATGTAAAATTCGAATAAGTTGGCTCGAGAAATTGTGAGTTGTTTTTCGTTACCACCCTATACACGTATTGGGCGTAAACTATTCTCTTTTGAACCACTGTATAGAGTTATTATCACAGACGGACAACGCTATATTTGGATGCGTCTAGCTCGCGATATTACCCATTTTGAATAAAAGATTCGAAACACTTCCGAAGACAAGTAATGAAAAATAAGAAGTTCTTAAACGCGGAAGGGATGACTACGAAGGGAAGAGCGAGGGGTTTAGATAAACAACACGGACTCGTCCCATCTGCTAACTGGATGATGTGTCGGTTTAAAAGTTTCGAAAAAAAAGCTAGGAAATTGCTGAAACCTGGACGGTTTTAAGGAATCAGGATGGATCAGGTCGGACCTAAGAAACGAAATCTTTTCGTGTTGATTTTTGTTTCGCGTTAAGAGAAAAAAAATGTACGAAGACGCGTGACAATTTATCGGGGCCATTTCGTTATTTCGTGTTAACCGATATTTCGTCTGAAGCGTAATTCGCGTTAAACATATTTCACTGTGTATATATATATATATATATATATATATATATATATATATATATATATATATATATATGTAGTTAATAATACTAAAACCCTTTCAGTCACTATGTCCATTATATGGTACATGAAATTTTAATGCTAACGAAATTGTTTATTTTCTGGCTAAAATGAAATGTCGGAATTTTTTGAAAATATTTATTTGAAAACGGTGAAAATTATCTAGAATCGTCATTGTATATATAACAATTTCATGTGTGGCTGAAGGGGTTAAAGATGGTTGTTATTATAAAATAGTTTCTTTCTTTAAAATTTATTTATTTTTAACATCTAACTCTTAGATACGTTTATATTTTTTTAATTGAACGTTCCTTATAATCACGATAATTTGTATCTTCCGATCAACTTTCTAGTTGATTTAAACCGGCGGCTTTCCTTTCGTTATTAAAGATAGTTTATATATTTATATTCTATAATTACTTATGTGTGTGTGTGTGTCACGTGTGCGTTTAACACGAATATATCTATCTCGTCTATAACAAAAAAAACGACTTTAACGTAAATTTTTGTTCCCCCGTTTCCATATATTTCATACGCATACAACAGCACAATTGAGATTTCGATAAAAAAATTTCCATATTAGTTAGTTATTTTCTACTGCAAAGTATCTTTTATCTTTTATCGTTTTTAAGAAAAAAAATTATTTATACGTAATCAGTCGTTTGTAGTTTAAAATGTATGGTTATTTTAATTTATGTATTTTCCCATATTTTACTCACTTTTCTCATTCGCCTATTTCAACAATAGGTATTCGTGTGCATGTATATATATATGAGAGAGAGAGAGAGAGAGCGAGAGAGACAGAGATGGAGTGAGAGACACACAAAAAATAAATGTATGTCATAACACATATGAATATTACATAAATAATGCGCATCTATATTATGCATGCATTCATGCACATAAACATGTATATATATATACATATGTATGTGTGGTGTGTATATGTTATATTCTCAGCATACAAAACGAATCCTTGGAAAGTTTACTGAGCGTCCTTTACCCGTACACAACTTTGTCATTATTTCACTTCCTTACATTTACCGAAAAGTAGAACGTTATTCTGATCCATCTACGCTGTGCAGCAATCATTATCATTAAAACTATCCTCGTAATATTTCTCTTGCGTTACTTCATTCTCAAAATGCAAAATGTACATATCACTAACTATATATATATATATATATATCCCAGACGGCATTTATTTTCTGTCTCCAATTATTTCCCGACTGTTACTGTAATATCTGTAACTTTTCTCTTCAACATTTACGTTCCAGCATTGCGTCGGTATTTCGAAATAACCGACTCATCTTAGAATTCTACAGTCTTCCGTTGTGTACATGTTCACCACCGGTTTTGTAATTCTATAAATCTGTTTATTTCCACATCAGATTCTAGAACAGACGACGCTAGAGAGCAGATGGAATCGTGTTTTCGAAATATTAATTAAATTTTGCCGGTCCTTCAGCTAAAATAACAACTTATCAGTGTAGACGATACATCAGAGAGCGGTTAGGTGGTAGCCTGATATTCGCGCGCTCGTTGTTAGTTAATTCGCAAATGTTTATCGCTAATGAAGTAGAAAAATGTTATCTTCCGAGCGTCTGAATTCCCATATAGCGTCTAAATAAGTAAATTCCGACACCTCGGAACCATTTTTATTGTGTTTTCCTATTTTTTGATTTATGGTTTTGTGTGTGTGTGTATGTTAGATGAAATTAGGCGTCTTCTTAAAGGCGTCGTCTTATCGATCTTTTTGTGAATGTTAACGAAAAGCGTCATCCTTACAAAAGCTTACACACACACATATGTATATACATACATACATATATATATACATATATATATATATACGAGGGGACATTTTCTTCTTTTGTTCTATGTATCATAAATTCAGAAAATTCTTACGAAAACTGTGCTCGTTTCAGAAAGGTGAAAAATAATAATATTTCAATGGTATTATTTCATAATAATAATAATGATAGAGTAACAATAATAAAATGCAAATAAGGTGACAATTTTGGATTATTAATCGCGAAAACCATAGACTTTTGTTTTCAACTTTGCAAGCTAACAAGTCATTTCACATTGTTGCACGTAGTTACAAAACGAACATATAAACAAACTCATTTACACGATAAAAAATTCGATGTTGACGCATCGGAGAGTAGTGATTTTATGAATTATTAAAATAAAATAAGAAACAAAATTAATCACTATAAAATGTTTTTATTAAGGCAAAACTTTTCGACAATTACGTCATTATCAAGCATATACAATAAACCCATATTGTATGTGCTTCATAATGACGTGACTGTCTAAAAGCTTTGAGTCGATAAAAATTGTTTATAGCGATTAATTTTGTTTTTATTTTGTTTTCTTAATAACTATTTAGCCACGATTATTTTCAACGAAAAATTCCCGACATTTTTCTATTTTGTTTGATCGTTTGCGAAATGCGTTGTAATACATATCGATTGGACGCAATTTCCTTTTTAAGATATATGATTTTTTTAACAACTCATCTGGTCCCGCGACAGCTTTGAAAGTGCCTTCACTCTGTTTTATAATTCCACACGCGAAGAAATGGTCAATGCATTGAAATTAAAAGTACACAAATGTTCACAAAGTCACAAACACACTCATGCACTTTTACACTTGTAATATGAGCCTTATATGTATATGTGAATGTGTACTGTATATATATATAACAATATTATGGGTTCATATGCGTACCAAATGTGGTTGTAAGCTTTTATATTGATTCAAAATATTATTATTTAATTGTTTATTTACGAAATTACGCAAGGTTCAAATTAATTTTAACGAGAACAGCGTTACATTCATCTTTGTTAAAACTATGTTAATTCTACTGCTAATATCATCAGTACACACATACACGAACACACACATATATATATTATATTTTAATGAAATTTACATGTAACGATATCTAGATAAAAAACTTATTCAACGAGATCATTAGGTTACCACGTATGTAAAATGCGCGCGCGTAGTAGTTACCGATTTAATTATATATATATATACATACATATATATACTTAAAATTGTTCATATCGACATTTTTTTGTGTTTGCATATTTTTTGTTATTTTGTATAGCTATTACACGTGGAATAAGTTGATTATTATTATTTTTATTATTATTATTATGTAATTTGTTATATTTATCGTTGGTGGTGTTATTTCAAAATCCGAATATAATACACGTTTGTTTTTTGTATACTTCTTTATTATCACTATTTTAAAAAGTAAATAAAATTGATTAATACGATTCACCGTTTTTTATCGATAGAAATCTATTCATTTTCACGAGCCTCTTTTACGCTAATATCGTAATGAAGTTACGTTCTGGAATTTTTTTTTGGGCATACATCAAGCTGAATCTTTACGGCCATTATATCCTAACTGTGAAATTGTTGTATGCAAATTTTCAATAATATTAACCTTTAAAATAAAAACAAAAATTGTAAATAATATTTAATAATCGACGTTTAAGAGGTATCGTAGGAAATATGGAGGAACGAAAGACATCAGTTGATTAAAAAATATTTTCCCGTTATCGTTAAATTGATCGCAATTAAAAAAGCGAGCGGTTTATAGATTGCAGAAAATTTACGCAATCATATCCGTTACACCGTACCTGGTTATCTCCATTACAAAAATTTAACGCTACACCGGAATGACCCGTGCGCAGCCTACATATTATAGTGACCAAGGTTCGAAGCGAGGAATTAATATTAGAACACTAGCATACCGTAGAAAATCCGGAAAATGAGACTAGACAATGTTAAAATATTTACATTTTTTTTTTGCGGATATCGAAAATTCATTACAAAAATTACGACTGAAATATCCGGTGCTGGATTGGTTATGTTTGACATCGTCTAAAAGGCATTCGATACGACTCGGCCTAATATATATATATAAAATGATTGTAATTTTCCAGCGTATTAAACATAGCTACCTAAGTAGCAATATATTTTATGTTGAAATTAATGAAACACCTTCTTCCAGCGAGACTTGTCTGGCTGGTGTACCACCCCTCAAGGGGTAGTGTCTTAGAACCGTTTCTATGTTCGCTTTATTTTCCCAAATTAAATAGTATCTAAGTTGCTCTTCGATGATATAGTTCTATTCTGTAGTTCCTTTATACCGCGCGCCAATAGTAATAGGACCTTCACGAGTTTTGAAATATTTCACTAAATTGAAAATTGTCATCGATGAATTCAATACTTTTTACTCGCAGACGACCTTTGTTACCCGATAAAATTAATACTAATGACGATCTTTGGTCTGACCGTGTTCGTTACTTAGGCATAATTTTTTTTCATAAAAAAATTGACGTTTACTAAAATGCTGCTATTATAAAATCTAATAAAACTATATGTTCAATTTATACGGTTTTTAAAAGTAAATCTCACTTGAGTATCGATAATAAGTTAATTTTATATAAAACTATTATCCTTCCGCACAATGACTTATTCTTGTCCGGTTTAGTGCGCTGTATCTAATTCTAATTTTAAAAAATTGCAACTTGTACAAAATCAGTGTTTAAGATGAATTTTAAATGCATCATAACGGAATATCAGATGTGCACCGCGTGTTAAATATTCAGTATATTAAAGAATATATATTTAAATTAGAGAACAAATTTTTTCAAAACTGCAGTATATATATGAAGTAATAACGTCAATACGATTCCAGGCAACTTATGTTCGTAGGTACAAACATCGTCGTATTAAACATAATTTGTTGCAATGCAATTAGTACATTCGTAATATGTTCAATTGTTATTATTCGCAATTATACAGTTATTATTTGATTATTTATTTCTATACTTCTTGTACGTTTTAATGCGCTTCGAAGCGAGTTTATTGTTTTGTACTTTTTTCCTTATCCTATTATTTATCTTTTTTTTGTTTTAACTTTTATGTGTATTGTTATAATTCTTTGTCTCTTTGTATCGTTAAGTTTTTAATTTTTTTTGTTATATGTGTATATATATATATATATATATATATATATATATATATATATATAATCAATGCCACTTTTCGTTGTAATTTTATAACTCAAGAACGGACTCACCTATCCAAACCAAATGTTTAGGCTTTGTTCGAACTATTTAGTAGATGGTTTATGTGAAGTTTGCACAAAATCGGTCGACCGGTTCTTCATTTATCATCATATTTTTTGTAACAAATAAATTCAATAAATGGTGTAGTATACGGTTGATGCACCTTAGTATTCCACTGAGAAAATTACATCATAAATGGCGAGTACGTACTATTATTTCCTGAAAGGAATGAATGAATTTTGTCAAATTGAAACTTTTTCAGTGTTGACAGTACAAGCATGTTGTTACGTCATTCATGCGGTCATGTCATTTTGGACGTGCTTCGATTAAAGCAAATTTTTGTGTTTATATTTTTAAACATATTATCGAGTGCATTCATACAAACGGTGAGTCTTGAATTGTTCAAATGTACTATGTATATGCGTGCGTGTACTTTTCTCAGTTTTTTAGCGAGCCGTCGGTGTTTCATATCGTTTACAGGCTTTATTTGAATTAAATTGACAAACGCATTTACACAAACGGTAAGCATGTATGTATGTGTGTTTTGTGTGCATACGGGTGTTTTATTCTTTTGTAAATTTCGTTAAAACCGATTTAATAGACATTCGAAAAAAAAAACACTTTTTAAGTACGATCGATAGGTTTCGAGATACAAATTTTTAAAAATTGCCGACTTTCGGCAGACAGGGTAGTACACGAAGTAAATATTCTTAAACGATTGCGCTTATTGAATTAGGAGTTTTTATATAAGATTTATCGTATAAAGTAAAAAAAATCGCGAAAAAAATTTCAAATTTCGAAACCTTTGCGATTTTTTCAAATTTACTTTTTTCGCGATAATCGCGAACGATTCAAAGTCGATAAAATAGTTTAAATGAAGTTATGCGGCATTGAAATACGCATCTAATGATGGTATAATCGTATTTTTACAAAATTAGGGTTAAAGGGTTTAGGCGGTTTGGCCCGTTTTTAAGGACCCTATGATAGATAGGGGGTTTTGAGTTTACGTTAAACGAAAGTAAACGTGGAGATATATGATTTATTGCAATAACATAGTGTTTAACAAAATTTACCGGTCACGAGAAATCGCGAGTTTAAAATTCGGTTTTCGGTTTTCAAAAATTTTCGAACGATTTTTGGTCGGCCGATTATGCTTTTAGCACAGTGATGTGATACATTTTGAATATACACTAGGCATTAGTTTATTTATATATATATATATATATATATATATATATATATATATATATATGTATGTATGTATATTATAGGATTTATCCTTCCTTTACCTGGCGAACTTCGTATCGTACCAGAATCAAAAATTATATTAGCTTATTAGCTGAATTAAATATAATTTTTTATCAAATTCAATAAATCTACAAAAATTAAAAAGTATCGATATATCATTTAAATTTCGTTATAAATTTGTTTTTTAATTTTTTGTATAGTTCCTAATTCTCCATCGGTATTTGTGCTTTATTTAATTCAGCTAATAAATTAATACATTTATTGATTGTGGAGCGATACGAAGTTCGTTGGGTCAGCTAGTATATATATATATATATATATATATATATATATATATATATATATATATATATATATATATATATATATAATATATGAGTGAATATAAGTACATATATATGTACATATTTTTATATACATATATTTTATTGTTAGCGGATTTTTTTAACCCCCCCCCGGCTTATCATACTTGCGTTTAAACTATGGTGCTTTTATTTTTATTTTAATACCTCGGTCGAGGCGGGGCTCGTGCCGGCATTACACTGTGTAAATAATTGCGTGTACACATTTTGTAATTTGATAAAATACATTTCTCTCTTTCTCTGAAGCTGTTGATCAGTTTTATTGAGTGTGCTGCTTTTCCAAATGTTGGAACTTTTATATTATGTAAACATTTCGTGTAAACTGTATTCGACTGACGAATAAAACGCGAATATGTCAATGTTAAAAAATTTTCATTTAACAGATCACTAAAGCTGCTAGATTAATATTAATAGAAAAAAACTTTCATTCATGTATTTCCTTTTTTTCCTTTTCAATTGACGTAGTTTTCTCGTGTCGCATTATTTTGAACATTTCTTCTTCTTATTATTATTATTGTTATTTATTTATTTTTTTACGATAAATTTATTTCATATTTTCAAGCTGTAAAACAATAATGCGATAACGTCATTTGTTGCACACTTATGTTGCCGGCGTTATAGTTTATTTATTTCTATGTCACTTTTCGTAGGCATCGTTCTTTGTTTTAAATATGAAATTGCGAATTTTCGTGACAGCAAACAGTTTTCGTGACGATATTCCGGAAACGAGTACAAAATTCGTTCTTTATTATATTACGAGGGCGTCGACCATTATAATTTTTTCTTTTCGTTTCTAAAAAGGCTTTTTCAATTCATATTTTATCCGGATAGTATGCGTTGATGTCTTAAGAAGTTCTCAACATTTCAAAATCTCTCGCTCGGTTATTTTAAATTCGTTAACACATACTGAAAGACCTACTTCAAACTACAACTAGGTAAAACTGTAACCGCAGACTAAATTGAATAAAATTAAAAATTGCAAAAAAAAAGTAGCTGTTATGTGATATTGAAAAACAACGTTTTAAAAACATGATTTGTTAAACGTTATTCTTGCTTAAAAACAACAATTTACACGCGTGCAACCGAACTTTATTGCATTCTTCCACCAGATAGACGATAGAGAACATATATATATATATGGATATACATATATATATATATATATATATATATATATATATATATAATACATATGCATAATGATAAATGAGAGTAGAAAGACATAATAAAAAAGATCGAGAGGGTATGCCACTTCAACAAGAATTTGGTCTAGCAATAAAGGCAATGTATCGCCGGATAGATCACCAGGAGTCGATAACACATCAGCTGAACTAATTACATTAACGATACGATTTGGCGTGTAAAATTTACAAAGAACACACTTGGCCAAGGGGTGTGTTTACTCAATGTTAGTGCCAATTCCTAAAAAGGTGCGCGAAAAACGTTGTGAAGAATACAGGACAATTAGTTTACTCAGATATACATCGAAAGAACTGATTATAAAAAACGGAATAGAAAAATACGTTTATGATGCACAGTATGGATTTAGAAAGATGCAAATGCAACCTTACCAATCCTTTTGGAGAAAGAATAACAGATTTAAACGGTAGAATATATATATATATATATATATATATATATATATATATATATATATAATATTGATTATGTTAAAACATTCGATGGAGTAGAATGAAACGACTGTTCAAAACATTGAAAAAGATAAACATGTCGGATAAAGTGATCGCGTTAATACAAAAGTTATACGAAAACCAAATTCCAGCGTCAAAATGGATAAATAAACTATCTAAAACAACAGAAATTTCCAAATGAGCGCGTCAAGGATGTCTATTATCACCGGCGCTATTCGGTATTTATTCAGAATTATCGTTAGGATAAATTAAGAAGGTGTAAAAATAGGAGGACGATGTATTGCAGCAAAGGGACAAGGCGTTCAAAGGCGACGCATGTTAAAAATTGCGTAGGTTGATAAGTTCCAAATTAAAAAGTTTTTAACCGAGTACAAGAGGAAAAGTTACTCTTGAAAATAATTATAGAATGAAATATATAAGACATGTGTTAAGATATAGAAGGAAAAATTCCCATGTGCAGGCCGAATAACAGTCACTGTTGTACACAGTCAAAAAAGAAGCGAATATCAAGAGCTACATTGAACTGAAAAGCTTGATAGCAAAACGGAAAAATGGAGAACTTGGATGAAAAGGGCGAACCAGTTCAAGTTACACCGATTGATACATGTATACATATATACCACACACACACTCACACACACATATATATATATGGAAGAAAAACGTTCCCGGTATTTAAAAAAAGTGATGATTATATATATTTAAATTATATGAAAGAATTACATTATTTTTGTGTATTTTAAATTGTTAAACTTATTCCTATATATTGCACAAGATTTCGTATACTCAAATATGAACGATAATTAAAAATAAATGTAATATTATAATTACAGCGACTAATTTTAATTGTTAAAAATTGATGAGTTCTCATATAAAACCGATGTTATTCGAAAAAAACAACATTCATATTACTTGTAATAATTGCATTTAAATTCTGTATAAAAACTCGATTGAAGTTTATATTTGTAATTAACCGACATTCCATTTAAATCACTAACCTAATATTTTATTTCGATAAAGGTAAGTTAAAAAAAAAAAAATGTTTGTTATAAACGGATAAATTATTTTAAAAAGTAAGTCGAGTGTGAATTTTTTAAATTTATAAGTCAATTGAAATGTTAAAATGATTAGTTGTAATCAGTAAAATAAAAGTCATAATAAATATTTTTTATAAACTAGTCAAATGATACTCTGAAAAATTTTTCAGCTTCGTTAGTTTTTATTAATTCTTTCGTATCCGATTATATATACCCCGCAACAATAATTTTTTTTTTTTGTAGCTGCAGATGATCAGAAGTGGTACAATTAAAATATTTTTGAAGTTTTTTTTTTTTAATCGACTTAATGGGTAAAAAATAATTACAAAATCATACAATGGGCATATGCGATTAGTAAATTATGAGGAAATTATTTATAAAATCAGTTTGATTGACAACATTGGCATATAGTTTGTGAAATATTCAAGCTAGACAATGTAACCAAAAGTGTATACACGGGACATGAAAGAGTTAAAAGATTTTGCGCGTTACAAATTGCACTCTGCACTTTACTCCTGTTTTTAAGAGCGGTAACTTAAGTTTCCGATAAATATCAACATAAAATCATTCTCGTGCTGAAACTTATTTACACGCCATTCAAAAACACGGAATCTTGAAATCTCTCTCTTAAAAAAAGACAAAAAACAAAGCCAAAAAAGGATTATTTTTATTTGTGACGATTCGAATTAGCAATTATTTATTAATAAATTTAAAACTAAAATGATAAACATAAAAATGTACATTCAATTTTTATCCGACTTAAATAAATAACTATTTTCTAATAAAAATATGGCAATGAAGCTGATACTATTTCCTTTCATAAGGCGGTAAGTATTGCTGATCTGGTCTCCCATTAAAATTTTCCGGTCTTTGATTATTCTGAGGTCTTCCGCCACTATTTTGAGGTCTGCTTTGAACCGAGGGATATGAAGGCGATGCACCAGGAGGTGGTAGATATTGTCTATTTGGCGGAATGCCATTTGATGCGGGAGCACGATTTGTTTGATCGAAAGAGCTCTGCACTGTTGGTAAACTACTATATGAAGGGCCTAATACAGGAGGTGATGGTCTAAGAGCACCCGGTGATGTTTGACCATTATTGACAGGCCTAGGTACAAATGGGCTACTTATTGGCGTTTGAGATCCTTGAACTGATGTGAAATCAGGTGATGCAGTTGGATTACCAGGTGCGCCTGGGTATCCAGTAGAAGGTCCTTGAGATTCAACTGGATTATAAAATGGCTGCCCAGGTAGTGATGGGGCAGTAGGAATTGTAGAAAACACTCCAGAGCCTACATTATTTGGGTAATTTTGAAATGGTTTTTCCGGTTTCGACCCGCCTGGATAATTAGCAGTAGAAGGCCTATTTACTGAAGGCAAAGTAGATGTTGATCCTTGGGGACCAATTATATTTGGGTAATTGGAAGTTGGTCCTTGGGAATTAGATATACCAGGGTATGCCACTGAAGGACCTTGTGGGCTATTTGGATAATTTACAGTTGGTCTTTGAGAAGAAGGGAAATTGACTGTAGATCCTGGAGACACTGGGACACCAGGGAAATTTGCAGATGAACCTTGTGGACCAGAAATAGCAGGGTAATTAGCAGATGAACCTTGAGGACCAGAAATACTAGGATAACTTGCAGATGGTCCTTGAGGACCACTAATAGAAGGATAATTTGATGTAGGTCCTTGTGGGCCATAAATAGCAGGGTAATTAGCAGATGGACCTTGAGGACCAGAAATACTAGGATAACTTGCAGATGGTCCTTGAGGACCACTAATAGAAGGATAATTTGCTGTAGATCCTTGTGGTCCTGATACGCCTGGATAAGTTACAGATGGACCTTGAGATCCAGAAATACTAGGGTAACTTGTAGATGGCCCTTGAGGACCAGTGATAGAAGGATAATTGACTGTAGGTCCTTGAGGTCCTGATACACCTGGATAAGTTACAGATGGGCCTTGAGGTCCAGAAATACTAGGGTAACTTGCAGATGGTCCTTGAGGACCACTAATAGAAGGATAATTTGCTGTAGGTCCTTGTGGTCCTGATATACCTGGATAAGTTACAGATGGACCTTGCGGTCCAGAAATACTAGGGTAACTTACAGATGGTCCTTGAGAATTGCTAATAGAAGGAAAATTAGCAGTTGTACCTTGGGGACTGGATGCAGTAGGATAATTTGTAAGTGGTCCTTGAGGAAAAGTTGTAGATGGTCTTTCAGGTTGTGAAGATGGCCCCTGTTGTTTTGGTGTTTGAAAATTATTAAATACACCTTCATTGAACCCATACAAGTCGGGAGAAGTGCTACAATCAAATTGATACCACCATACACAAACAAAATATTGCTGATGAAAAATTGTACCATTTGGACACAAAAAGTCATACTGAATACCATTAGCACAAATATGAAATACTTGACATCGTGCTTCTACATCAGCATAATAACCTGGTAATTTCTGATCACTACATTTAAACAGTGTTGAGGGTATAATTGATAAAATTGGATAATCCTTATCTGGTTCTCCAGGGATTGCAGAGTAATCTCCATCATTATACGATCCATCATCATCATTAATAGAATCGTCATTTTGTGATGGTGTCGTAAATCCAGATGGTGTAGAACCTGGATTTCCAAAGTTGCTTGGAACTTGACTTCCTACTGAACCTGCATTAAAAGTACTTGGTCCTTGATTTCCAGCTGAACCTGCATTAAAAGTACTTGGTCCTTGACCTCCTAATGAGCCAGCATTAAAAGTGCTTGGTCCTTGACCTCCTAATGAACCAGCATTGAAAGTGCTTGGTCCTTGATTTCCAGCTGAACCTGCATTAAAAGTACTTGGTCCTTGACCTCCTAATGAGCCAGCATTGAAAGTGCTTGGTCCTTGACCTCCTAATGAACCAGCATTAAAAGTGCTTGGTCCTTGACTTCCTGCTAAACCTGCATTAAAATTACTTGGTCCTTGACCTCCTGATGAACCAGCATTGAAATTGGTCGGTACTTGACCTGCACCTGAACCTACATTAAAATTGTTTGACACTTGAGTTCCCGGACTAAGTGTATTTATTCCCTGATTCTGGTTTGAATCTGGGCGACCAATCGGTTTTATATTAAAACCATTTTGATATCCTCCACCGCTGTAAATGCTGTTAGGTCCTTGATTTTCATAATTTATATTATTACCTTGATCGTTCGATAGTGGACCATTTCCAGGAAATCGATTGTCAAATGTTTGACCATTGTTAGCTGTGAAGGGTGTCCCATATTGTGTTTGTGGTAGGATTCCATTTGATGGCAGGTTAGATTGAAATGGTTCTATATTGTTTGAAGTAGGAATAGCAGTAGAAAATGGAGATCCTAAAGATGAAATGTTTAGTTGATTTGGAAAACCAATTGATGGTCTGTTATATTGATAGCCACTTGAAGCTACACCGGCTGATTGTGTAGGTCTCGTTGGAGTAGGTGAGAATGATGAAGCAGGTAATGCTGGACGATTTTGTGCGCCTTCTGCTGGTCTGTTGTTCTGATAGCCACCAACTGGAAGTTGGCCTTGTTGAAAATCATTTTGCACACCTGGAATAAGTGGAAGCTGAGATGTTGAAGGTATTGCATTTAATGTTGGACCAGTTGGTCTGTTGTATTGGTAGCCTTTCTGAGCCTAGTAAAGAAAGAGACAAATAATTCAACATATATTTTTCGCAAAAACAAATATATTATAACCTAAAAGTAGTACAATTTAAAACATTACAATTAACGTTGTTCAAACTGTTAAACACACCATAGAAGAAGTAATATTTAGTTATATAAATATAAATACGAAAGGATAATGAGCTACCCATTTTCTCCATTTTCATGATGAGTATCTGAAAGAGCACAACTGTGATTCACATTACACAATCGGTTAATAAACATTTCTTCCGTAATTTATTGTAACAGGTCCATTACTTAATATTAAATCTTTTTTCTTTAACTATGATCCAATGTTTAAAAACTAAATTCAAAAACGGAAAAAACTAATCAAAATGTTGCATATGTGTTCTTTATAAATGGTTTTAGTGTTGTAAACATGATAATAAACGATGAGAGTTTATTAAATTTTCCATATTTCAACCAACTATTTTGTCGCACAAATGAGTTAGTTACCTGAATTTCTTTCATAAACGGTCCGTTTGATTTAATTATTCACTTTTTCTGACCTATTTATGCAGGTATTAACATTTTTCATAAAGGAAACAAGTTCTGAATAGTTCTAAATTTTAATATGATCGCAGATTATTTAAAATATAACAGAACTATTTACGATAAATAGATAGATTACTCACCAAAGAAACAGCAAACTGTAATACTACCGTATCTGAAAAGAAAACAAAAAATATTAGATTTAACATTTTTAAATTTATCGAATTTAAAGTAAGTGTGCAAAAAAGTATATTATATGTTATGTAATATATATATATATATTTCTATATATATAATATTGATATATGTGTATAACTGTATATATTTATGGTAGGTAAATAGTTTGACGAAAGAAAAAACTGCGCAAGCAAAAATATCCAGAAAAATAAATGTTGCGTGTATACCGTTAGGCATGTTAAATTTTCGTATAAAATTGACCCGAGACCGCTATCTATCATATGAGCCCCAAAAAGGTCCCAAAACCACAAACACGTTTAACCCATATTTTCTCGATGCCTATTTCACCTAAAAATACGTAACTACCATCGTTAGACGCGTATTTTAATACCGCTTAATTTTTGTTTAATTCATTTTCTGAAATTCCTAATCGTTCCCGATTTATCGCGAAAAAAGTCGATTTTGAAAAAACCGCAAGGTGACCAACCCCCTTTTGAAATTTTCTGGTTCAATTTGAATTTTTTTTCGCGGTTTTTTCGCTTTATACGATAGATCTTATATAGAAAACACAACCGTTAGAATCGTTTACAAATTTTTACATCGCTCGCTATGCCTTGCCAAAGGTGGTAGGTCAGGAAAATTCGTAACTCGGGACCCATCGATTGTAACGAAAAACGGTTTTCTGTTTCGAATTCGTCATTTTAACATCTATCAAATCGGTTCTATAAAAATTTTTCCAAAATCGAAATTTTAATGAGTCACCCCCCAAACACCCCTGAAGTATTTTTTTTTAAATTTCGACGACGACTTAGTTTAAGAGGTTTTTTTACGACGATCAAATTAGGTAATAACAATTTTTTCCGTATCTCTAAACGTAAGCGATTTATAGTCGAAAACAAATTCGCTTATATAAATATAAACGCTGGCAGAATTTTTAAAAATCGAAAATAAAATTTTCAACTCGCGATTTCTCGTTACCTACCGGTTAATTTTAGTAACGTTTACCTAATAACGTAAATGATAGATCTCCACGTCTACTTTCTTTTAAGACCAATCCGAATCCCTTACCTATCATAGGGGCCTCAAAAAGGGCCCAAAACTCCAAAACCCTTTAACCGTAATTTTCTCGGCGAGTATTTGCTATAAAAATACGACAATACCATAGTTAGACGCGTATTTTAATCAAGCGTAACTTTCGTTTAGACGATTTTTACAAATTTCGAATCGTTCGTGAATTATTGCGAAAAAATCCAAATTTTGAAAAAATCGAAAGGTTCTTGAAATTTTTGGGTTCGGTTTGAAATTTTTTTTTTGCGGTTTTTTCGGCTTTATACGATAGATCTTATATAGAAAACACATATTCAACCGTTAGAATCGTTTAAAAATTTTTACTACCCACGCTGCGCCCTGCCAAATGTGGCAAGTCGGCAATTTTGAAAAATTCGTAACTCAAAACCTATCGATCGTATTTGAAAACGGTTTTTTGCTTTGAACTTATCATGCCGTTATCTATGAAATCGGTTCTTACGAAATTTTACAAAAATCTAAATTTGAAAATGTGCCCCCCAAAAAAAAAACCCATTGCGACTATAAATTGAGATGTAAGCTATCCTATCTTTCAAGTTGGATCAAACTGCGCACGGTGTGCAAATTTGATTAAAATCGGTTAAGTGGTTTAGGAGTCCATTGAGGACAAACATTGTGACACGAGATTTATATATATTAAGATATATATATATATATATACATTTTGCAACTTCGTAAGTCGCACGTAAGGTAGTAAGCCCAGGGAAGTAGATCACCGGTTTCAGTTACCTATCAATTACGAGCGGATGGCGTAAGGTCAGTTAGAAATGAAGATAGATGGATGCGATCACGACCGATTTTCTGACATCGATCTAACCTGGCATCAAACGAAATTCCTAAAATCGTTAGCAAACCCTGCACCGGAGGGAAAATGTTTTTTTAAAACAGAAAATTCGACTCGAAATCGTCGAATAGTGAATATTTAAAAGATATTACGAACAGAAGTTAAGTAATTATTTCCTAATGTACGACTTCTGATTTAACGTGAAAGACTTCGATAAAAGTTCAACCGTCTTCCGTGAAACATTCAGATGTATAAAAAAAAATTCTGCCACTCGATATCGTCCTTTCTTAATAATACGATATTTACTATTTAGGCTCATCTTATCTTCTTCTTATATTATAGGTTGAACGAATTTTATCAAAAAAAGAAAAAATACTATTCCAAATAAATACCATTGAAAGTTCTCAGTTCGTAATAATGGAAAATGATTTTTATATCTATTGTTCAAAAACCGTGGATAAACATGATAAAAAGGAACGATTTTTCTTTTTCGTGGCATATTAGATTCTTTTTTGTCTGACTGACAGATGACCTACTTTCTCGACCAATTTTATCGAAGGTCATGCTTACTCATTGAGTGCCCCCGTTGAGCGCATCCTTTAACTTTTTATTGCAAAATTCGCCTGGCGTTAGTAACGGTAAAAGTAGTAGTTCGATAACGTGTTTTTTTTTTCATTTTGTTTGTTTTCTTTTCTGTTTTACATCGCGCGCGCGCGCGCACACACAGAGAAAAAGTTAAGCGCGTGGGTAACCTTAAAAGTTTTTACCGTCGAAAAGGGTGGAGCATTTTTAACCTTTAAATTTGGCAACTGCTTCAACTTACTCGACGATAACGCACGACGCGTATACATGTACATGTACATAATACGGATATTAGAGATTTCGACAGGGCTCGTTCGTCAAACATTTATACAGACGTGTTTTATTTATGCCATTTTCATCCGCATACTTTTCTACCTAACGCAATTTTATCTAATTACAAATATAATCTCAATCAGACCGTCCCTTTATTCGTTTACTTTGAATATAACCGTCAGCCGATTGACAGATATTTGCTTCATTGATTGATACATACATATGTATATATATATATATATATATATATATATATATATATATATATATACAGTCGAAGCCGCTTTAAAGGGACACATCGGGCGGAAGTCATTTGTCCCTTATAACCGGCTGTCCTTTAAAAGCGAATTTTTAAAAATCTCTTATTGAAGCGAGTGGGTGTTAGAATATATACAATTTAATAAGCAATTAACATACTTATAACCTTATTAATGTGTAATATTTATTTATATGGAAATTAAGAGAAAAATACAGGAGGCATACATAAGGTAAAAAAACCTGACCTGATATTTGTAAAAATTGTTCATTTACTGTAAAAATGCGCTATAGTTGTTTGGTGTAAATTCTTGATCTGCCGCGTTTGAATAAAATTTGCACAGTTATCTAATGATGCCGTAGGAGCACCTTCATTATTCTGTTGCATAAAATACCGCCGGAGCTTATCAATACATTTTTTCGCCTCTGCAGTTGACAAACAGGAGTTAAGGAAATGTCATCCGTGTCAACATCACTTTCTGATTCTTGTATTTGATTCTTCATTGTAATATTTTCCATAATTTCGTTATCCAAGTCTTCAATATTATTGTCACAGCATGGCAGATTGGCGTCCATATCAGAAACTTGTTCATAGTTGGTCACACGTAATAATTCATTCGGTGTTTCATTACTTTCCATTTCAACAATTTCATAATCGGCCTCCTTGAAACCATAATGAGCAAAGCAGTTCTGAATTGTCATAAAAGTGACTTTTCTCCAGCTATCAGCAACAAATTGTATAGCCTGTATTGCTATTGTGGAACTGATATCTTTTGCCATTGTAGAAACTGTTATCAGGTCGTCCTCAATAGCTTCTAAGATATGCTGCATCAACATCTTCCTATATTCCACTATTAAATTTTTTGACACCCATATCAAGTGGCTGAATTAGTGAAGTATTGGAGGTAAGAATTAAATTTGAATATTCTTCAGTTTAACGATAGTGTGGTGCAAAGTTGCATTGTCAATAAGGAGTAAAATAGTTCTAGAATCTCTCCGTAATTCTATATCACAGTTTTCTAACCAGTTTGAAAAAATAGTAGCAGTCATCCATGCATCTTTGTTTGCGTAATATGTTACTGGCAGATTACTTACATCGAGATTTTTAAAGCAACGTGGCTTTTTAGTTTTACCGATAACTAAAAGTTTTTTTTTGTCACTTCCAGTTGCATTGCAACAACATAGCACAGTGATACGATCCGTAGCTTTTTTCGAACCGATAAGTTGTTCGTGTTTGTATACTAATGACCCATCTGGAGTGGCTCGATAAAATAAACCAGTTTCATCCGCATTATAAATATCATTCAGGCTGTAACTTTGAAGGAATTTGGAAATTTTCCTCGAACTCCATTGTTCATCTCCTGTCAAATCAGCGCTTGCCTTTTTGAATTTGATATCATGTCTCCCTTTCTACCGAGCAAGCCGACCATTCGTAGCTGCAAAGTCTTCATAACCCATTTTTTTTCGCAAACTCTTCAGATTTTAATTTCAACATTGGCCCACTGACATGAACACCTCTTTGTGTTACTGTACTAAACCATAAATTAAGACCTTCATCAACCCTTGGGTTTTTACCTTCTCTTTTTCGTTTCCTTTCCACCGCCTGACTGCCCTTTTCAGTACTACTCCATTTTTTATGTAAGTTCTGTTCATCTGTTTTTAAACGGGAGACGGTGTTTTTGGAGATGCCCATGTTTTTTGCTAACTCCCGAATAGGCATATTGGGAGAATAGAAATTTTTTCGTTTAATGATAAACATTTACGCGACATTTTATTCATACAAAAAATTCACCAAAAATAAAAAAAGAAAAAATTTTCGCAAGAACAAAAACAAACCGCACGACACACTACAGTTTTTGCAGAACTAAACTAAGAACATAATGAGCTATCAAACGAACAGAGCAAAAAACAGTATAGCGTCAATGAGGTTTTACTGATTGTCCCTTATAAACGGCTGTCCCTCTGCGGCTTTGACTGTGTATATATATGAAAATTATGTAAATATGATCAGTAATTACGTATGGTTCTCATCGACGCAAATATCCTTACAGGGGAATATTTTTTTAACAATAATAATAATAACGAATTTGAAAGTAGGTGTGAAAAGTTAAACTTCCAACGAAGTGGCTCCGACTTATTCATTACTTCAAATTAATATGGTTTTCGACATTTAAGTTGTCTTAAATCTTCATAGCTGTCTAGGATCTGTACGACTTCAGAATTTGCTTTTCAAACCTTTTTGATTACAAATCGATGTTCACCGTTTTGGCGTTTGTCTAGAATTTATATTAGAAATAGTAGCACACAATTGTATTCCGTAAATTCCCGAATATGTTTAATAATGGCCGTATACAAAAGTCGCTTATTTTCAATAGATAGCGTTGAGCTCTTTCCTTATTAACCGATAAATGTTTCTCGTTTTTGCTTTTATTTCCAAACATTTCGAGCATGGTGCTTCCAATTTAGACGGGATGCCTAGGTACTTGACGGACTCTTTTTGTGGGATTATCCGCTGATTCAGTGTTAAATTTTCTATTTTCCGCACGGGAGAATATAAAGAAACCGTTACTAACTTACTAAAAATAATGAAACTAGAGTAAGCTTTGTAAATGAAAATTGAAAACGTAAACGTATATTTAGACGCATATACATAATGCGAATGTTAGACATTTCGACAGCGTACTATAGGTATCGTTCGTCAAATATACAGACGTGTTTCATTCGTGCCATTTTCATTCGCATGTCTCTAAGTACACGATAACTTCAAACCAGACCCGACATTGAAGATACTTCTCAGTTGTCTGAGATATTTACTTCAGCGATCTGTATATACATACATATATTTATATATGTATGTATGATTAGTAAACAAAAATTGCATAAATATTCTCATAAACTACGTACGGTTCGAAAATATTACGGAGGGGAATTTGCAAAGAAGAAAGATGCTTTATTTCATTAAGATATATACATAACAAGGGGTTCATAAAGTTTATACCTTAACGGTTAACTTATATAGTATTACTAAATCTAGATCAATGAGACAAATGTTAGACTACAGGAAAAAAAAACAACAACAACAAAAACAAACTGCAAGGAAGTAAATAGAATATGGTAAAGGAAAAACAAAAATATATCAAGTACATATGTACACGTATGTACATACACATGCACACATACACGCATACAATATTAACTACGTAAAATAAATAATTGACGTAGACACAAATTAAATGACTTATGCTTAATTCTGCGATGTTTGCAAATAACGCATGATGAGGCAAATGAATTAAATTATTTCGATGTATTAAAATTTTTTATATAATTTATTAATATAAGAAGATAAGTATAAGTAGGTTTAATTCTGAGTGCATATCAGAAATTTTTGTATACCTGTGACGATTTAGTATAATTCTTTAATCAGTTCTAATTTTTCTGAAACAGATAGCTAAACAATGCGTAGGAAAATGTTACTAAAAACGAAGGAATTAAACACAGGGAGTCGCCGTATCACCGATACTTCGGAGAAAAATTGAATTCAGTAGATATTGAAAAAATCGCGTAGATTTAAGACGAAGGATTATAACGAACCGTATTAATCATAGGAGGAGGAATAAATAACAAAAAATTACGCGAGATAAATGAGAAAAAAATATAATTACACACCTATATAAATATACATATACACGCGCACATATGTAAAAAAAATGTTAACGAATATTTTACGAAAAACATTACTGATTTACAATATATTACGTTTAGAAGTCTGTGTTTACATTTCGTATGTATAGGTTGACCCACATAACACGGACGGCTTTGTTTTTTGAATAGCGCAGTTGGTAACACACAACGTAAAAAAACGCGTGCTCCACCGTTTAGTGTACACAGGAGAGATTCGTTTTTCTCTAGTTTCAGTTATCATGCTGTTCTATACTAAGAAGAAGCGCGAGTTTTGCGTGGAATATTATTTTTGACGTGAATCGATCACGACAGTGCAGAGAGAGTTTTGAAAAGAATTCAAAGTTACGCTGTCTGTGTACCATCTCGCAATTCAATTTTAAGGTGGGATGAAAACTTTCGAGAGACAGCTTCTGCAGCGGATAAAACATTGTCCTGTCCAAAGAAAAAAAAATTTCGTACCCGTGGGTCCCTATTTTTTCATCGGCGCTGTGAACGGAATGAGCTATATCGAAATAATAAATTCGTTTTCGTCATCGTCTGGGCCGTATAAGGTTTCAACAAGATCACTATTCAACAGACGCGCTCGCAGTACAGAAAGAAGCGTTTGGTAACCGTACATTGTCGCTTCGCACGGACTTCGCTCGGCCGCCGCGCTCGTCAGATTTGACCGCCCCAGATTTTTTTTTTCGGGGTTATCTTAAGAACCGCATTTACGGAACACGTTCGCGAGATCTGGAACACCTGGAAACTCGGCTTCCAGAAGAAATTTTAAAAAGTCAAAAACCAATGCTCGAAAAAGTGTTCGAAAATTTTCTAAATAGACAGATATTACTTTAAGCTATGAATAAGGAGAAACATTTACATTGTATCATTTTATAACGTGATGCCTATACACCAGGTTGTGTCGAATCCTTTGTCAACATCAAATAAAATCAAACCGGTACGATTATTAAAATTAAAATTACGTAATTCGCGTTCTTGCCTAATGGAGTATCTTAGAACTGAAAGAGTCAGGTAAAAAGTCGAAAAAAAAATATCTTCTTTTTCAGTGATTTTACTCAAATTGCTTAGTAAGCTGATAGTCGGAAGTATCCTGTTTAGAGTGACAATTTTTTCTACTTTCTATTTCGAAGGACGATCGATAATGTAACTGCCAGCTTTCGATGGAAGATTTTTTACGAGATATTATCATTATCAGCAAAATGTTTAGATTATTGATGGCTTTTATACCCGATAACTGGAAGAAATATTGCTATTACGTGTATGAGCTTAGCAGTATTCAGAAGCGAGAAGTTCAGCTTTTCCTACATTATTGTATACATAAATATTTAAGCGTGAATCATGGAGCGGTGGATGAAATGTATACTGTATTGTATATTGTTGCGCAGATTTTTCACAGAGTGAAAGCTTCGAGTTGGAGTAAATTAAATATATAAATGTTTATTTTTATTTAACCGGGTAACGTACTAGTTCAAGTAACAAAAGTTATTTATTAAGTTTAATTGGTCTAGAATTAATTTCTGCAATCTCCGAACGTATGAAATATTTCGCCATTCCACGCTCTAATGTAATATTCTAGGAATGGTTGGTATAATATTAAACGTCGCAAATGTTCAGAAGAAAAATATTCTTTTCAAAGATAATGATATAATTGAATGACGGTCCAAACTAGTTTAGAGTGTAATTGAATCTCGAGATATTTAGTTTCATTCGTTCTATCTAATTTAACGTCATTTTTTTAACTTTATCCGCACACATTTTCCTAGAATTAGAATCGTGATTCGTATAAATCATAAATTTTGTTTTTCCTTCATCGAGAATAATCCTGTTCCTAGCCAATCATTCGTGAATATGAG
This sequence comes from Coronaproctus castanopsis, assembly GCA_032883995.1. Classification (NCBI taxonomy): domain Eukaryota; kingdom Metazoa; phylum Arthropoda; class Insecta; order Hemiptera; family Monophlebidae; genus Coronaproctus; species Coronaproctus castanopsis. Next base: position 157,650,404 of record CM065052.1, read on the forward strand.
TAACATCGTTTTACGCTACACTTTTCATAACAAGTACGGATAACGAGAAACAACTAAAATCACTATGTCGTCTTCTCCCAGTTATTTTTAAATTGCACAAGTCCTTTTTATATATATATTAAGAAAAGATAAACTCCGAGTATACTACTATGTAGCGCACCTGCAGGGGCGTATTTCAACTTTTGTCGCCCCTACGCCACACAAGTGGTGCCGCTCCATGTAAGGCCATCGATTTTCCAAAATTTTGTTACTCAAATATGTTGGTTCGGTTACAAAATTTTATTTTCTGAAAAGTATTTTACTATTCTTAAACACAAAAATAAAAAATTTAAAGTCTATGGTATGAGTAAAATAAAAACTTTTTAAAAATAATCCATTTTTGTATTTACTGTATAATAAATAATTTACATTTGAAAACTTTACACTGTTTCAATAATTATAGTTGATAGAAAAAAGTCATGATGTTTATTAGCAAAGTTAATGATGTCCGTCCAATTAATTTATTGTCATATATTTTTAAAGTTTCTATACCTACAATAACTTACAAAGTATTTACAAATTTGATTGAAAGCGCGCGTTTCTTGTTTCGACCTATCAACTGAGAGTTGCATAGAGTTATATAGAGGGCATGGCATCGAAAATGATTTGAATCGACGAATAAATTTTGAAAATTTGATCGAAGAATTCGCCTTAAGAAAGTCAAGAAAAATTGTACTATAAAATAATTACTTGTATTTTTTGTGATAAATATATCTGATTTAAAACTAAAAAAATTAATTTTTTTTGTTAACAAAATTTATTTTTGGTCCTACATGCCGCCCTCCCAAAGTTTGCCGCCCTATGCCATGGCATTCTTGGCATTGGGGGTAATACGCCCCTGCGCACCTGAACATTGCGCTATATAATGTTTTTTTTAATAGTGTTATATTCTACTTATTACGAGGTAACTCTTAAACCGTCCATACATATTTCCTCCTGAACCCGCAACTTTTGCAATGAAATTGAATGTCGAATGCTTAAATCAAAATAAAATGAAATAACTGATCTAACTTCTTCCGGGCGTGTAGTAATGTGGGATATATACTGAAATAAAGCGTCAGCAGTACTTTTAATTAGAATAAACACGTACTAATTAATGCTGATGATATCAAACTTTCGGAAATAATCTAAAATAACAAATACTATTCAAATATTTCAGAACACGTCCAGAGTAATATAGGCTTATAAATTAAACACGTTAATGTAATAATAATAATTAATACACCGTAGGCACATTATAAAAACTGGACTAAAAACAGGTTAGCAATATCACACGAAACGATTCTTGTGAAAAGTACAAGGTTAATGTAGAAAATCAGCTTCATTCTAGTAACTCAGATTTTAGGGAGAGAAATTAGTTAAAATTACATCATACAATAGGTTACATTATAGAATCTAACAGCGATAATAATAAATAATGGTTACCAATTATTAAGACTATTAATTTTGTTTATTATTTTTTACCTTTAATTTTTTTTTTATATATGTATACTATCCTAAAGACTATTTCTTATTTTTGTTAACTGTTTATTCAAGGTGGAAAAGTATGTTTGTTTTTGTCATCGAAAACGTATGTTATGGTTTGTTACTATTATTTTAATTACACATTATAAATGTGTGTTTGTGCGCACAAGTGTATATAGCAATATATAATATATATGTACACTCGAAGTGTTGCAACAAGGGTGGGTCGGATCGATATTGAAATTGAATAAAACAAACTAGGTATTAACGAAAATATTTTTTTATTTGAAAGCCATCATGTACGCCATACGGAACACAAGATCGTTCAAATGTCCACCACGAAATTTCACGGTGGTATGGATCAGAGTGGTCCAATTTCCAATGACTCTGTTGTATAGATCTGACCGGATAGCATTGATAGTGTTCACTTCGATATAGACCCGCGACTTTATAAGAAAGTCTGTCTCGGGGTGAAATCGCACGATCTTTGTGGCCAATTCAGGTTACCTCTACGAGAAATAACCCTACTATCATAAGATCGTTCATGCGGAATATCCATCGTAGCGTTCGAATAAATAAGGAAGAATTTTAATTAAGAAAAAAAAAAGAGATTACTGCGTCGAAAAATCGAAATACGCATCAGCATATTGTAGTATCGTATCTTAAAGTTAATTCCCAGTTTGACGCTTCAATTCAGGTTTCTCAGAAGTTTACATTTTATACTTTCCGCTGTAAGTTAGATCGTTGCTCCGAATTCTTAACGAAATCCAGTTCTGTAGAAATTATGCCAGATAATCTACCGTAATCAAAGTTTTTACGGTTTTTTTCTCTATTCATGCCACGCTAATTTTCTGCAAAACGGTAAACCGACATAAAAGGAAGCTCTAATATTTCTTCACTTCTTTTTGATTTCTCTCATAATTGTATTGTATATTATGACGTCAGCTTTTAACGTTAAAATAAAAAATATATACTTATTTCACGCTATCCGCCGACTAGCTTAACGCGAGTTCTCATAGCTATATTTAGAAAAGATTGTGAAATTTTCAACAGTATTAAATACTGATCCTAGATACACGTCTTATCAATTTTAGTTTCAAATCAAACTGACTATGTAGTTTTCGAGCGCAAATAACTAAATAAATACTTGCTAATAAATCCCTTAGTAGCGTTTAATCGTGTTTATATCGTTCGAAATATCTATATTTATATAATCGACTACCTTTCATTTTTTTCCCGCCCGCCTTTCCTTGTAAAATTATTTTCTCGAAACCATTTGCCCTTATTATATGACCGGAAAAAGCTTAACACGCCTCTCTCGACAGACATTAATAGGGGTTGGCTTGCTTCGACACTGTCCCCTTCAAAATGGATTAATTTTTCCTGTAGGAAACCCATGGGATTGTTAAGATTTTTCGATATCCTATATATATATATACATACGTCGAACGTCGACCATTGATACTAGTTGTACATGAAGTTGCTAGATATTTGGCAAGCTAGGTGGGACAGTTGTCCGACTGGAAGGAAAACCTTTGTGTTTTTCCCAAATGTTTTGGAGCGTTGTAAACTTAATAATATTCGTATTTATTCTTATAACGCGCAGGTGCTCTCTGGCCATAGTAAGTTTGGTTCATATCTTCATGGGTTCCATCTTGCTTCTAGTTCAGGCTGTACCTTTTGCAGTTCCAGCGAGGACTTATTTGGTACTGTAGATGATATTGAGCATTTAATGTTTGATTGTCATTTGTTTGATGATCTTAGAATTAAATTTAAAATACATAGAAGACAGCCTCTTGTGTTTTCTAAATATGCCAGTCTAGTTGTCAATGCTAAGAAAGTTTAAAAGTGGTGGGTAAATTTTTAATAATTTTTTGTTCTTTTTATTTTATGTTTTATGATATTAATTCAACCGTGAATCCGCATCTTTTGTTCAGGGTCATTGCCTCCATCCACTGTATTACTAATGTTGCTACTTTTATAATATTATCTAAAATTGTTATTACTTTAATATATGTATATTGTGTGTATATATTTATATATAAATCACACTTTCTTAATTGAATATTTAATGTATTCTTAGTTGATTTTTCTATTAGTATTTTTAGGAGTATCTTTGATGTATATACATAAACTTTTAATTTATTTTTCTTTTTTTGATTGAAATTGTACATGTATATATATACTATTTTGTTTGTTTAACATTAATTTTTATATTTATATCTATATTTACACAAACTAATTTTACACGCATTTTTGATGGTTCCTAGGGGACTATGTTTCTCATCCCTTATTCCATCCTATTTTTAAGTTACATAACCGGGAACTATCACACACACCTTTTTATATTTTGTACTATATTGGATGTTTTCTTTTGTTTCAGCTACTCAACACTTACACACAGTTATCTATTAAGAACACTAGTTTCCTGCACCTTTGTAGCCACATTTTATTTAATACATATATATTTCACTTAAAAAAAAACAAAACAAAAAACATGAAGTTGCTAAAAATCTATTATGGGGAGTGAAAATTACTACAAATTCATACACATGTATTTTTTGGTCAGATACTATGTACTGTTGCTACGGCCAGAAGCACCCGAAAGTAAGTGTGGGATGTTAGATGAGATTGATCATATTTATAGTTTGAAGAAATTGGAGCTGCTTCCACATCAGTTGGATCATCAGATAAAACTGTTTGAATTACAACTGAAGTTTTGGGGACGGTAGTGGGCATTGGCATTCAAAAAAAAAGTGTTGACGCAATTAGCGCACAAAGGTGTATTTGTTTTATTTAAAATATGACCATGATTCAGTGCGGTGTGACCAATACGGATACGGGACAGTACTGCCTGTTCCTTTCTGCTATGCACAAAATACTTCCAAGTAAGAGGAGAGAAGCGAGTAGTTCTAAAATGATTTGTTGGGGGGAATTGTATTTCACAGATCACAGAACAATTTATTTGTTATATATTTGATGGAGTCGATTGCAACTATTTCGGATATAGGGATTAAATTATAAGGTTGAATTCGAGCTGCCTGTTTAGCTGCTTTTCGGTTAATTCATTGAATGTAACCTGTGTGACTTAGAATCCATATTAGAGTTATTTTTAGAGTAGGATGTTGATATAAGAGATTTAAGATTTTTATAGCAATAGGATGAAATTTGGAAGAATTAAAGTTGAAACACGTAATGGAAGCGAATAAATCGGAACATATTAGAAGATCATTGTAGTTTTCAGGGTCTACAGTAGATATCGCAAGGTAGATTGCGTATAATTCAGCGGAAAATACCGAGTATTGTGGAGGTAAGCTGTAACGAAGAAGATCATCCTCCGAAACCACCGCACAACCTATTAAATTTGAATGTGCGGATGTTTATTTGATCTGTATAGAGTGAATTTACTGTGGAAGGAGTTAGAGATGTGCCGAGTTGGATGGAAAAAGAATGCCATGGAGGATATTGCTACACATATTTTTATATCATCATAAAACCAACGGTTGACAGCTAATTTAATGTGTTAGAATTTTCTGAATGGCGCTATTTTTTTCCCGCGTGTTTATTTGTTCGATTAATTTCATTCTTGGTCATACTCCTCATCTTTACACTTCTACAGTGACTTCAATTATTTATGTTAAATGTTCATTGTGCCTGAAAATATGACCTGCCCATTGGTATCTTGTTTCTTTTAATTTTCCTTAATAAATTTCTGTTTTTATGGGTTAATCTAAATACTTCGTTGCTACTAATTTTCTTTGTCCAATATATATATATATATATATATATATATATATATATATATATATATATATATATATATATATATATATACATATATATATGTGTGTGTGTGTGTGTGTATAAATGTACAACGCAGGCTTAGACTGATTCTTTCTGTTTAACCTAAGTTTGATGTTTTATTTGTAGTTAATTTTATCATTTAGTATCGAGAATTCTGTAGCTAGTCGCGATATATTACATTTCGCGTTACTATATAAAGAGTATTATTTTATTTTCATTATTTTTTTCACGTTACTATTAAAAATATTTACGAAAGTTATTATTCAAATTTTAAAAAAATAAAAAATTGATGAGAATTTTACGTGAACGAAATGACCGATAATATTCAAATTCGATTACTGCCGTAATTCGAAAAATCTGTCATCATTAAACGGATTTATTCAAAATACGCGGGTAACCGATTAATTATTATCGTAAAGTTCTAAGAAAGTCGATATACTGTGTTCTACGAATATTTCTTACAAAACAAGAAACGCGTCCTAACCTATTTTTTAATTTTTTACACCTGGGAAAATTTTGATTTTATAATTACACTTTGCATTAACCAACTTTGAATTGGATGAAAAGATCGCTTAAGTAACAACGCAGATTAACTGAAAACAAACAAGTCTGCCGCGAAAGATGTAATATATATATATATATATATATATATATATATATATATATATATACAAAAAGCAATATACAACAATCTTCAGTGACTCTGATAACAACGAGAATTAACAACAAACAATACGATATTATTTCCACGGGTTGTTCATTCGCGTGCTATGTCGAATAGGAATTAAGTTAAGAACCAGAAGACAAGAGCCAGAGTTCACTATGTTATCTCACCATTTATTATTATTTTAATACGTATACCCCCCTCCCCCCCACACACACACATATTATATATATATATATATATATATATATATATTAAGTACACATTACACAAAGCTCCCACATTATATATATCATATGCTTTCTCATACCAGTTATAATATAACGTAATATTATACTCAAATGATACGTAAAATTTATGTATATATATATTTATATATACTTCTAAATTTGATATTGATAGTATGGCTATATAGATAATATTTAGTAAAGTGCAAACTCTTGTATGGGACCAAAAGCCTATACAGAATGCGTAAGTTTCTGCCCTTCTGACTATTACGTAAAACAACGCACAGCGGGAACCTATCGTAGTCTCAAAAACTTTCGCAATTTTAACTACATAAAAATAATAAAAAATTACGTAAAGAAAAGGGAATTGATCAAATATATTATCTCGAGCTATATTTATTATTTATTTTAAAGTAACATTTAAACTGTCATCTATTAATATCGGTTTGATCCGAGTTAAATATATACATGGAGTCGGCGGATTATTTCATAGTTTTTAATATTGATAGGGAGAAAATTTTTTTACGCATTAAACGTGCTTCGATCGAAATTTGTCTAAACTAGTCTACGATATGTGACGTCGAATTTCTAAGCAAGGCGACAATATGTGAATCGGTAAAATGGTGTTTTTTCGAAAAATTTTACATACGACTGTCAAAATTCATTACGTACACAAGTATAACTATTTCGATCGTGTAGAATTTTAATTTTGATATTTTTCGATCGGATTTTTCAAATCATTCTTTTATAAATTTAAAAATATTAAACGATACCTTAAATCGATACAGCTCTCGCAATGTAAAATTTTAGTTATACTTACTAATACATATGGCAGTTAGAAGTAAATTTTTTAAAAATATACACATGCGAACGGTTAACGCGATCGACCTGAAATTTTCAACTTACATTTAGATGAGCGTCGAAGAAAAAAGAAAATTTGTCGAGGCCCGAAATTTTTTAATTCGTAATTCTCCATACAGACCACTTGTAACTAAATAAAAAATTTGCACCCAGCGTGTACAAAATTTTATCCAAATCATTAGAACCATTTCCGAGATGTCCGAGTATTATGTATAAATACAATAATTATTTGTTTAATATGGTATATATATATATATATATATATATATATATATATATATATATATATATATATATAAAGAAAACTAAAAATCACACTTTTTTTTTTTAAAGAAATATCAGAAAGCTTTTCGGCTGTTTAGCCATTATCGAGTAAATATTAAAATTATAAATTTAAAAATATATACAAGTTTATAAAAATACAAAATATAAAAGATACAAAATTTACGAAAATTATCAAAGTTATAAAACAGTATTTTTTAATAATCTGATAGCGATCGCGATATATAATACAATCAACACAAATAGCAATATAAAATTTATACACTAAAGATACATACATACAAATAAATATATGCGTAATGTATACAAAAGGCGCAAGTGACGGTGCAGTCACGGGCGTATTTTAAATAAATAAAATAAACGATAACACAATATCAATTAAAATAAAAATAAATAAAAACATCCGGCAATATAAAATTTATACACAAGTAATAATACAGTCGCAAGTAAAATAATATTTTATTATTGTTTGTGTATAAATTCCATACTGCTGATTGTCGATTGTGTTGTTTAATCAGATTATTTAAAAATACTGTTTTATTACTTTATAATTTTTGTAAATTTTGTATATAAGTAATGTGTTTTTACATTTTTTAAAATAGATTTCTATGTATGTTTATAATTTATATGTTTTATATTCACTGGCTTAACAGCCGAAAAGTTTTATGATCTTTCATTTAAAAAATTAGTGATTTTATTTTCAAATTATAGATATATATATATATATATATATATATATATATATATATATATATATATATATATACATACATATATATAAATATATATATATATATTTATATATATATATATATATATATATATATATATATGTATATATATATATACTTGATTACTGAAAATAGTTGAAATCACTAAATTTATTTAATTATGCGAAGCTTTTCGGCAATTACGCCATTGTCAAGCTATATACAATTAAAATTAATTAATATAAAATCATAAAATATTAATTAAGTATTCATAATTCATTTTTGTGTAAAATTGTAAACTTAGTTTTAAATTAATATTTTATGATTTTATACTAATTAATTTTAATTGTATATAGCTTGACAATAGCGTAATTGCCGAAAAGCTTCGCATAATTAAATAAATTTAGTGATTTCAACTATTTTCAGTAATCAAGTATAAATAAAATCACTACATTCCACAATCAAAACTTTATATATATATAATATACATATATAGTGTCAGACAGATGAAGTCAGTGAAAAGGTTGTCAAAGGAAACACACATCATTAAGTCATAATTTTTGATAAACATTTAAAAATCGACAAATGAATACATAATTTCGAAAAAGAAATCCGCAGGATCGATTTAAAATAGCGAATAAAATGCGTTATAACTTTATCGACAACTTTCGAATGAATTTTATTGACAGAATAATTTAAGCACTGAACAAATTCTCTTGTTTCCTACTAAAGCTAAAAAAATAAATCGCCACAATGAAATGACTTCCTTCCGAGATGAAGGTCTGTGGGATTTGAAATTTATTATTAACATTTTTCGTATGCTCTTTAAATTTGCATTAGTTCATTTTTTGACGAGGGAAAAGGACGCGACAAAATGTTTCTTTATCGACCACTTAAATTTATGCAAGAAAGTAGTGACAATTCAATTCAATTCAATAAAGTATATTTATGTTTTTTTTTTATACATCACCAAATAATAAGTAAATAAAAAATGCGCATACCGAGCAGCGTTAATGCTCTTACTACGCGTCTTAGGAAATAGTGTACAAAGAAATCTTAAAATTTATTTTATAATTATACAATAATTATACAGGGAAAAACATACAACTAAAAACCCTGCGTAGCCGAAAATAGAGAAATTAATTAATTATAGTTTGATCTTAATAGTACAATAAGGATATGGGTAAAATTATACAAATTATGTTAAGGTTAAACAAATAAATAAGAGGATAGAAGAGAGAAATACTGATACAATAGATTACATGAGGATAGAGACTTATTAATAACGACTTAAGTAGTACAATCTGGTGCTAGAGAAGTGAATGTTTAATTCTTTTGTGTTTATATTTTTTATATTTTCTGGTCAGCGAGTCGCGAGTATAGTTTCCAATTCGCTGTACGATAGGGTAATGGCTAGTCAGGCATTTGCTGTAGAACCTATCTGCTTGTTCCTGTACTAGCTCAGGAATAGTACGCTGATAAAGAGCTGCATGCATGTCAGTTATCTTAGTATAGTAAGGGGCATTAAGTACAATACGCAGACATTTATTTTGAACAATTTGTAATTTATTTAAGGTGGAATTACTAACACCGGACCAAATTGGGCAAGAGTATAATAATATTGGCAGTATGTATGCTTTATATATTATTAGTTTGTTTTTAATACTAACTTTAGAGCGTTTGTGAAAAATGGGGAAAATTTTATATAATCGGGAGTGCGCTTTGTCCATGATGTGTTTAATGTGTTCATGGAACGACAGTCGCTTGTCCATTGTAATACCAAGATATGTTACACGAGGTTTCCACGGTAGTTGCCTATTACTTATTTCAATGTGGTGAGTTATTTGCGGCCTGCGTCTCGTAAATAGTATAGCTTCCGTTTTTTCGGTGTTAATTTTAATTTTCCACTTTGTGTAATATTTGTATATTTTGTAATAACTTTTGGTGAGTCTGTTTGTTATTGTATCGATTCGGTAGGAAGCTGTAAATAGAGCAGTGTCATCGGCGTAAAGAGATGTATCAACATCCCTCAGCTGAGGAAAATCATTAATATATAAAATATATAGGAAGGATCCCAAGATACTACCCTGTGGAACTCCAGCTGTTAGTGTTTCAGTACTAGAGTAGGTATCATTTACCTTAACAATAAACTGCCTATCAGTTAGATACGATTTCATGATCATTATAAGTTGCTTGGGAAAGCCATAATGAATCATTTTGTATATTTGCCATTGTGCCACGTAGTGTCAAATGCCTTTTCTACATCTAATAACAATAGTCCAGTATGTTTGTTCAGGTTAAACTGATCAAGAATGTGATCAGTAAGGCGCGCTAGCTGCATGACGGTTGAGAGTTGGGTCTGAATCCAAACTGGGTTTCGTTTATAATACTATGTTCATCTGAGAATTGTTTTAATCTTTGAATTATTACTTTTTCAGCTATTTTACTAATGTTACTGATTAAACTAATAGGCCTTATATTTTTGGGTAATGAACTATCTTTCCCCACTTTTGGAATGGGAATAACAGTTGAAGTTTTCCATATTTTAGGGTAATGACCAGTGATTATAATACCATTAATTATATTTGTCAAGTATACTATGGCTATTTTAGGCAGGTTCTTGAGCATTAATGTGTGTATTAAGTCTTGTCCTGTGGATGACTTGCATTTAAGTCTTTTTATGAAATAATTTATTTCTTTTGGTGTGGCGAGCTTAATTAATGAGTCAGATGTTGGCGGAGCGCTACAATATTTACGCACAGTGAGATCGACTTTTTTTGTATGAGATATGGTGGAGAGGGTTGTGTTTTGATTATGCACTTGATAGTAATGGTGAGCTAAGAATTCAGCTTTATCTTTATCAGAATATGCAATATCTTTATTGTGCGTTATTGGCGGAATATTAACATGTACGCGCGCGAAATTCTTTGTAATGTTCCAGAGGCTTTTATTTGTGGTAGACAATGATTTTAATTTGTTATTCCACACATCATTACGATGTTCTAGGAACTTAGTTTTTACTAAACGTGTTAAGACGTTTAGAACTGATTTTAGTCGAGTTGTTTTATACTTTTGGTAGATTTTTAATTTTTATTAACATTTTTATGCTATAAGGAATGGTCATGGGGTTAGTGTCAAGTGCTTTCTGCGGGATGTGTAGTTGTGAGGATCTTAGGATAACATTATTAAGAAATGAGACAGTATTATTAATCTCGCTGGGAGAGTGAGGACGTGTAGATATCTTTAGTGTGTTGCGTATATAATTTCTGTAATTATTCCAGTCCGCATGCCGAAAACTATATACATATTTTTCAGGCACCCGTTCGAAATATTTATTAATTTTAAAATAAATTGGATTATGATTGGAACTTAGACAGGTAAGAGATATAGGTTTTGTGACATATGGAAATTGCTTGCATAATACATGGTCTATTACACTGGGTCTCATTTGATTGGCAGGTGGGATATAGGTGGGTTCTTTTGGAGAGAGAACAGTGAAATTTTTGTTAAATGATAAATCTAATAAGATTTTACAGGACTTGTTATTAGTGTAACAATTTCAAACGGTGTTTCTGGCATTAAAATCGCCTGCAACTATAACTTTATTTGCCGAGTGCATAAGCATTGCTATATCATGTTCAAAATGAGCGCTATTTGGTGGGGAGTAAACAGAATAGAAGTAAATTGTATCATTTTCAACCTCAAGAGCAACATCTACAGCCTCAATGTTCTTTAGTGCAAGAGCAGGTAGAGAGTAATGAAGTAGTCTGTTGCTTACAAGTAGTGCTACACCGCCTCCTTTCTCATTTCGGTCACGCCTATATACTTGGTATCCTGGACAATTTAAACTAAAATTAGCGTTAATCTTTGTCTCGCTTAGGCAGATTATGTCAATTCGCTTCTCACGCACCAGATTGCTAAGCTCAAGAATTTTGTATCTAATGGAATTGGAGTTCCACGCTATTATTTTTATACGCTTACTAGCTGTTAAGCGAAGTCATTTATTATAATTTCTAAAATTGATGCAATCTTAGTGAAAGCATCATGATTTTCGATTTCTTTAAATTTATTTATAACTCTTTTGAAACATGATAATATTTTATTAATATTGAATGTTCTTAGGAGGATTAGTAAATCTGTGAACGAAAGGTTTTCTGAATTTAGATTATTATTATTACTGCTATCACTATTATTACTACTACTACTACTACTATTATTATTATTATTATTATTATTAGTACTACTATTATTACTCCTACTTTTATTATGATTATTACTATTAGTACTGTTACTGTTGTTAATATGATGCCCATTGGTTACTATCTGAGCATATGTAGCTGCGCCTATAGTTCTTGAGGGGACTAGTTCTCTAGGTTTGGGTCTTACTCTGCTCTGGCAAAGTTCAAGATAGCGAAGACACTCTTTTGAGTGAGATGTATGTGGCCCTTCGCAATTAGCGCATCTGATATTGTCTTGACTGGTAAAATGAGACTGACTACATTTTAAACATTTTGGTGTCTTATGACAGTTAATAGATAGGTGGCCGAAAGATTGGCAATTAAAACATTGTGTAAGAATATTCTTTGATTTGTATTTCTCCCAATTTACAAGACAGTAGCATAAGTCTTGGATTTTTAAGATTTCAGAGATATTGGTAGTGACAGATTCGGACGAAGAACGTGGCAAATCGAGATGGTATGTTTCGTTAGTTACGACAGTATTTATAAAACTCAGTAAGCATAAGTCAGTTCACGTCAATTACGCTTAAAAAAAAAAGAAGAAGTTAATCTGCCGCGTACAATAACCAGCAGACCTCAAGGAGAATATAACGTGGACTGTGTCTTGATGAACATTTAATTCGCGTGAAGCCGACTTGAAGTTAGTCAAATGGGACGACTGTTTGGATGAAATTCACAATTCGATACTACTCTACCAGTCGATCATCAAACCTATCTGGAACTATAGGATCAAACTTTAAAAATGCGCAAAGCTTTCTAACCGTTATTTAGTCTAATCGAAATAAAGTTGTTCGCGCAATTATTGGTGCAGGTTGGTATCGGAGAAAGGAGGATCTGCACGCAGATCTGAATCTGAAGCGGATATACACGAGGTCGTTTTAACATCCCAATATTAAAGCAGCTCACCACCCACTAGCAGATGTTAAGCGCGTTAAGTGATTAAAGCCGAACGATTTAGTTATGTAAACAATACATACATATATATATATAAATGATAAAAATTAGTTAATGAACTAATGTTCTATACGTGTTTAATTACTAATTAATCATATATGTAGATTATTTAAACATTAGTTTATTGTAAAACAAATTTATATATAACACATATAAGTACAAGCAAAACTTCTTAACCGTCACTCCCTGTTATCTGTCACTGTAGCAACAACTCGTCGGTATAGAAGTTTCATTAAATGTTTACTATCATAGACGGTACAACAACATTAGTTAAAGATTTTTGGAAAAATTACAATATTAAGGAAGCAATTTTGAATGTGGTCAGTGGATGGGTCGACGTCAAAATGTTAAACTTACAGAATGAGTGGAATAAACTATGGCCTGAATCTGCACTACCCACTTGCGAAACAACGGGAACAGTTAGTAATGACGAAATCATGAAGTTTCGCAATAACGGTCTGCTTAACAATGACAGGCAAACAACTGAAGAAGTAACAGATTTGTTATAGTGTGATGAACAAGATGAAGGTTTTGAAATTTTGACTGATGCAGATATTTTATCTAACGTTCAGCAGTTCAATAATAATGGTGAAATTGACGACGATAAAAAATCAAAATGCAACCAAAACTCGTCAATCAGCCGTTCGGAAGCTGAAATAATGTTAGCAAAGTGCATCGATTGGTTTGAAAGACAGGGGGAGACAAACTTCTAAAAAAATACGGAACATTGCCGTAAAGAAAGCTCGAGCTGCAAAGAAACGAAAGAAAATTACCGATTTTTTTTAAACAACTTCACGTGCAGACAGTTTTTCTAGATAATTGTACTATATCGCACTATGTTATAGTAACTTTCTCAATAAAAATACACTAAATGTTATCCAATTAAATTCCTAAATGATTTACAATGTGGTATAGTACTATATATAAATAATTTGTTTCTAATGGAATTTCAGTTATCCGTCACAGGCTCGATCCCGACGGATAGAAGAAGTTCTGCTGTATTTATCTTACAACAGTTAGGCATAAGCAATAAGGTCAGATAAAGTTAAGAGCAATTACGGTCCGCTAATTTGATATCGTCGTACGAAGAATTAACGTATTAATCTACCGTTACGAATGGAATATAAACGTGAGCTGAGTTCTAAATGTAAGAAATTCGAACAAGTAACGGTGGCAGTGGGTCAGCAATAGGCTCGACCGAACTTTTTAAAATAAGAAAAGTGTCTCTCGATAAATTCGCCCTCCTTATAGAAATTTTCTGCTCGATTCGTATTCGTAAGGGCAGGCAAGGACGTTCTCCGTAGTACCGCGACTATAGGGGGGCGAGAAGTATCATCGCTACAAACTTTGATATTTATTTCTTCATCCGCAAATTAACGATTCGCACGGTAACATCAATTACGGAGCGAACCCCGGAAAATTAATAAATGAGAATAAATACATCATTTAAAATGAACAATCAGAATATATATATATATATATATATATATAGCTTTCCGCCAGTTACGCCACAATTAGGTGAATAAAGAAATATTAAATAACGATTGATATAAAATTTATATTAAAATTTTAAAATATTGGCGAGTCTAGATTCCGGTATGCGTTCATTAACCATCTAAAATGAGAAGATTAAGGAGCAGACTTCATTTATATAGGGAATCAATGACGCGGCTGTGTGTAAGATTTGAAAATCAGAAATAAAATCGAAGGAGTGTTCGCTGTATAAAAATTGAAAAGGTTATTTTTTTTATTTTTGCATAATACAGTATCATCAGTGAGTCGTGTCACCCCGTGCTATCGTGACCGTGATCTGTCACACGGCTGACCAGACTGCGCACACTCGGCTCTAACTACGTGACCAAAAAATCGTATTATTCTACTGAGAATGATCGATTTTAATATTTTCCGGTTACCAATGTCGTGCAAAATGGAAGCATTGGTTCTCCTAGCTGTCCATGAGACACGCAGCATTCGTCCCCAACACCACATTTCTAATGCGTCTATATATTTTCTGTCGGCACTGCTTACTGACCCGGTCTCCGAGCCACATAGGAACGCCGAGATAACAAGGGAGTTCACTATTCGAATTTTAACAGCTTTACTAACTACGGAGTCGGCCCAGATTTTATTCAAACGGCTCACTGCCCATCGGATAAGCTGGGCTCTGTATCTCACTTCAACAGCCGCCGCTATTTTCTACTATAGAGCATAAATATGTAAACCGGTTTTGTTATAGAAAAGATTAAAAACATTATATATATATATATAAATATATATATAAATATATATATAAATATATATATAAATATATATATATAAGAATGTGTGTGTGTGTAATAGGTAAATTAGATAAATTTTAACACTTACAGAAAAGTACGAGACGCGGCTTCATCGTTAACCAAAATAAATAATGCAACCACTATTTCTGAAATCCAGAAACAAAGACTATTAATTTATAAATCGGTTAAATGAGAAAATAATTTAAGCGAACAAACGCACACAATAATAAATAAAGTTATCACGTATATAAGCAAAATGCATATTTAGCGTCTGTAAATTTTTTCATTATTTTTTTCTTTATCTATTTTGCTACTTTCCTTTTCTGACGAAACGAAATGAATAGGAAAAAATAAATAATAAAATATAAGCCCGAATTATAATTTTTGCAAAATTTATATATATATATATATATATATATATACATATATATATAGTTAATATGTATTAGGATTTTTTACGTTATTTATCCAGATTTTAAAACAATTCATAATTTACAAAGTTAGTTTAGTCATTCTGGCATAGTTAGTATTGAAAATATGCTGTATAATTCACACGAGAGCACGTTGAATGATGACGGAAGAAGAACATGAACCGTAAAATTTTCATCAACCAAAGCGCATCTATCGTCTTTTGCCGGATAGCAAACATTCAAAATTACTAATCTGCGCAGACAATCATGTGCTGTCGAACGTATGAAAAACAACTCGAATTCATAAAATCGATCATGGATGAATCTTGTGATTAGAAAAATCAAATCCGCATACAGGCTATACAAATCTAGGCATCAGCGCACGAGTTGACAAAACGATACAATTATTGTGCTTCATTGGTGTCTTGAAAATTTCAAAACCTGCTAGTGATATTCGAGCGTTTCTCATATCCGGTATTAAAAAGCAGTGGTTCCAGAAATGGGCCAACATTCCAATGGAAATGAAATTCGCTCCGTCTTTTCAAAGCAGTTCCCCAACTATCAGTGACCACTATACCTGAAAGGCGAAATTAAGTGGTTTTGTCTCACCTACGCATAGTACCACACACCTATTTGCTATAATTTGAGAGCCCTGCTCTCTGTCATCTTAGTAACACTCAACTAACTATCCTATATATATTAACCCTCTGCCTTTTATATACAAATATTAACACGTCAAGTACTCTTCCGCTAATCGTTCAAAACATACCTTCATCTGAAAAAAAGACAGCTATGTTTCCTTTGCAACCTATATAATCTAATTTAAAAGTCGCATTTCTCCGTTCCACACATAATTAAACGTTTTAAGAACAAAAGGTTTAAAGTAAATTTTTATATGACACAGATTCTTACTGGTCATGGTTCTATCGGATATTTTTTGAATAAATTTCAAATCATCAATGATGGAAAATATATTAATTGTGTAACTAATGAAATAGAGGATGTCCAGCACATAGTATACGCATGTAGTAAATATAACCATAAAAAAAATTGTATAATATCGATTGCTCTCTTAATCCTAATGAAATTATTCTATTAGAAAAATTTTCTATTTTTATCTCGGAATTATTTAAGATTAAACATAGATATTGATAGTCACTACCGGTAGCCATAAGCTACTTTCGTAGGCTACTCTATATATATATATATATATAAATGTATAAGAAAATATATATATATATATGTATGTATATAAAATATATTAACCACTCAATACTTCATCGTAGCGCGAGTATCTTAAGTAGTTTAGAAATATTACGTAAGATAAAATTAGCGCATATGCGTGTAAGCATTTTAAAATACTAAATCATGTTATATTCGTCTATCTCGTCGTTCAGTTATACAAGAAATCGTTAACTATTCTATTCCTCGAACAAAATGAAATGTACCAAATAAATTTTTCCTGCGGAATAAACAGGAACCCGGTGACCGGAATTTTCCCGCAGCGTGGAAAATGTTTTCAGCTTCATTATAACAGCTAGGAGGATTCGATTTCAAATAACCGACCGAAAGGAAAAAGAATTACAGTCGGCGAAGGGTATCGCAGTAAAATAATCTCGTATTGTTATCGCTAACTACGACACTGCTAAAAATCTCGCGTCGCTATTACCACTAATGCCAGTTGAAAATGCAGTTTATTTACATTGGAAAGAGGGCGGTAATTTATTCATATATATATATATATATATATATATATATATATATATATATATATATATATATATATATATATATATACGTATATGTGTGTAACACAACTACATATATACAAGCGTACTAACGACACCTGCAAATTATTCCCCGCCTTCCCTTCCAAGCGAATTTCCCGAGCTACCTCATTCTCTTAATCTGTAATTCTATTTTCGGGTCGCTTCTGGAATTATTAACAATAAGAATTTCTACTTTTAGTCGATTCCCTTAGATAAATATTTGTTGAAAATTACAATATCGATTTGCAGAGTGTACAGCGATAATTTACAATGAGTAAATATTGTTTTTCATTATTGACGACTATCCGCGCGATTAGATTGTTACATTACAGTTCGCATCTATATAACCGAATTGAATCGAAGAAACTGATGAAATATCTTTAATTTTGATCATACGCGGCACAAGTAGTACTTATATCGATAAAAAGGTATCTCTGGTGCCAACCCTTCGATATTTATTGATATTAGTGTTAAACATGGTTTCGGTCAAGGGGACCTTTTCTTCCGACCGTAAGGTTGAAATAGAATCGATTACAATTATGGGAACAACCAAGTGAGTATTTACGTCCCGGTAATATATTGCCGCGGGGTCAACGTGGAAAACCTTAAATATAATAAGAACGATGACGGGTAGAACGGCAAGGAATACGAAATTATAGAAAGTGAAAGATGACGGGGCAAGACGTGAATGTGGGATTAATCTATTAACTTGCTCATTGTTGTCAATACGATGCACACGATGAAAGATATGACCAAAGAATAAATAGAATCTCGAACGAAACAATTCAGATTGTAAGTAGGAATATAACATGACCTACAGGAGCAGAAGGAGAAAAGTAAAAGGTTAATGCGAGCACTCATTCCAGTCAATACTACTAAGGAAAATTTAGAAGATGGCTAGAGGGTGGAAACTAATCCAAGTACGATGTAACGTCCAACAATATCAAACGCCGTTTGTAATGGCCGTAAAAAAATAATTTTTTTTCGGTCAGTTCGTTGGTTACTAACGTCATCTGTTTCCGAGTAGAACTAATACAAATACCTGCGATCGTGATAAATCTGTACGTTATCGTGAACTATAACGATTAAATAAGATTATCAGATAATTCATCCCCGTTCGGTCGCGTTTATTTTAAAACTATACGCGCCGAAAAATTAAACCGAAAAATAATTCAAACCGTTCGAAATGGTTTCAACCGAATAATTCTCCTCGTCGAAATTTCCAAATTTCTCGATATTCAACTTGACAGATACGAAACAAAAAAAAACAACTAAGCTGCATCCAAGTCGTCAAGACATACACGTACAAAAAATATTTTGCAACGGGTTTTTAACGCGGAAAATTTTTGAAACTTGTACAACCGGCTAATGATAAATTTAAAAACAAAAATAAAAACGAGAATAAATGTATTTAGTAGATTCTAATTACGTTCCTAAACACTTACTAAATATACTACGAATTTAGATGAAAGGAATCGTCAGTACTATCGTATAAAAAATATTACGCCTTCTCGGATAGATTAAAAAAAAGAAATATCAAATTGAAAATAATGTAAAAATCAATCGTAGAATCTGTATGTATATAATTTTTGGGCTATTTCGGTCGTATTGCTGTAAGAAATAATCTGCATCTAGAAAAACAGATCGAAGATGGTCAAGTATTACATTTAACGAGACTAACAGCCTGCAGTGCATTGGAAATGAACAGACGCCAGAGAAGGAAAATGACTCACCAGATGATTAACTTGTTATCCTGTAGGGCTTAACGACCGGTCTAATATGCGGGGGAAGTAAAAATGTTGTAATTTAGTGAAATTTATTAAGCGTAATACTGACTTATAATATAATCTTCTACAATAAAAATTTCGCAGTTGTTCCCGTTTCACCTGCCACACTCTCGTGACTAATTAAACTAAGTGCGCCGATCATCTTGATTTTGCCTTGCCATTGATGGCGCAAGGAAGTAATAAGTAGTTGTGGAGGCGGCAAGGATGGTGGTTGTCACCGCACCTTTCCGCAACTTATTATGTTTCGCGTCACAAAATATAGCTATTCATACTCGGCTTTGTGTATGTGTGTTTTGCGATATTGTATACATATTCCAGGAGATAAGTTAATGTATATATATATATATATATTATATAGGCAGACGTGAAAACAATAGTTTTATTTTTTACTAGAAATCGATTGACATAATTCTTAAAAATATTAAATCGACAAAGCGGGAAAGGAAACAAACTTGGAAAACGTGCAGCTTCATGCAGGATAAAATCTACGATGATCGTGCGTATGAACAGCAGATGAGACATCATTTTGGTCAGACGTAAACCGTGGAAAACTTAGAAGTTTACGGGATGCTGATATAATACGAACTAGATAATACATATAACGTGTGTGTGTGTGTAGATCAACTCCTGTTATATACAATCGATTTCAGGAAAGTAAGATCTCAGCCTGGAACGATGTTATTATACGGAAATAGTTTTATCGCGTGAAATGTTAATGGTAATAAATATTTTTACTCACGATTTTACTAGTTGACACGCATTACGATATACTTCTCGCATTATCGGACTGGATCAGTTTTTAAATCATCATCACACTTTGTATAAATAAGATGTGAAAATTATTATTATATATATATATATGTGTGTGTGTAATTCGTTTCAAAGAAAGTAAACATATTAATAGAATTCGTAGTTTGTTAAAGATAAAAAAAAACACGTCCAGACAAGCTAAACGTTCAAATGTATTCGATAGATAATACATAGATATCTGGATGTGATTTTATTTTGGATATCCGTCATATAGATACTCCCGAAATATTAACACGTCTAAATGATCTAATTTCCAGCCGATACACAACGCAAGCCGTAACGGTAAATAAGCGATATTAGATTACTTTCTGTGATTCTACGAAAAGTCGTTAATTTCATTTTAGTCTTTCATTTTCAGAGCACCGGCACTTGAGCTCAAATCTGTTCACCCTCTTCCCAAAATTGCGTTCTCATCAATCCGACTAGAAGTAACTAAAACGACGCGCACGACATTTATTTTAAGTAGTCGTATCTAGTTTTATCCTTAAAATACTTGATTATTTTACGAAAGAAACAGGCTTATTATTCAGAGATTTCAAAATAAAGTACTTCGCTTGATAGCTAAAACCCCTTGGTATGTCCCCAATTCTTTGCTACATAGCGATTTAAAAATTTTGAACGTCGACGCAGCTGTTAGCCTTCACGCCAGGAAGCACGCGGCAAAATTTTATGGACACCCGAATACAATTGTTGTTGAACTCCTCAATACAGACACTCGTAGATTAAGACGGACTAAACCGCACGATTTATTATAACTTATTTTTGTTTTTATTTACATATTAAAATTTAGATTTATGTAAAACTCTAATTATAATCTTAGTTCGTGATAAGGCATTGGCCGAATCCGTACCTTCGCTTATGTATTTTCCTATGTTAAATTTTGTATGCATGCCTTCGGACAGTTCAATATTACAAATAAAAATAAAAAAATAAAAAAATTTTACGAAAGAAACGATATAAATCTACTTATAGATTAAAATTTTAAAACCGGATAATCGAAATTTACTTATCGTAAATCGAATGAAATTTTTCTCAATATTTTGCGCCATTTTAAAAAATGGATGCAGTTCCTACAGTTCAGAATCGGAATCTAAGTAGCAAGCGCTCGTGGGTCAAACGATACGAATTGACTGAATACAAAATAGATGGATGGATTTAGTAAATATTTAATGTGTATTCCGGAATACTATCTGGAGATGCAACATTGAGTAAAACGAACGTGAACGTGAAATATATTTAAAGTTTAAAAATATAAGACGGACAATGTCAGCAGTGGAAATTATAAATCGTAGTTACTAACTCACAAACAAAAAATACTGTAACTTTTTGCATTAAAAAAAAATATACTAGAACAAATTCTCAATTTCAAAAATTTGTAGGTGGTTTACTTTAGCGAAAGGCAGCACAAACTCATTTTATTCTACTGTATCTCACAAATCTACAAGAAATCACAAAAATCTCACAAATCTACAAGAAATCACAAAATAATCACAAAATCCTATCGCGGAAGATATAATTTCGGTCACCTTTTCAATTCCAGGTCAACATTATATTCGCATGGATACCCGGACACGGAGGAATCCAAGGGAAACATATATATATATTTTATTTGAGCATATAATTTATTATACACGAATTCGTGAAAATTTAAAAAATTTAAATGTAGTCTATATACATAAATTATATCACGAAGTAGTACAAGAATCAGCTACACTAATCCTAGAATATACTAAACTAGTGTAGCCTGCGAAATTAGCTTAGGGCTAAACGATTATGTATATATAATTTTAAATAATTCAGAAATGGAAACGGGAAACTGATGCAATAGTATAATTTCAATTAATTCGAGTGCACAGCTAATCTTATACAACTGTCGCAGGTTGTCAAGAATTTCCACTTCCTTAATATTGATCCGCTTACTTTGGAATCGTTTCATAGTGTTCCTATCCTAAAAAATATATTCAATCCTCACTTATTGATATTTGGCAAGCTAGGTGGGACAGTTGTTCGACTGGAAGGTAAACCTTTGTGTTTTTCCCAAATGTTTTGGAGCGTTGTAAACTTAATAATATTCATATTAATTCTTATAATGCGCAGGTGCTCTCTGGCCATAGTAAGTTTGGTTCATATCTTTATGGGTTCCATCTTGCTTCTAGTTCAGGCTGTACCTTTTGCAGTTCCAGCGAGGACTTATTTGGTACTGTAGATGATATTGAGCATTTAATGTTTGATTGTCATTTGTTTGATGATCTTAGAATTAAATTTAAAATACATAGAAGACAGCCTCTTGTATTTTCTAAACAGAATCATGCCAATCTCCTGTCATACATAGAGTTGTCAATGCTAAAAAAGTTTGAAAGTGGTAGGTAAATTTTTAATAATTTTTTGTCCTTTTTGTTTTATGTTTTATGATATTAATTCAACCGTGAATCTGCATCTTTTGTTCAGGGTCATTGCCTCCATCCACTGTATTATATTATCTAAAATTGTTATTACTTTAATATATGTATATGTATATATATATGTATATATGTATATATATTTATTTTATGTATTTCTTATATATAAATACACTTTCCTAATTGAATATTTAATGTATTCTTAGTTGATTTTTCTATTAGTATTTTTAAGAGTATCTTTGATGTATATACATAAACTTTTTATTTCTTTTTCTTTTTTTGTTTGAAATTGTACATGTACATATATACTATTTTGTTTGTTTAACATTAATTTTTATATTTATATCTATATTTTCACATACTCATTTTACACACATTCTTGATGATTTAGGGGACTATGTTTCTCATCCCTTATTCATTCCTATTTTTAAGTTACATTGCCGGGAACTATCACACACACCTTTTTATATTTTGTACTATATTGGATGTTTTCTTTTGTTCCAGCTACTCAACACTTACACAGAGTTATCTATTAAGAACACTAATTCCCTGCACCTTTATAGCAACATTTTATTTAATACATATATTTTTCACTTTAAAAAAATAAATTAGATATTAGACGCCTCGAGCGTAATAAACCGCGAGATTTATTTTTATAATCAATAATTAGATTTAAAGAAGTTTAACCATTGGATTAATTTCTTCACACTCGTTTATATCACCTCACAATATACGTACTGTGTTAGGTGGTAAGCATTTTATTAATAGAGTTACTATTTTAACATTAAGTTAAGATTGTACGTTTTGTCGACATTTTTATATCATCATGATCAATTTCAAATTGGAATCATTTACTGTTGTTTTAAACTTATTCATAATCTCATTACAATTAGTGATATGAGATGAGAAAGTCAAAGTACTACACATAAATATGCATTATAAACTAAGAGTAAATCATCTAATGGTATCATATCCGTTACCAAAAGGTCGACTAACATTTTAACAATTCTTTGACTGTATAATATATATATATATATAAAGTTATTAACAAAACTTTTCGACAGTTACGTCATTTTCAAGTTATAAATAACTTTACTATAATCTATAGCACACCTTTAAAGGGAAGAGAGATGACGCTCGCTGCCTGCCGCTCGTATTATACCTGAGACCCCATACGCAAACACTTATCCGAAATCCAAATAGGCAATAATTTTGAATGGTTGACAATGTAAAAACTCAATTTCACTATAATGTATCAAACTAATTAAATGAAATATATGGAGTGACCCAGAGAAGACGGACGGTTTTGTTGTTTTTTGAATAACTCAAAAACTACTAGACCAAAATAGTTGAAAGAAATTTTATTTTAAAAATAAGAAAACCAGAGATTAGCTTACAATCATTTGTGCAACACAGTATCGTTCTTGATCGTCATTTGCAACAGTACATTCGTTCAGTCTTCACAAAATTTTCGAAGACTTTTTCAGTCATAGGTCGCTGAATTTAGGAATCTATAATTCATATTAGGGTACTTTATTATTTCTCTGTTTCTTCATTTCGGGGCGGGGCACGGTTCTTCTGGATCCCCGCCTTATATTCGCCCCTGTAACTGTTGATAAACGTCACAATTTGGAACCGGGAACAACTATAGATTTGTGTTGTTATTCGTATTAAGAATAGTAAATTTTTTATATATTGTTACTATTCTTATTATCATCTATTATTAGTAGTAAATTTATTTATGACTTAAAAATGCCGTAACTGCTCAAAAAACTTTGTTACATATATTTAACAATTTAATATATATATATTTATATACATAAATATACGCTCATGTATGCATAATAAAATTTAGAAAAATAAAACCGCGTAACGCCTTAACGTGTGTTCAAATTTTGTTTATAGATTTAATTCTTCTAAATAATATTTATTATCGATGAAAATTTCACAATATAACCTACACTTTTCTATCTATATATCAAACTGTATGCATATTACATACACACAAACCTTATATATATATATATATATATATATATATATATATATATATGTGCACACATCCGCACAGGTATAATCTGCTAACTATATAATTATATAAACGTTTGTGTGTAATAATTTATATCATGATAAACACCCATCTTCTATCCGTAAGTTTAATACTTAATCTTATAAGGAGCAATAAACCAAACAAAATCCTAACATAGTTTAATCATTAAAAGCTTTACAATAAAAAACTTTTAGTGATTAAACTGTGTTAGGATTTTGTTTGGTTTATAATTTATAAAATCACTAGTCTCCAATATATTCAATATTATAACGAGTTGTTTCGTGTTCATTTTCACACCTAGATATATATATATATAATATACATAACACACACACACACATATATATATATACATTTTCAGTCACACTGTCCTCTATATGGTACAACAAGATTGCCTGTTTTAAAATATGGGACACTTAGTTGAAATACAATGTTTTAATTCTAAATATACTTATATATAAGGCGCTAAAAATTATCTAGATATTACTTTTCGTATTGAAATAGCCACAAATACATTTATGAAACTAAAAAACACCATTTGCAACAGGAAGTTAAGTTTAGAGATCAGAAAAAAGTTACTGAAATGCTACGTATGGTCAGATCTTCTATATGGAAGATATCATCATTTCAAATGGTGGGCTATCGAAGAATATGGAAAATACCTTGGACTAAAAAGATCAGAAATGAAAAAGATCTAAATGTGAACTGACAGATGACCGAACGTTAATAGCAATAATGAAAAACGAGAGATAAGTTTTTTTTAGACATTCAATGAGAGCCGAAAAGTAAAAGCTGCTACAAACGATAGCAATGAGTATGATTGAAGGAAAAAGGGAACCGGGAGAAAATCTATATTCGTGGTTTAATAGTATAAAAAAATGAACCGGAATCGATAAGATGGAAGAATTCGTCAAACTAGTAAGAACCGACTACAGCAGATTGTTGTCCATTCGATACATGATGATGGTTAAACAATACCCGAATCCGGTTGTACCATTAGAAGAAGAAGATATTTCGTTAATTATTTAATGTAGCCAAATTTATAATCGTACGTCAAAATTAATGTGTGACTGAAAGGCCATATACATACACACACACATGTACATATTTATAAATATATATCGAGTGCACAAATATTTTATGTATATATTCACATGTAACACATGTACGTTATGAGGTTAGATATATATACACATACATACATACATATATATATATATATATTATTGACTATTATGGTTGTTTTATATGATGATAATTTAACTCTTATTATTCACATACATTTCATAAAGCCGAATGCGAGTATTAATTGTAATTGTACTTATAAAGTGAGATATTGGAGATATTTCAGTATAATATCGATGGAAATATTTTGTTTTTTTATTGGTTATTCGTTCAAACGGACCTCATTATTCTCTTAACAGTGATTTCCTGACAGAATTTCCATTATATATATATATATATATATATATATATATATATATATATATATATATATATATATATATATATACACGTATATTAAATAAAACGATATAAAAATATTTTAGTACTTACTTCTTTTTGGTATACCGCTAAAATCGGTGTATGCAACGATGGATTCGGTGATTAATCACAGTGATATATATGCATAAATCACTTTGATCGAATAAACGGTTATATTACGATAATTTCTTCGAATAACGTCACAAAAATCATCGATGTAAACAGGAAAAATAAAATAAAGAATCTGTTTGGCTCGCAAAAATATGCGATAATACAACTACAATTCGTACACGTTATAATATATTTTATTAATAATAAATAATGATGGTTTCATTCATTAATACCATAGATGTAATGACCGATCAAGCTAGATCCTTTTCTCATTTATACCAGATCTGTCTGTCGTATATGAGTTAGAAAAAGGGATAGCTCTGGACAAAGAACATATCCACACCTACTAGCTTATCATAAAAGCTAGTGTAATAGTGGATTAGATAAGGAAATTAAATATATACATATATATATATATATATATAATGATGCACGCATGTACAAGGGTTAGTTGTATCGTCTTCTTATTCCGCAGCCTCTATAGTATTTATTAAATAGACAATCGACCAGATATTGTACAAGCTGTACGTAGAGGGGGAATTTGTCAGCACCCGAGAAGAGAAAAGATTCACAACTTAGTCCTTTGCTTTCCTACAGATTATCCGCATACTATAGGAATCTTCTCGTTGTTCTTCTTCTTCTTGGCAGACGATTATATTTCGCGTATAATAATGCGCGCTTGTATTCGCGTGTGTGTGTATATACAATTCGCTTTATAGACGCACGATAACCTAATAAACTGTGGCTATCCGCGTTTAAAGACGTCTTCTTTTAATAATGCGGTTACAGAAGTAGTAAATATATTATATTCGGTTAGTTGGATAGTTAGTTAAGATACAGGCCATGACTTTCACTTTAAAATTGCGCGTTAAATATTATCATAGATCCCGATTTGATTTACAAGAAAGATGACTAATTTTCGATTTTACATTAACTCGAAAAATAGAAAATAAAGTCGAAAGTCGCGATATTACGAAGATGGTTCTACGCGTAATAAGTTTAAATTAATCGGTCGTAAGGATCATTCAATAGGTGCTGAGGGCCCATCAGTAAATCGTTGAAATTTTTTACGAAAATTAGAATTTCAACGAAGGGGCTTAATGAACTTGAAATTTTTTATATACGCGGTGGTGAAATCTCTATAATTAGATATCTTTATAAAAAAATCATCGAAAATTTAATTTACTTTCGAATATTTCGCTTAAATTGTTACATATTTACAACATTTTGTTTATTTGTATAACGTTATAAAACTTTTTTTTTTTTCTAAATAAAATTCATACGCTTACCTTTGTGCAAGTACATGAAAAACTTATTTTTTTTTATATAGGGAGACTAAAAAGGGTATCCCCCCTTGGACAGCAGGCTTGGGTAGAAGCCCTGGTTTCTATTACTATTATTATTAATCAAATTCGTTAATATCGTAATTTTTCCAAAAATAAAATTCGTTAATTTTATATATATATATATATCAAATTTGTTATTTCTGTATTATTTTTTAAATAATTTACAAACAACGGAAATAGGTACTTTAGCAGCGTTACCATTTCAAAATCACTTTCTCAGTTATTCAGCACGGACCAAAAAAACAAATTCCGAGTACGATTTTAGATGACGGTATCGTTATTTACTTTTAGATAAATGACGTTTGGGGAAATATTTAAATCGACCGACATTAATGTCCTTATAAGAGTAACCGCGAAAAAGAATTAAAAACAATTTATACAATTGATTCGAAACGTTGTTATTATTATTATTTACATGTTGATAATATCGGAGAGTAGTGATTTTATAAATTATAAATAGAACAAAATAAAAACATTTTAATCGCTATAAAAAATATATATATATTTACTCGAAGCTTTTCGGTAACTACGTCATTATCAAGCGTACACAAAAACCTTACATGTAAATTAACTTTAATATTTATATAACAACAACTTATATATTTTTGACATACGTTTAACTAGTTTATTTATTTTTTCAATAACCTTTAGTTATAAAACCGATTTCCAAATTAATATTTTTTTAAATAAATCGTTACCATTTCTGAGTTTTATAATTTGCAATTTTTCTAATAATTTTCTTATATTCTAATTGTAAAATTTTTATATTATCCGTTATACTTCCTACGTTATGTTGTTCTTCTGTGCAGCGTTCGCCGTAAAGTGACTTTAACATTTTCATTTTTACACGAAAATATGTCTATTTCTCCTACATAAGTCTTATTACATTTTGGGCAGTTTATTCTGTATACTCGGTATTTTTCTAGTGTCTCATTCTCTTCTATTTTTTATTTTACGCTAATTGTTTTAAATATTGTTCTATTATTATTTATCGCTATCGTAATATTGTACTTTTTAAAGATTTTTTAAGAGTTTATATATAAGCGTACTACACGCGAACTAATTAGAATTTATTAAAAAATTACATAAAATAAAAATAATCCTTCAAAATTTGCAATTTTTTAAAATATTTTCCAAACGATTTTATATAGGATATAAATATATTTCTAGTATTTTTACAATTTAATCCCGTTTTGAAAATAATCTTAATTCTTCGACACATTCCGTTTATTCTCACTTTTTTTTCTGTTTTCGTTTTTAATCGAAATTTAATAAATTCTATTGAAAATTTTTTTTTCTATATCAGGAATAGAGTTTATAATATAGGTTTTTTTTTCATTCATCTTCTAACGTAATAAGACAGGGTCTTCGGCTTAAAATTTATTAATCGCAATTTTAATACGTACAGAAGAACTCATGCGCAAGACCGCGATAACAACTGACGAAAACTTTACGGAATAAAGTAAACTTGGTCACAACGACGCTGCAAATTGAGCTGATAGCGTATTAAATAATCCATACATATATATATATATATATATATATATATATATATATATATATATGTCTTAGAGAAAATATTTTCGTTATGATCGTTAATTTCTTAGCTTACTTCCTATATTTCGTAATTACTTTTCTCAGAAAAGGAAAAAATTGAGCAATTTATGGAATACGAAATGAAGACGGACGGCTTTGTTGTTTTTTGAATAACTCAAAAACTACTCGACAAAAGATTTTCGAATGAAATTTTATTTAAAAATAGGAAAACGAGAGATTAGTTTACAATCATTTTTGGAACATAATATCGTTCAGATGACCACCACTTGATCAAGCACTTTACCTCCACAATGAAATATCAAATTCGATAGTTAATAATAATAATGACTTATTAGCGCTCTTCTTAGATATATCAAAGCCTTTCGATACAACCTGGAGACACAAGATTCTGACCTTGCTATACACCTGGAATTTACGAAGTAGACTGCCAATGGTCATTAGCAGTTTCCTCACAGACCGAACATTCCAAGCACGTCTTGGTAACACTTTAATGGTGTTCCGCAAGATGCTATCCTTAGTCCAATCTTATTTAATATTACCATAAATGATATCTTAACCGAGATAGTATCACCGATAAGAGCATCATTATTTGCAGATGATTTGGTTATATTCTTACCATGTAGTAATGTACCACTTGGATCAGAAACACTGCAACTTTGCTTAAATAAACTTCTAAAGTGGACGGAGGTATCCGGATTTCAGTTCTCGGCTAAAAAATCCACAGCCAACACTTCTGTCGAAAACGCTCTTGTCTTCATGATATAGTTCTTTACTTAAATAACGAAATAATTCCATCTCATACTACAGTGAAGTATCTGAGCCCAACTTTTGATTGGAAGTTGACATGGAAGCCTCACATAGATATGCTAAAAAAAAAAAAAAAAAAAGTATGGTAAACTTAAACTTATTACGAAAGTTAGCCGCAAAAATTTACTACGGTGCTGTAGTTTATGGAAATGCAAAAGGATCTATTTTACAATCATTAGAAAGTGTTAATAACTCTGCCCTGAAAATATGTTCACGTGCTTTTCGTCGCTAGCCTATTGAACATATTCGGCGAAACATCACTCATTATGTCATATTTTTACTCGCACATAAGAAGTACTAGAAAATTTGCCTGAATGAATCTTAGTGGTAAATCCAGAAACAGTCGCTGGACAGCAGCAATATCAATACTGAACGATATCGAAGTAGAAGTTCCTCTTCTTTATCAGAATTATATACCTGCATTGCTGCCGTGGATCTCACTGAATGTGAAAGTAAATCTTTCGTTACTCCAAACAGATCTTCAACCCTTCTAGTATATTACATCAATACAAGACCACCGAATGCTTTTCACAGATGGTTCTAAGTCAAATTCTGGTATAGGATGTGCGGTAGCATCCTCCAATGAATTAATAATCAGATTTCCACTACCAACACATTTTTCAATCTTCTCGGCTGAACTTTATGCTATAAAACTGGCTGTAATTTATATACAAGATTCTGTTGGCAGAAATTCTAAGCAGTCTGTCATTGCGACCGTCTCACAATCTGCAAACACCAGCATCAGTAATTATAAGCGTACAAATCAGCATCCGGTGCCCAAAGAAATAATCGGTATCCTATCCTCTCAACCATTATTTATATGGGTTCCAAGTCACACTGGTATTACTGGGAACGATCTCGCGGACACAGCAGCTAAAGAGGCGGCTTATATGCGGCCTGTTCCTGATCCGCAGCATAATAAACGAACAACTTCGCGCGAAATGGAATATGTTGTGGTTATTAACACCAATTACAAACAAATTACGTTCATTTAAACCTGATATTAGTTTATGGCGATCTCCTCCTTCGTTGACACGCCGTGAAGAAATAGTCATTCGTCGTATATTACTAGGACATACGACTCTCACTTATAGTCACTTGATCAGGAGAGAATCACCAGCGATTTGTTCCTGCAGCAATGTTAAATTAACAACAGAACACTTTCTGCTACACTGCCAAAAATACAAGGCTGAACGTATCCGATATGGTCTTCCATTAGCATTACAACGATTTTTGCAGCCAAATGCAGCCGGTCCAATAGTAGCGTTCCTACGTGCAACCGGGCTGTTTCAACAACTATAGCTTCCGTGTCCGTGCCTGTGGCCTCGTAGCACAGTATACGGCACGTAAAAATGGATCATCATCATCATCACGACCGAATCATTTCGTTTAATTATATCGTAACACATGAACAAGATTTAACGTCTGGAAAAAGACACGATTGAAAAATGTTTTATTTTTTATACACATGCATTTATTTTTCCAATATTTAAAATAAACAAATCTCTTAATAACTTTCGACGAATGTGTGAGAGGTTCTAAAATAAAATAAATCCGCCGATCTTCGCATTTTTCATCCAATCGTAACGTCGAAATAATTTTGCTAAAAAAAAAAATGAATAATTTAATCTACCGTGTATTTTTAAGAACGAAACTATAGGAAATCGTTTAATTTGTAAATAAACTTTTCACTTAAATATATATATATATATATATATAAATACATAAATCTATATTATATATATATATATATATATAAAGCGAATAATAGACTGTGATGAGTGAGAAGAAAAATACGTGTCCATACGAAACATGCTAGCAGATACATATATCACCGGTCAATAAGGCTATCAAGTGGATATATATATATATATATATATATATATAATTTATAAAAAAGGGAAAAAAGAAAAAAGAAAATGTCAAAAAATACTTAATTTAGATGCACAATATAAATCAAATTTTGAAAAATATTCATTATCACATTATTTTATAAATAACTGATTTTTCGCTTTGCTATTTTTGCCATATTGTACTTCTAAAGTATCGCTTGACGATCCTCATCAACCGGAAGATAATTTAAGACGAATAGGAATATAATGCTTCAAGTAATAGACGACTCTCTTAGTCGTCACTAAATTTTTATGTACAAAAAAAAAAGGGTTTTTGAATCAAGATACCATCAAGTGAACATAAAGAAATAAAATATAAATATGTATGTATATATATATATATATATATATATATATATATATATATATATATATATACATATTTATATTTTATTTCTTTATGTTCACTTGATGGTAGCTTGATTCAAAAACCCTTTTATTTTGTACATAAAAATTTAGTGATTTTATTACTTTTTTCGTTGTTTAAATGAATAAATATTTTTAATATCACAAATGAAAAAAACAATAGATTTTTTATAACTATAATTGTTATATATATATATATATATATGTGTGTGTGTGTGTGTGTGTGTGTGTGTATGTGTATGTGTGTGTGTGTGTGATGGATGTATATATATATAAAAAGCTTTAAACCTTTCAGGGTACTGTTGAATCTACTGCCATTCAACAGGCTTCTGGATCATTATATCGCTTTTGTAGCGGCCAAAACTCGCCAAGGATGAGACGGTCATAGGATTTATGCAGACTTTTAGTAGACAGTTCTTCAAGCTATCCATCTGCATCCTCGTGTCTCATTGCTCTGTCACTACTGGAATCGTCTGCTAGAGACTTTCTACCAGTAGCCGCTCTTGGTTCACGACTGCTTATTGGTTATTCGCAGCTGGCCAGTATATCTACTGGTCGTTCCACTATCCACCACCTGTGGACGCGTCCCCTTCCGGTTAGAGCTCCGGATTCCAGGAGGTACATAGTACCCCTTGGGGGGATTATACATAATACCACATGATAAATATAATAATTCAGTCTTTTTAGGTCTAAGACAAGCCCGTTAGTTTATAATATAGTTTTAAAATTAATGAAAATTGTGAAAATTTGCAAACGTATACAAACGACAGATTATTTACGATTCGTAGAACTAATGTTTTTGAGTTTTTAAATCCGTCGCTTCGTAATTCGATTTACATACTAAGCGATATTTATCCAATGGTTAAAATCTACCGTTTAATTAAGTACGTATTTACTAAAAGTGTCCGTAATCATTGCGATACTCTCCGTTTCATAACCGCCAGAAGATTAAAAGCGCGGTGGTAAACCCTCGGGTTCTAACCATTATTTAGGTACTTATCATTTCGTGATAGTTCTCAATTGTTCATACGACTTCGTTGAAGTAAAATCTCATCAAATCGAAAATTAGTACGGGACGTCGCTTGACGATCCTCATCAACCGGAAGATAATTTAAGACGAATAGGAATATAACGCTTCAAGTAATAGACGTCTCTCTTAGTCGTTGTAACTTTTAATTACAACTACATCGTTTACAAACAGTTTACGTTAGGTATACACCGAAGGTTACACTTGACAAGTAGCGCCGAAGTAGGAAATATGAAAAGCTGGAAAATGAGACGTATGTTACCAGTTAAGGTGGTTAAATATATAGGACGGTTTGTCACGCTAGAGAAATAATTTATCTATTGAGCAATGGAAATGAAGGAAATCGTAAGAACTATTAAAAAATTATCGATAAAAGCGTTAATAAGAATAAACTCGCGATTTATATCTTTTACCGGTTTAACATAGGGTGACCCAGAAAAGACGAACGGTTTTGTTGTTTTTCGAATAACTCAAAAACTACTCCACCAAAACCGAAGACTTTTTCCAGCATAGGTCGCTGAACTGTTTAAATTTCTTCAGAAATCCGAGTTTTCAAGTCTTCCAGATCTCGTGGATGTGTTTCGTACACGAGTTTCTTAAGATATCCACAAAGAAAAAAATCTCGTAACTTTGAATTCTTTTCGAAACTCTCTATTATCGTGATCGATTCACGCCGAAAATAACTTTACACGCAACTCTTTCTCTCGTTATAGGATGCCGTGATAACTGAAACTGGATGAAAACGAATTAAACGTGAAGCACGCGGTTTGCTTTGTAGCAGTTTTACCTTTTTCGAAAAACAAAACTGTCCGTCTTCTCTGGTGCACCCAATATCTCAATTTATCGACTAACTTAAACCTTCCCCACGTTGGTTTATATTCGAAATGTTTGTTAGCCCGATGACCGAAAGCGTCAAATTGCGAAATATCGTTCTTAAAAGTGACGAATCTTATTATTACGAACAGTAATCAACAATGTAAAGCGGAAATAACGAAATCAACGTTATTGATTCAGTTCACGTTATGTCGATAATTAAATCGGCGTGATTAGATTGTCACATTTTGCCGCGCACGCACGTCAAACAGTTGAAATTTTTAATAGTGAATTTTGGAATCTAGCTATTATATATAATATATATCATCATCTTCATATTATACGCACCCCCTGTTCAGGAGTTTACATTCTTCATACTATATTTCATATGTACTCTAACTTTTCTTATACTTTCAGCTCTTCCAAGTGATCAATTTCAGGCTTCGCATTAGCTTCGATGGTACTTTTCCTTATGACAATCATGAATACGAGCCATTTATGTTACTTTGTCTTCTTTAATGTCTTTCGTTAGTTTATTTTCTTCTTCTCCAATTCTTCTCATTATCGTTTTATTTCTAATAATACGATCACTGTCCGTGATATTTTCAGTGCCGTACGTTTAAAGCGCGTCGATTCTTTTTTTCGTTATCCACGCCTAAACTATCCACGTTTCTCCGGCATATTTAAATACTGACCAGATGTAACTGTGCAGCATTCTCTTCTCCGAGTTAAGGTTCACATTTCTGTTCTCGTTTAACGCGCTTAAATTATCAAATGCTTGTTTCGCCATTCCAATTCTTGTTTTGATTTTCTTTTGATCTACACTGTCATTTCTTATAAGAGCTTCCAATAAATTTTGATACACTACTTCAACATTTTCTCGATAGTGTAAACTTCGTTACTTTAGTTTTTTGGGAAGTTACGGTCGTTCCATATTTCAAAACTGGCTATATGTATTTTGTTGATCATTTTTTGCATTTCTTTCTCCGGTGTCGCTAACAAGACTTTATACCGTCTGCATAACTGATCTCATTTATTCTTTAACCGTTGATTTTAAATCCCAAATCATCTATTCTAGTACTTTGAATGATTTACTCCGCATATATATTAAATAGTCTTGATATAGATATAAGAATATCTATATCTATATATATATATATATATACATATATATACATATATATACATATATATATATATATATATATATATATATATATATATATATATATATGCATGATGTGTTTACCATGAACAAACTTTTTAAATTTATAAATATATCATTTTGAAGATGATTTGCAAAAAAAATTGAACCATTTTAAAAATACTTTCGCTCGGATTTTCAGAATCAATACGGATAAGAAACCAATTAA
This sequence comes from Coronaproctus castanopsis, assembly GCA_032883995.1. Taxonomy (NCBI): domain Eukaryota; kingdom Metazoa; phylum Arthropoda; class Insecta; order Hemiptera; family Monophlebidae; genus Coronaproctus; species Coronaproctus castanopsis. Next base: position 157,685,928 of record CM065052.1, read on the forward strand.
TCGAAAGATAGGGAAGTAGATTTCTCATCATACGCGTTATATATACATTCGCCACATATGCGCATGAATGTAGCTAGACATACATGTCCGAATTTAATAAAGAAGAACTGGCCGTCATCACGAAGTATTCTTGTGGTACAGGTAAATATTATTAAATGTTTATATACACAAATACTTATATAAAATAAAAACGTCATAAGAGTCACAAGATATACATATATATGTGTGTATATATATATATATATGTATATAATACATATGTGAACATCATATAAAGAGAATCGTATGGCTGAAAACAATTTTCATTGTCATCCTAAATATTATATCCATCATCACCGATGCTTCATGTTTGCGTCTAATCTAAAACTACCCGTGTCCGCAGATGGTATTTATTTCATCTCTTGGTCTAAACGCTACCGAAGTTATTATAACGCTTTATACAGATACAGGCTACTAATTTCCGGCTTCCACATATATATTTATATATATATATATATATATATATATATATATATATATATATATATATATTAGCGGCCGGAATTATAGATTCTGGTTCTGTAGATTTTCGTTTGTCACCGTAAATATTATTTGGAATATATATATATATATACACACATATATATACACATATATATATATATATATATATATATATATATATATATATATATATTATATATTATAATAATAATATACACGTACACGTGAAATAAGTTATTATAAGGTTCGACTTTTATATCTGTATAAAAAAGGTGCCTAGACCGAGGCTATTAATTTACGAATGGAAGATCCTCATGGGAAAATGATTACATCACGCGCGTTTGTGTAATAGGACGATGAAGTATGTAGAAAATAATAATTGTACTTATGGTATATCTTTAAGAAAAGTTACACACAGTCAATGGTCTCCTCCATGTTATCGCGGTATTATCGAAACGTCTCGTCAAACATTTTCTGCTCTTTCATTTTTGACATCTTTATATTTTCCGCGATGAGAATACACACACACAGGCAACTGTACTTATTACACTTACTTATTACGCATAAAAACGCACACATTCACACATGCAACATATATGGTGCAATGTGGGAAATAAATTGACCCGTCTTAATACGATTATATAGTTCGAAGTCGGATACAGTAGTTACATTATTCTGTTTGTTTACATTAAACGTGAATGATGATGACAAAACGTCGTGAGTAATTCTTTCAAACCTTGAGGGACAGAATAATGAACTAAAAAAAAAAAATAATATATATAAATACATATTTGAACCACGGTTCAAAAAAAGAAAAATGCAAATTTCCCCGTATCGTTCGAGCACACACTGTTGAACATAGTTTATGATTATTACTATTTTACTATTTATTATTATAATTATTATTATTATTCTAGATATATAACGAAATATTTTTTTTATACGTTTTATAGCTTCTCTAATCGTATTCCGTTTAGAAATATATATATATATATATATATATATATATATATATATATATATATATATATATATATATATATGTATATAATAAAAGTACTTATTCGTAAAACTGTGTCTTTAAATAGTAGTTTATTAGCTACTCTATATAGATAATAGTTTTCGTGCATGTCTCAAAGTCATTATAGGAAGATGTGCCCTTGCTCGTTATGTAGATTTTTGAAGTCGTGGAACACTGATAAAGATGTAAATAACAGAGAGCAGTTTAATACAGCGATGGCTAAAGGGGGGGCCATTATAAATAGTGATTATGTCTACTTTTATATATATATATATATATATATAATATATATGTGAATGATGAGCTTTATAATGTATGATTAAATAATGAGTATAGAACTGTGAATGTAGGGGTGAAATGGAAAACTTAACAGCACGAATTTAACGTTGCCTTCACCCACATTTAACAAATCGATAGATAGTGTTTCACGAATTCCCCAATCCGAGTACGATTTGATTTTTTTCGTATTAACTCTTCTGTTCGCAATATAATATATGCGACACATATGTATATATATATATATATATATATATATATATATATATATATTATATATATATATATATATATATATATATATATAAAATAACCGCATCGTGTAGTATTACAAACAGTCGTTATGAGGTTATTGCCATTTGACAATTTTATTACACATTTTAAACAGACTATTATTACTATATTATATGCAGCTGTCACTATTATACTTACCATTCACTCGAATTTGCACATCAACAAGTGTGAGCAGAGAGTTCAGTTTCGGGGCAATATTATTACGTTTTATTTATTGTTACCTACTGACGGAATCGACGATATTTCTTTATTGCGATATATGAACGCATTTGAAGTTCGATATAAAAACTAGTTTAATCCTTTCATGTCTAGTGTATACTTTCGGATACGCTATTAGCAAATTATGCGTCCGATGTTGTCAATTAAAATCGTTTTCACGAATACATCATTTACTAATCACACGTTCCTATTTTATAGTTTTGGATACACCGTAATTATCTTTTTACGTTTTAAGTCGATTAAGTATCGTTGTGGGGTCTATGTGTGAGCATGAAAGGGTTAATCCAATTTAACGGCTATGACTCTCATTCGGATTTAATAAGCTACTTCGATCGGGTTAATTCGCAACTATGCTGTAGAATGAAAAGCAAGAAGTCAAGTTTTTTCGCTGAAATTTTTACTAAGGACTGATGACCATTCGAGGGGAAAAATATGTTATTTATCTCGATGTATACGATTTTCCGGAGGAATAGGACGTTCTGTGATGATCGCCGTTATAAAGTGTAGTTACTAGGTTACAAGCAAAAAATACGATAATTTTCGAACGGATGACTTAAAAAATTCGATAGAAAAAATCTTGAATTTCGAATATTTTTAGGGTATTTTACTTAAAAGAAAGTGCAATCATAAACGAACCTTTTTCAAGAAGGAAAAGTTAGATGTACTAGTCAATCCATCGACTACTCTTGGCTTTTTGCGAATACAAATATGTGGAATATGAAATATATTATACATCATCATTTAGTCATCAATCCTAAGACCCGGTTTAATAATTTTCTGCACAATTGAAGATTTACTGTTTTCCTCTTCATATCCGCATAACCGGTAGTGTCTTTCATTAGCTGTTGCAAATATATTGTTTTCTAGGTCTTCCCTTTCTTCGTTTTCCATTCATTATTCCTTCTATAATTATCCTTTGTAGACTATCGTGCCTTAGAATATGTCCAATCATATTCGTCCTTCGTTTTATTAATGTTTTCCATAATGTTCTTTCTTCAATTTTACTTCTTTGTATATATATATATATATATATATATATATGAAATTAACTGCAATACAGCAAATAATAACTATTAAGGAATGGGAATAAAATATTGCTTAATTAAATCTAAACAAACGTACTACAAATATACACATAACGGAATCTCGGAAAACGGACAATATAAATTGTGTCGGGGCAGAACTGATAAAACAGTGGAATTAATTAGATCGTATATTATATTAATAAGTATATAAAAATAAATGGAGAACTTCAATAAATATCATCATACCGGCTAACAGAATATTGGCATTGATATTGTATGTAACTACGCTTGAACTATTCCGGAACATAATGAACGGGCGAATAATGATTAAAATATTAGCCGACGTTCGGTAACTAACAGGCTACCATGATGGTGATCTTCTTCTTGTACCACATCTTCAATAGATGTTGGTGATTATCCGCTTAGCTTCTGATCTGTCAGACGGTGTTAGACCAGACCTGTTCATTCCTTCATGTTTTCAAAACATATTTCTTCTAATTATTTCCCGTTTTCCGGTGACGTTTTTCTTCGATGATCGTTTTGCAGTAGGTCATATTTTCCATTTCTCACGACATGACCGACATAGGCTACTTTCCGTCTCTTTATAATTTTTTATTTAATCGCTGCAAAATCTTTGTATTCGAAACCTAATCCGTTCACAATCAACATTCTTCGATAATGGCACATCTCGAAGGTATTCAGTTCATTTATCACGATGATGATACGAAGATTGAATAAATACGAAAAACTAGAAACAAAATAAACGAACGGTAAAACTTGTTAAAATAATTCCGTAACGGCGATTGGATATAATGAAATAACAGCAACAAGCTAGTTATAGGTAATAGACCGAAGTAGTCATCGCGTATATTGGATCAGATGCGCATAGAAAAAAAATATTAATGAACAGCGCCGCCAATTATTCAGACACTTCTCAATCACTCAGAAGATTTTCTTAGTGCTTGCTAAGGACAGTCGTATTATGAATTTAACCAACATATCCGTGAGACGTAATGATAAAAAGCATGTACCCAAAATATTCGCTACGTGCTCTTAGGCGATACAACAATCAGACGATGATTGTAACAACATAAGAAAGTTAAATCAGGCCAATATGTACAAATATAGATAACAAACGCTACTGAAGTTTACGTGTGATAAAAATATCCCGCATGCAGTGATTATAATGAAAATATTCACAAATCACAGACACTACAGTTGTATATATTATGCGTACATATATTGAGATAACTATTTGTGGACGCTTTGTAATAAAAGTGCAGGTGGTATGAAATAAACTGAATAAGTTCCTGTAGGGGTTTAAGTTAAAAAGTTTTCCTCTTCCCATTGTCCACCACCCTAATAAGTATGACTTTATGTACGTATATGTATAAATACTAAAAAACTAAACCACAACACCACCCAACACGATCATTTACCGTCCTGCTTAATTCACTAAATTTTGTTCTTTCAGTGCAGTGCCCATAATCCTCATCCCTTTCTTCTTACGATTTTCTCTTCGATAATCGTGTTTTGATTCGAATGTAGTACACGTCCGAACAATCCCACTTTAATTTTTTATATCGCGTCGGATGTGGGTATTTTTTTACTAACTTCATCAAGTACGGCTTTATTGCTGATGCCGTTCGTTTAGCCTATTCGTCAGTTTCCAACAATATCGCATCTCAAAAGCGTTCAATTTCTTTAAATCTTTCCACCGTATTTTTTATCTGTCTCACCTCTACACATAAAAATATTTAGCTCCCTATTATTTTTTTTTTTTTTTAGGTTTAGGAATCGTGTTTTTCGACGAAAAATATATTTTATATTTATATACGAATCACACGCCCATTATAAACCATTACATACATAACTATAATTCTACTTTAATCGTATAGAATTTCGCTTCATAATTTTCAGGAGTTATAATTGAAAATGTCAGTTTTTTGACAATGGTCGGAAAGACGCCCTTAATGTTTCTACGGAAATTAATTTTCCGACGGGATTTTTTTCCCTTCAAATAATTCTGTCGCAGATTAAAAAATATTTCCCGGGAGATCCGATACCTTCAATGCAAGTAGTACCCGAAATGTAAAATTTTAATTATATTTACTAACTCACACGCAGTAAAATCAAATTTCTAAGTTTATAACATTGGAACGGTTAATGCGATCGCGCTGAAGTTACCGTAAATTTAGATAAGTATCGATTAAAAGATGATGAATGAAAATTAGAATTTTCAAAATATTATATGGGGAGGGTGTACTCGGGGTTAGTTCCTAAAATTTCAAAATTCGTAATTTCTATACCTGTTATTTTCAATTACTTCAATATGTTACATGTATTAAATTTAATCGAAATGTTTAGATATATAGGATAACCCGGAGACGAAAGAGTTTTGTTTTTTAACTACAACGCAAACCGCGTACTCACGTTTAGCGTACACATCTGAGATTCTTTTTTGTCCATTTTCGGTTATCATGGCTTACGAGAAGGAACGCGCTTTTTGCATGAAACGTTATTTTCGGTGTGAATCGATCACTGCAAAGAGAGTTTCGAAAAAAATTCGAAGTTACGCGATTTTTTTTGTGGCGATACCGTAAAAACTGCGTTTAAAAAACATGTTCAAGAGATCTGGAAAAACTGAAAACTGGAATTTCTGAGGAAATTTCAAAAATTCAATGACCTATGCTCGAAAAAGTCTTCGAAAATTTTGTATAAACTGAATGAATGTATTGTTGCAATTGGCGGTCATCTGAACGATATTACATTGCATAAATGATTGTAAGCTGATCTCTCGATTTCCTATTTTTAAATAAAATTTCATTCAAAAATGTTGGTCGAGTAGTTTTTGAGTTATTCAAAAAACAACAAAACCATCCGTCTTCTCTGGGTCACCCTATATATAAGAAATGCTTGTTTAATAAGAATATATATATATATATATATATGTGTACGCTATTCATTATTAGTCTAACTGTAAAGTATATAGTATAACCTTGTGTGAAAAATACCGCTATGTTTTTTTATGATTAATGGAAGTTCGCCATGTAGAAAAATAGCGTATCGCACGATTTATTTAAGTCTGTGCAAATTATTACTATCAGCAATAAAGCGCTGTGTCGTCAGCGTAGAACGTGACTACGGTATTATTTAATTTGAGAAACTAACAAGTGTGAAGTGTAAAAAATGCTCTCAGGCGTAACTCCAGCGCTGAGAACACGTTTTAATTGAACATTTACTCTTCTTGACAATAACATAGAAAAAGCCATTTTTGATACGTGTAACTAAATCAATAGGCAAAATTACAATTCATCGTTTTGTATAGAATACCGCGATGTCATACAGTATTGAATGTTTCGCGGTCACGTTGATAATCATTGCCGTGTGTTTTTTAAGATTTAAGTTATGCCTAACGTTGGAAGTTGAATTGCCACGACGTAATAAGACCGTTGCTCTTAGAATATTCCCGTAATCGTTTTAATATTACCTTGGTCGGTATTTTTCGTAGATTACATAAAAATTGATCGGTAGTAAGTTATAAATTTGCCAACAACACAGTCTTCATCCGGCTTTGGAAGTGCAATTATTTTACCAGTTTTGCACGGTTTAAAGTATCACTTTCAATATTAATAAGTTCGACTATAGCCTTTAGAGTGACAATTTTTTTCATTAGCTCGCAGATTCTGACTGGGCGATTTTTTGGGTTTTATTTATAGTTTTAAAACCTGTTGAAATTTTTTTACGCGTTGCATTGTAAGTGTGGAGTGATTTTTCATGTTAGTAAGTAATCTTCGATGAAAGTTCAAACTTCTTTATTACCATAGCGCTTACAGTCGGGCGTTAAACATTTTTATATAAAATTATACATTTTGATTTATAAAATAATTTTAGAAAATGACTGGAGGAGATGAAAAAGTAATATTTCAAATGAGTAGATAATATCTAATATGTTATATAAATATATTTCTATATGTGAAATATCTAACGTCAACCAAATGTGCCTTATTACGAATATATATTAAAAGATTACGTACCGTATGGAGAACATCGCGCCTGAAAAGGTTAGTGTAGATAAATGTCAAAGTTTTGACCACGCACATTAGGATAATACGCGGCGAGCGAGTTACCCTTTATCCGTATCAGCGTAGGCGTGTACGCTTACCGTAACCTTTGCTCCGTTGATTATTATTTGCAGTCGAAATTCTTACTACATATTTGTTGTTGAAATGATTGTTCTTAATTTTCCCGCAGTAAGAATTTTATAATTTTCCCAATTTCCTTTCCGTTAGACGCGTCAGAATCATTTTTAATGCAAGATTATCTAACAAAATTTTTTTATCTAATCAATCGAATAATAGAAGTGTCTGAACATTTGCAAAACTGGTTTATTTCTTAACGTTGGCTACATCCATATTAATAGCCTCGAAATTCCGTAAAACTCGCCGGATGGTTTTCGATATCCGAATAGTAGGTAATGAGCGTTTATAATTGGCTATTCTGAGAAGTACGTTTTTTAAATTCGTTCTTCTAGTTCGCATCATCGTAACTAAGCGGATTTTTCCCGTCTCTACACCGCTTATCGATGTTCATGATAAAGATATCAATGGGATTAGCTTATTAAACGCGCGAACGTGCATATAAATTTATACATCTTATTTTCTACATACGATATAAATTTAATTTCAAATATTAACGCGTTGACCGTTTTTAAAATTTACACACGATTAAAAAGCATCGAGGTCGATATTCACATGCACGAACAACATACACGCCAATATATATATATATAGGGTGACCTAGAGAAGAGGACGACTTTGTCGTTTTCCGAATAAGTCAAAAACTACTCGGCAAAAATTTTCGAATGAAATTTTATTTACAAAAATAGGAAAACGAGAGATTAGCTTACAATCGTTTGGATGACCGCCATTTGCGAGAATATATTTATTCAGTCTTATTTTCGAACATAGGACGCTAAGTTTTTGAAAGTTCTTCAGAAATCCCAATTTCAGGTCTTCCAGATCTCGTGGACGTGTTTCGTAAACGCGGCTCTTAAGGTATCCTCACAAAAAATCTGAAGAGGTCACTGGCGAGGGCGGCGGCCAAACGAAATCAATGCGACGAGATAATATGCGGTTACCAAACGCTTCTTTCAGTACTGCAAGTATTTCTGCCTAACATGACACGTCGCACTATCTGAAAGAAGCAAAAACGAGTTTTACGAACCGTTTTTGTTTTTTTTTTTTATCCGGGTTGCAGAAGCTGTGTTTCGAACGTTTTCAACCCACCTGAAAATTAAATTGCGACATGGTATGCACTGCGTAACTTTGAATTATTTTCGAAACTCACCTCGCACTGTCGTGATCGATTCAAAACGCGCGCTCTTCTCTTTATAGGATGCTATAATAACCGGACAAAACGAATCTCTCTTGCGCGCACTAAACGTCGAGTACGCGATTTACGTTGTAACAGTATTAACAACTGCTCTATAAACAAAACCGTCAGTCTTCTCTGGGTCACCCTATATAATATAATCCACGTTTAGAATGAAAAAATAAAGATATACCATTATTAACATTTTACGCTATAGAGTAATAAATTAGTCGATATCGGTAGAATGGCAGCTTCTCACTCTTTCTTGGCCTAGTATTATTAATTACACGCTAACAAGATGCACGCGCGTATAATGTTATATGGAATGAAGTACCGCCGCACCGTGATAATTATCAGTTATAACATAAGGAAGAAAAACTTTTGATATAATCGAATCAATTATGCTGCCGTAGATTCACCAGTGATGGTAGAGCATCCAATGATGGTATATAGTAAGAGAATATTTCAGTTCAGACGAAAGTAATAGAAACGGGTTGACGACGGAAATTGAATATGGTATATATATACTAGTTCGTTAGTTATTCGTTGCGGTGGTTGAAACTTATCGGATGACGTACCGTAGGAAGTGAATAAGACGAAGGAAATGTTAAAAACGTTGATGACAGATGTCAACAACAGCTTTTCCGAATAACGAAAAAAGAAAAGAAAATTTAAACGACAAACACCGTACGGACGAACGCGAATATCGTCAAAAGTCGAACGTTATTTACGATAAACGGCAAATAATCAGTCGAAATCGATATTGCAGACGTATATACTGAAATCGACCTCCGGTTCATCCGATTGGTGATTATTATTTTGTTACAATATAATATATATATATATATATATATATATATATATATATATATATATACATATATATATATATATATATATATATACAATGGAAGTTTTAATTTATAAATATCGTTAAATATAACTCGCCGTAATCGTTCAAACTCGTTGTAATAATTACAAAAATTATTATATTTTTTCTAGGTAAACGGAAATGTACGTTGTATTCGTTTTATTTACTTTTACACATTATACGACTGGCGAGTTTTAAAGACACCTAGTATAGTGTGACTCAGAGAAGACGGACGGTTTTGTTTTTTGAATATCGCAATTGGTAACACTGATAAAACACAAACCGCGTTTTGCGTGGAACGTTATTTTCGGCGTGCATCGATCACGACAGTGCAGTTTCGGAAAGAATTCAAAGTTAGGCGTTTTTTTTTCTTGTGCGGATACCTTAAGAGCCACGTTTACGAAATATTTCCACGAGATCTGGAAGTCATTTCAATAATTCCTCAATGACCTATGCTCGAAAAAGTCTTCGAAAATTTTATAAAAACTGAATAAATGTATCGTTGCAAAGGTCATCCGAACGATATTGTATTCCACAAATAAATGATTGCCAGCTAATCTCTCGTTTTCCTATTTTTAAATAAAATTTTATTTAAAAAAATGTTGGTCTAGTAGTTTTCGAGCTATTCGAAAAACAACAAAAAACCCGTTTGTCTTCCCTAGATCATCCCACACTAAATGTGAAGGAATAAAATGGCATTAGAATAACGTGAAATGCAAACAAACAATTTTACACCGATGAAATTGTCAAACTACATATATATATATACATATATATATATATATATATATATATATATATATATATATATATATATATATATATATACGACGACGTATAAAAAAACTTAAAATACGAACGTTTTTACATATTTAAAGGCAACATCGATAATGTTACGAAAAATTATAAAATATAAAAATAAAATATAGAAAATTATTCTTTTAAAATAAATATAAAATTGTTAAATAATATTAAGAAAATCGACGAATAATTATTAAAAATATGATATCGCATAATGTAGATTAAGAAGTCGTCTCGCTCTACACGGAACTTAATACAGTATATAATTTCCTTATATTTCACACTCATCTACTAGCTCCAGAAATGCGAAAACTTTAATAATAACCTTCAGATTTCGAAGTCAAAAAATGTTCTCGTCAGTTACGTAAAATCCAAACGCTCGTTTCAATTTTCTTTTTACAAGCGGTACCTAGTCATAGAGAAATCGCAAAGAATAAAATAGTTCGCGCCCTTACGATGCCCTCCATTTCAACATGGAATTCATATTACAATAACATTCTCCAATTAAACCTCGTGTTGATTTCTGTCATGCTTAAAAAAAAAAAAAAACTTAATAATCTCGTGTTTAATAATTGAACATCTTTCGACGAATTGATAATAAATAACCAAGTTGTTTCGCTCGATTTCTGCGAATAGAATTACGTCTGTTCTTGACAACTTAGTCCCCGATATTTATTTCCATGTTATTGATTTTTTTTTTAGGAATGAAATAAATATCGGAACATTTTTCCGACCTCTAAGAGGTTGTTGAATTTTTGAAATTTCTTCAGAAATTCGAGTTTTCGGGTCTTCTAGATCTCGTGGACGTGTTAAACGTAAACGCGGCTCTTAAGGTATGTAATTCCGAATTCTTTTCGAAACTCTCTTTACACTGTCGTGATCGATTCACGCCGAAAATAACTTCTTTTCATCGTTAGCTACTGACATATCATACGTGAACGGCTCTTCTATTTTAAGAACTATCTCACTTAAGTACTTTAGTTTTCATAAATGTACTTACGCATTAACATAATATTACGGCGAATAAACGCGTAATAATACATTACCGCGCGTTAAACTGGTTCTAGGTTACTAATCGATGTCATTATCAGCGCTAACTGTGGCAACGAGAAAATAGTGCCGTAGACCTCTGTTCATTTCCGCTCGACTTCGTCGTCTTTAAAAATAAATAACGTCATCCGAAAGAATATTTCATACACCAATTATTCCGTCAAAAAGTCGGCATTAAATGCAGACCGTTATTAACGCTTCAATTGAAGATCCTGCAAATTGATGTTTAGAAACGCTACTGTTAGAATATGTATAAAATAATTTTCCGGAAACGTTACTTGTAAGTAAAACTTTTGTAGTATTTAAAAAATAAATAATGATAAATTAATCTACGTTGACGAGACATTAGTTAATATATAATGATCCTGAAAATCGATATATTCGGTACTTTTTCTAAATTTCGACGGAACTAGAGCACTCTAACAGATCCGTTCATTTAGCAGCGATACGAACAATAATAGGATCTGCGCGCATGGTAAATAACCGTTTTAATTACGTAATTTCTTATTATAGTAAAAACACTTCTCCGTAATTTAGACAATCGTTAGCAAATGCTAAATTAACGCAGCATCGTTAATTAACTCCTACGCGTTAACGGCCTTATCAAAAGAAATATGAAAATTAGCCTCTTTAAAGAACGACTAAGTTTACATAACAGAAATAATAATAATTTCGAATAAATAATACATAATAATAAGAATAATGAAGTGAACTTATAAATAATAATAGTAATCGAGGAAAACGGAATTCGACGCCTTCCACAAGTTTTACAGAGGGTACAGGAAACTGACAACCATGTCAAATCGAGTATCATTGTAAAGTCTACGACTATAAATGAAAACGATGTATCACGATGCGTCTCAAACTGTTCTACCGCCCATACGTAATAGAAGAAAATGTCTGAAAATTGTCTCGAAAATTATATTACATACCGAAAACTCGACGCTAAAACGCGGTACGTACTAATACGAATCAAAAGAGATATAAACTATCCACCTCTATGAAAGAAATCGGTGAAAAAAATCGAACGCTCGACAGAGAACATCTTTCACCAATTACTACCAGTATCAGACTGGATGATCGTCTTAAAACAGGCTTAACTGAAAAAGCTTCATCTTTTGCTAAATTTATACCTCTCTTTAGTAACAGCTTAAACTTTCAATCAGAAGCGCTCAATCACAAAAACAACCTGACTTCTAAAAGACTTACGAAGAACCTGAAAATTGTTTTATTACGACGGAAAAATTGTAACTAAGTATTAAATAACAGAAACCAACTGCCGCCGGAATGCATCCACGCGTATGAACCGAAATCTACTAGAGCCAGTTATTTTTCTAATACTGTCAATTTTTAATCTCGTCTAAACGACAAACATCTCTGAATTATGAGAAACTGCTGAAATCATTAAATTACCTACTGAGATGAATCATAAACGCTACATTGTAACAGTTCATCCTTCTGACTGAACGAGTACATCGATGATTCAGTAACACGGGATACAATCAATAAATCTATTGATTGTATCCCGAATTTTGATGTCTACAGCAACGAACTCTGCATAAGTGTAGAGTGGTATTTTTCTTATTGAAGAAGTTGAAACCGTTGTAAATTAACCAATCTTTTAATCACAAGATTGGTTAATTTACAACGGTTTCAACTTCTTCAATAAGAAAAATACCACTATACACTTATGCAGAGTTCGTTGCTGTAGACATCAAAATTCGCTCCAAATAAACAACGCGACAACCCCAAACCCCAACATCAGATTCAGCAAAATATTTGGAAATCATTTCGGATTAATATATATATATATATATATATATATATATATATATATATATATATATATATATATATATCCTACCTATAAACAAATTTAGAAATTTTATATAATAATTTATGTTCGACGTTAATATTACTTCGGCCATTGTTTACTTTTCTTCATAAAACGTTTGAGAATGAACAATAAACAGTGTGCAGTATATAAGAATTATATATGTGTGTGAATGTGTCGAAAATCGAGTAGATAGCGTGTAAAACCTCGTCGTAGTTGGGATGGTAGTAGGTTAGAGTAGAGCTACATTGTTGGAAAAATGACTATGATAGAATTAAACGCCTGCGTAAAAGGTTCGGTACGCATTTGTGAAAAAAGGCTAAAGTTAGTTGATCATCGTAAATGGTCGGAGTCATAGCGTTGATCTCGTGGGTTAGCGATTCGCTAGAAAGAAGCTCGTGCATGGAGAATAGACTGAAAATTAATAAGTAAATTAATCATAAAATTATAATCGTTCGCGGTAAAATATTTATAGGTAATCGCGGAAAATTCCACAGATCTATCTGTGAGTGAGGTAAATCTCTTGTAGAGATACCGTGATTATGAAAAATCCATCTACTCTAAAAGATAACCGCCCCATTAATATCTCTTGCAAGCCATCCGGGAGCATTCTGCGAAACTTCCTTGTCCTTATTACGCCTGGCCATTTTGTAGGTACGCGACCGCGTCTTCTTTTTTCTTCTACTATTCCTTCAAGAATTCTCGCCTGAAGTTCGTCTGCTCTTATTATATGGCCGTAGTATGTTAGTATTCTTCTGATTAAGGATAATCTTCTGTTTGTTGCGTCAACATCTTGTAATATCGAGTAGTTTGTTTTCTTTTCCGTCCATCCACGAAATTCTTAACATCCGCCTCCAACGAGACAATTTATCTAAAGAATAAATTATCGAAATAAAATATGTTTTAAATAATATATTATTGGAAATTTATTCGAATTAAACAATTTAGCCGATGAACTATATCGTCTAGTTATAATATAAACCGTTTAATAATTCATAGGACGAGTTGCTTCTGAAAACACGATAAGAATTCGAAAATATGGCCTAACATTTATATGCGCGCGTTTATCAAATATTCTACATTCGAGGAAAAAAATTCGTATATTTACAAGTAAAGGATAAAATGAAAATATGTTTTACGACGATAAAGGTCATATCAGAAAAATGAACGTTTATAAGATAATGATGTAATATTGATGACATAACAAATAACAACTACAATAATAATAATAATTATTATTATTATTATTATTATTATTATTAATTTTTATTTTTCGCGCGCATTAAGATGATTTTAATTTAATTCGTACAGAATATTGTAAAATTATTTATTAAGTTAGCATTCTATAACTGTTATTTATAAATTTCGTTTATAGAGTACCGTGTTTGTAAAATGCCGTAATATTAACTTGTTTAGTTCGTACAATTTATACCGGTCTACGTTTCATTCTATACATGTAAATCATTCGATAAAACGTGATAACAATAAATTGAATTGAAAAAATCATCATTATTATTATTATTATTATCAGGTTTTGTTTGGGTTTTTTTTTACCCCAGTTCGACTAAGCCTGTGGGGCATGTTTATTTGGTTACTTGTGTACAAAAGACACATTGTGTGCTTATTATATTATACAAATTACAAATTGTAAACTAAAATGAACTCTTATTTGTGTAAGGTGTAATGTGTACCAACAAGTTAACACATGCGGCGAATATTAAAACGAGTAAACGATTATGTAGCGGTGATGTTTTAAATTTCTTATATACGAGAGAATGTTTAAAAAAAAATTGCAGTAAATAATTTTAGTTATATACAAATAAACATAAATTAACAAATGGTATTTGAAACAGTAAACAGTGTTAGTAATTAAATAAAGAATCAATTGAAAATTAGTTAAATCACTAATATTAATTTTCAATTGATTTTTTATTAAAAAAATCACTACATTCCACATTATAAAAAATTAAATTAAATAAAGACTAAGAACAGATAAGAAAGTTGAACAAAATAAATTAGGATGACGTATTACTTAGATAACTATATTTTAAAGTATTGATCACCCGTTTCAAACTCAATTTTTTTTTCATTATTAAGTGAAAATATTGTAGGTTGTGCGATTATTTTTGTTTATTACAAGTGGAGAGGTTTTATCAATTATGAAATTCTAATATCCTCTAGGAATGGGCACTCATAAATAGTATGATGGATTGTATCAGGAGTATTTAGATTGCAACATTTACAATTTGGAGTATTAGTAATTTTAAATCTGTACAGATATTCACCAAAATTACCATTATTATTAGTATTACTGTTACTATTATTATTATTATTGTTACTGTTATTATTATTGTTAGTATTATGGTTATATATATATGTATTTATACTATTATATCATTACTGTTACTCTTATTATTATTGTTATGTATATATATTTGTACTATTATATTATTATTGTTGTTGTCGTTATTATTATTATAGTTATTGTTTTTGTTTATTTATATTTGTATATATATATATATATATATATATATATATATATATATATATATATATGCATTTGTACTATTACATTATTATTGTATTGTCGTTATTATTGTTATAGTTGTTGTTATATATATATATATATATATATATATATATATATATATATATATGTATTTGTACTTTTATTACTATTATTATTATTATTATTATTATTAATGCTATTGCTGTTGTCGTTGTGTTTGTTGTTTCTCTATTATTATTACTATTTTAATAGTGTTATTAGGATAATAATGATGATGATGATGGTGAACGAATTATTATTATTATTATTATTATTGTTATTATCATTATTATATGACTAGAAATAAACTGAAGTTTGAATTCTGTGTGAATAATTAACATAATAATGGCGAATGAACGATCGCAAAGTCTTAATGTAGAGGAACGTATTTCGCTGACGAACTTCGAACACTAATGCAGAAATTCTCCCAATTCCGTTTTTATCTAACCGGTCAAGTCGACCACCCGAACTTAAAGTAATGTGTCACCCATTTGTCGTGGCTAGTTTATCGTTGCCGGAATATAAAACGGTCACTCCTACGCAAATTCGTGAAGATTAATTTCGTAAATTCACAATCGTGGTTCTTACCAGTGTCATCGCTTAATAAATTCAACATTATGACTATATATATATATATATATATATATATATATATATATATATATATATATATATATATATATATACAAATTCTAAAAAAAAAAGATTTAAATACACAACTTCGTTAAAAACCACAAGGTTTGTTTGGCTCGCAAGCCAACCATATCCCGTTTAGAAATTCTAGGCGAAGAAGAAATACTCAAGAACACCGTCCGATCGATAATCCTCGGCCCCAGCCCACCGTCGCATTAAGTAATACAATATCTTTAGTTTCTCAATAGTCTGGACGAGACCTTTGTTTTCGTTTCTAGTGTCATTCTTCGAGTGTAGCCAACATTTAATCGATAATCGAAGATTTCAAAACGATAACTGTATTTTGACGTTACTTGTTCTAATCAAAAAGGAACATGAAAAAAATAACGAATAAATTTAAGAGAGTACTCGCAACTTTCGCAATAAAAAAAATCATAATAATTCTTTATTATCATCGTTATTATAAAATAAGTGCGACACCTTTCCACGTGGGAACATAGCGCGATGCACGGTTATACACATACCGGCGCACACGACACACACACATATATATATAATATAAAATGTAATGTTTTATATCGTATAAATGTATATTCGTATGATTTTATACCTGTAGCATATATAAACTCTAATCTTTATCCACACTTGTCAGAATAATGTTAATATCATTTTCTAATTCAACTTAAGTATATCAGTCGTTAAAAATTTCTATTTTTTTGTTTTATAACCTTCGCCATTAATTCGTTTTTTTTAGTCCAGTTATAAAAAAGTACAAAAGTTTGTACGCCGATACCACATGTAGTACAGGTTATGAAAAATATTCGCGTAAGACATTTTGCAAAAGAGATTTCACTTATATATAAAAAATATCTCTATATATATGTAGATTTCAGCACAATTAATATGTAAATTTTATTATAATCGATAGAATAGCGGTAATAAATAATAAAAATTTATAATATTAATAAAATAAAAATAACATCGATAATGGGGAAATTGTATTTCACTTAATTATTTTGCAAGAAATACGCGCAATTACGACTAAAGAATAATTCGCTACTCTCTATATATACATATATACTATATGGTATAGAAAAAAATGAGCAGATACTTCAATTGCTTTAACGAACTTCACATTGTGTTCTTCAATAAGCTTCATTTATATATATATATATATATATATATATATATATATATATATATATATATATAGGCCAGAAATTTATATTTAAATAACATTCGTCGTTCCGTCCGGCATTAAACTTGAAAGTATGTCACGTTTCTACCGATGTATGCCTCCGGAGAATTTCGTACCTGTCTTAATTCACCATTCGCTGATTATTTAAAAATCGTCGCTTTTCAAATTTTCACTTCCTCCATATTTCTAATTATTTTCCAGTTGAACGCCTTTTATCAGACTGTCCTAATGTCCCGCGTTCGTGCACCATCGTCCGTAAATAAATCTAACAATATTATTTTTCTACCAGAGCTCATAAACGCGCAATATCTGATGTCATCTGCTGACGGAAATGGAAAAATCTGATGACCTTTTATTTGAAAACGGCAATTATTTTAAGTATGATAGAAAAGCAAGCTCAATTTTTTTTTATTTGAAGCTGCACGGAAATAAAGGAGCTGGTAAAACATCTTATCAGCTAACATATGAGAAGAGTAGTGAGACGAAGAATCTTTGAGTGGATAATTGAGGATTCGAGAAAAGCTAAATATAGAAGACGTGAGAAGACGTTTAGATATATATTAACCGAATATAGCATTTAGTCGGAAAGGCGTTACACGGTATGATTGGCTGCTGACAGAGATAAATGACGTAAAACAGTCTTGCAGATTGGTTCGTAATATTCGCAACGCCGATCGGATCGAGTGATGAAATAAGAAGACTGTGCGTCTATATTTTACACTTACAATTTCGAATGGTTTTATTTAATATATTTTGCTCAATTATAATTTTATCGAAAGGGAACTTCGATTAAGTTTTCGCGGGATGATAAGCGTCGTCGGAAAACCAAGTTTATTACGCTCGCATAAAAATTAAAAATCATACGGTACCGATGTTAAATCATCAATCCAATCGCGCGCTCGATTTCGAGCGTCTTAACCCGATTTATGACTTTGAAGAAAGTTTTCTCCGTATAAAATGTTCTCGGTCGTCTGGCGCATAATTTCTTAGGTCGTTAACTGATTATTGTCTTCTTAATTCGATCGATAAAGCGTATGGTCGGCCTGTCTGTCGCTTGTACATTTCTCTGAATGACCGTCTTTTCAACGCTATTATTTCGAATAATATGTCGGAAAAATTTCTTTTATAAATTATCGCTATTATTCTTCGGTTTGGTTGTATATTTGACAGTCGCAGAATTGAGGGATTTATCATTCCTCAACATTTTTATGTATGTTGTAATTTCGATTGTATCAAACCTTCTTCTTCGGGATGATTTATTTACTGTATTCGCAGCCAAACAAAGTAACGAGAAATTGTTTTCATCGGGTATAACTTAGCTCGATTTCCTATAGCATCCTCCATTATTAGACGGATATTATATAATATGATCTTCTATAATTAAATTGAAGTAAATGCGATTTTAAAGAGACTACAACTAAGTTTCGAGTAATATAGCGTGATCCAGAGAACACGGGAGGTTTTGTTTCGTGAATAGAGCAGTCGGTAAGACCGCTACAATGCAAAACGCATGCTCCGCGTTATTATACGCGCGAGAGATTCGTTTTTATCCAGTTTCATTTATCACGGCATCCTATAACGAGGAATCGATGACGACAGTGTGAAGAAAAATTAGGATACCTTAAAAACTGCGTTTACGTTTAACACGTCCTTGAGATGTGAAAGACCTGAAAACTCGGATTTGTGAAGAAGCTACAAAAATTCAACAACCTATGCTCGAAAAAGTCTTCGAAAATTTCGTAAAAATTGAACGAATGTATTGTCGCATTCCGCAAATAATTGTACGCTAATCTTAAATAAAATTTCATTTTCAAATTTTAGTCGAGTAGTTTTTGAGT
This sequence comes from Coronaproctus castanopsis, assembly GCA_032883995.1. Taxonomy (NCBI): domain Eukaryota; kingdom Metazoa; phylum Arthropoda; class Insecta; order Hemiptera; family Monophlebidae; genus Coronaproctus; species Coronaproctus castanopsis. The sequence continues at coordinate 157,705,392 of CM065052.1, forward strand.
TATTTTCAAAAACAACAAAACCATCAGTTGTAAACCATCAGTTGTTGTAAACCATCAGTTGTAAACCATCAGTTGTAAACCATCAGTTGTAAACCATCAGTTGTAAACCATCAGTTGTAAACCATCAGTTGTAAACCATCAGTTGTAAACCATCAGTTGTAAACCATCAGTTGTAAACCATCAGTTGTAAACCATCAGTTGTAAACCATCAGTTGTAAACCATCAGTTGTAAACCATCAGTTGTAAACCATCAGTTGTAAACCATCAGTTGTAAACCATCAGTTGTAAACCATCAGTTGTCTCTAGGTCACCACTTTATATTTTCGTTTTACCTCGATAATGTTATAAAAACGCATATACAACTACAACGCTATTACCGAATAATTCGTAAGAAGAAAATTATCAGACTTCCGATTTATTCGTAGTTTTTTGTTTTTTTTTTTTAAATCGGGACGCTTAAACTAAGCTTATGGCGATCTTTACATCACCGTTAAATGACAGTCGATTAAGCAGGATGGAAAGTTGATGCGAAAAACTGCCTATAACGAATATTACCTTTTCCGTGATGACACTCTGTCATTAAGAATGTACATAAACAAACCAAACCCTATGGAGTACAACAATTGTCTTTCAAAATTATAGTTTGCTCGTAATATATGGATATTATATATATATATATGTGTGTATATTGATATTATATATATATATATGTATATGGATATATATATATATATAGGAATTGCATTATGCGAATAATCGAATTGACACGCACGTTAAGACTATTATTACGAGGAATTACGTACGAATGTACGCGATATCTGGACGTACGAAGCGTAGAAGACGAAGAAAGATAATCTGTTGAAAAAATTCATAAAAAGAAAATAAATAAACTGGCGAACGAAACTCGCAGAAATATCTCGTAAGTATTCGTTTTCATGTTTACTTGCGCATTTACATAATCGTCTGTACTCGTAATTATTGTTAAATAACCGAAGGTAATAGCATAATACACGTAATTCCGTCGTTGCTAATTCGCTACGTATCTAAGACGTGGATGAGAAAAATCTGCAAAAACCAGAAAAAAATAATAATAAGAGAAATGTAATAAAAGAAAAAAACATAATTTCGTATTATCATCATCATCATCATACAAAGTTCTGGAATTATCATAGGGATATGTATCGTATCACAGGAGGTCAGACACGCAACTATTACTATTCTGGAAGTTAGCTACGCGTAAAAACAAACCGATAAAATAGAACGGGAATACGAAGAAAATTTCTATAAAGCGACCGGTAACTAAGGGAAAAACTGATAATATTAAACGATTTATAAATTAATTAGTCATCGTTATGAAAAAAGGGTACAATTAATTCGAATCTATCGATTAAAAATAGTTTAACTTTTATTTTTATTTTTTGTCGGGCACCGTGTACTGCTGCTATGGTCAGGAGCATCCGAAGGTAATTACGGGATATTATGTAGAGTCGGTGAAATTGAAAGAACTGTACTGCAATTGGGTTAAAATTTTAGTAGTTTATACGTTCCTAAATAAAATACAATTAACGTTATCCAAAAAAACAACTGGCTACTTAATTTCATTTTTACGGGGTTGCCTTTACGGCTTACCCGAATACTGTATGGGAGATTGTTTATATTTTAATCGAAGATGCTAACTTCTCTAGAAATGTTGCTATTTGAGGTCATTATTGTAGATTATCCAGATGGAGGAGGAACAGATGATACATGTGGGTAATTAAGATGAAGCTCGGGGAAAAAACGACGCCGCAGCAAAGTATTATATATATATATATATATATATATATATATATATATATATATATATATATATAAAATATATATGGATTGCAGACTACCGATGAAACGAACAGAAGGGACTTTCTCTAAATATGGAAAAGACGATCGGGTAACAATTTATACCTAAATCGTAATATACCGAGGAGTACAATTCCCCTTAGTGAAATAGAAACAGAGAAGTTTATTGGGAAATGACGTTGATGGTAATCGGCGAGAGGTGATCGACTAATGCTCTCACATTATATATCGATGATGTTTATGCTCCAGCTGAACACAGAGGCAATGATATCCTTGTGAGAGACTAAGTTCTAGGCGATTACATGACGCGTCTTTAGCTAATGAGTCAACAAAATCATTGTTTGGAATAGCTTTACGACCCGGCATCCGCAAGACAGACACAAATATTCCCGCACGTTCTGAGTTATTAAGCTTTAGCAAAACTAATCTAATTAATGTATCTGACGCATTCCATTTATCGTTTATAGCGCACGCTTTTCGAATCGATGATAATAATAACGTGTAATTTCCGCGAAGATTTAAGTCCATTAAAATCGACATCGTAGTACAGTAAATACTATTGTTGGCATAATACACGTTCATTGAAAATGATTCCTCGAGTTGACTTTGATCCGTCTGTATAAATAAGCGTGTGTAATGGAAACCGTTCGGAGATAATATTATTGAAAGCGGCAAGGATTAGTGTAGATACAGATAGTAGTTTTCGGGGGGGAGGAAGAATTCTAAAATATGGTACCATAAATTGAGGAGGTGCTTGCGTGCATGTGAGACGTGCACGAAAATACTCAATTTTCTTAATAGAACCTCGGATGTTTGTAAACTGTTGAAGTTGATAATAATCGTCGAGAGGTGATTGACTAATCAGTGTACAACAGGTTGTGATACGGTATACCTTATTTTAACGAGTACTTCTATTTTTACGATACAAGGTATTTACAAATTTACTACTGAAGACGTTGAAAACATAGAGTTATTTTGTCTCTACTTTGTTTGGGTTTTTTTTTGTGTATAATGCAGCCTTTTAGATTATTGTAGATAATAATTTTTTAAGTTTATTATATAATTTTTTTTTTTACAATCGAGACATTCCGTATCAAATATTCCTTATTACCGAAAATAGGCGATATTTCTAACATCGAAAATTCATACGTGTCATCATTATAGGGATTGCGACCGAAAGTGTTAATAATCGAATTACGTTCTCGATACGCTTCCTTTTACGCGATGCGAAAATACGATCGTAAATTAACGACCAACTACGTAATTTCATAATCGATTACGCTAAATTACGAGCGAAATTTAATTTTGCGCCCGCGTTGGTTATTAAGGTATAAACTTAATTGCAGATATCGGAGGTGACGCCCTAATAGAAGGTACGAAACGCAATCAAGGTTAAATGTCCATAACGAAAGTCGTGACGGATGTATCCGATAATTAGGTCAGCAGCTAAACAGATCATCTTCAATTGCAGAATAAGAATATTTTTATTGTTAAACGTAATTAGTCGATTTTTTCGAAATTTAAATTGTTATATACCGGCATATTTAAACAATTTACTATATTTTCTTCATCATCATCATTATTATTATTATTGTAAATATATACGTGTATGTGCTATTGTTTTCTTAGTAGAATAAATACTATATATATATATATATATACATATATAAAATATATACATATACAAAATATATACATATAAAATATATGTGTAATATATATGTATAGAGCGAAAAAATTATTTACTTTTAATTTTTCGAACATAGAATTCTGACATAAACACGTCTTACTTAATACCGCCTCTCAATTATTTTATATCTTCGTATCAATACCGATCGGCGGATTCTCACCGTCTAATTAATTAATATACTTACTTTTTTTTTTCGCTACAAATAAAAATAATAGAGCAGAGAACGGAGTTAAACAAAAAAAAAGTTATATACAAATGGATAATGCGCCGATTAACCGAATAAAACTGGGGAAAATGGTTGAAAATTAAATGGATCGAAATAATGACTCGTGATATACTAGCCGAATATATAATCATATGCAACGAAAACTGTGAGAAAACAATTAAACGAAGAATAGCCACGACAAAAAGTACTGTCGGTGAAAATATCACATTCAAATGCACTCGATATTACTACACGATTAAAAAGTCTTGGACAATAACATCGCGCCAACACGCTGAATCCACGTGTTAAGAATATCATATAGAGCATAGAATTCGAACCCCTTAATTTTAAAACAATTACATATATAGCGAGAAAAAGAATTCATATAATTAAAAATTGAATGATAGCTTTAAGCTTTAAATATCTATGCATTATGTTGTAGGATACTGATATACGCGTATACATCACGATATCACCATACAGCTACATCAGTCTACTGCTCGACAAATGCTGTCACCAATTTTCACCGTACATTCATAATATTCTACACATCACTTAACCAGCCATCGATCAATCGTGTTACCTGTTTTCCGTTCTTTCTCTTGCAGAGTTCAGAAGTCAATTTACGTTTAGCGATATATTCTTGAAAATTAATTGACCTCGTTCGTCGTTACATTCAGGTAATACTATTTAATCTGGATATCTCGCGCGTCGTATAAATCGATACTCGCACACCGGAAATCACGAAGTTCGAGTACAAAGATATGTACTATTTATTATCATCGAAACTTAAGAATCGATTATTAATTTCGTGTTTTAACTTTTCTAATAATTGGCAAAATATTTTAGTAATATTCGAAATATAATACTTCATTTTGTCCTACATAAAATTCGAATGTATCCTTGATAAAATGACGATTACAACCGAAATGGAAATTTTCGAAATTATTACTTCGGTCAGTTAAAAAACTTACCCAGTTTTTCGATAGATGGAGCGAATAGTTTAGTGTTTATAATTCAAAATAATTCCAATTTACCGAATCGTGGTTCGATTAGACAAAGTACTTTGTTTTAATATAACAACCGAGTGATTTTTCTGCATCCAGCTAAAAATATGATTTACATCTTCTTGGACTAACGTCTGAACTTGTGTAACGAGATTCAAATATCAGCGCGGTATCGTCTCAATAATAAATATAATGTTTGAAATTCGAATATAACAAATTTGTAATAAATTGTCACATTTTATTTATTAGTTTGCACTATGACAGCTGTATAATTTGTCCTTGCAGAAGTGACCTAATTAGAATATTTCGAAATGTTTAATAAATCGATAAACCAGCATTAAGTAATGCATAACACACGAATAAATAAATTAGTATATATATATATATATATACGTATATATATACACATCAGATGAAAACTAGTATGGCATAAAACGGTACGAATAAATTAGAACAAAGGATTTTAGGCAATCCGCGCTTCATTGAAAAATAATAAAAATATCGATAAACGTAATTACAGACCTTCATGAAATAAAACCGCTGTTAATTGCAGTTATATTGTTATCCCGGTGAAAGAAGAAATGAGGAGTTTCACTCGATACAACTTGTACAAAAAGTCTAAAAAAAAAGTGAGTGTCGATTTTAAGGTCATTTTGTTGAACTTTGACATTTGCGGCCAGAGAAGCCATTATTATAAATCTGCTTCGAACATCGAAACATATTTCATCATATCGTAGTTATTACAACGGATGGTTTTCCATTTATTCAATAACATCTTAAGATTTTGACAATATCACTCAACGATTACGGTATATCTACATAGGTAAACTAATGATTCACACCTCACATTCTAAAAATTACCACATCTCAATACCTTGTGTGTACAAATAAAAATCGTATAAAATAAACGAAAAACTTATATATATATATATATATATAAATTAACACATACAATACACGAACGTGAACATTAATTTTTTGTTTGCCGCAACCAGTAATAATCACGTTATATCGTTGATATGTTGTTTGAAATTGAAGAACGCATACATGACCTAAAAGTATAACACAGGGATGCAACAACATACGATGATAATTCGCATAAATAGAATGTAGTCAGTTTTTCTGCAATCTTGAAAAAAATAATTGTTGGAATATCTAGTACTGCATACTTTAATAAGAAAATTTACCATTAAGAAGAAAAATTTCTTGCGATTCCTAGAACTTACATTTTAATGTCGCCTATCTCTGCCTCGTGGCGTAGCGATAATCATTCCGGTTCCACAATCTGAGTTCTTACTTCATCGGAGACGAGAATTTTTCATTGTAAAAATGTCTCTCTAGTCAACTCATCGATCCGTCCACTGTTCGGTGAATGAGTATACCAGCTTGTCTGGAAAGTGACAAAGACGTGGAATGAAATGACAGACCTATTACCATACTCGGTAAGTAGAACTTAGTTAATTCTCTACGAATCTTCGACCAACTTTCGACTTTATTTTCTTGCACGTACATATGTATAGACAAGCTTTATGTTGGTAACGTAACGAACAAATTGTACCCGAGGCTGAGATCTATATGGAAAATATTAAGAATTTAAAAAGTCGTTCTTTTCGATAATTACTACGAGTTGGCAAGTTGAATGTAAAAACATTTTTATTAGCTCTTTTAAGCGCGCTATTTCCTACAATTATACTCTAAATTTTAATGCCAACAAAATTCTATATTTTCTGAGACGTGAAATGACTCAATTTTAAAATATTTATATAAACACATTGAAAATTATCCAGAATTGTCTAAAAAGAAGTATTCTATAATAAACAAACTAATATAAAATTTAAAATTTTGTGTCGAAATTTGATGTGTGACTAAAAGGAAAGACTGATGAAATAATGATATTCTAAGATCTTTTCTTGTATTATCATCTGGAGTATTTCATATTTTTCGCCCCTGATGATATGGCTAAAATATGACATATTTTTTTTTAATATTCTGCTTGTATTGCCCTTCTTCAAAACATCTTTATTTGATATCTTGGCCGTCCATGGAATTCTCAACATCCTTCCATGGAGCCACATTTCTATAGATTCAATCGATTTATTTATTTTTTATTTAAAGGCATAATTTCGATTCCATATAACAAAAGTCAGTGGATGTAGTAGCGAACAATTTCTTGTCCTAAGACTAAGTGATCGATTACATAATAAATGTCTCATTGAAAGCTGTTCGCGCCCCGTAACTAAATCACCCTTTAACTTCAACATCCATATCTAAACTTTCATTTATATAACAACCAAGATATTTGAATCTACTGATCCTTTCAATACTTTCATTGTTTACATTTATAACGAGACCACGAACTTGTTATTTGCCTACCACCGTCCACTTAGGTTTTCTTCACGTTTCTTTGCAGGCCATAGATCACACCAGTTTCGTTAAATTTTTTTGCAACAAACATTGTAGGTCTTGGTAATTATCCGATAATATTCTGATTAAACTCGTAAGCATTTTAAGCAGAACTAACGATCGAATATGTCGGCTTGGCCTGTATATTCAAAAACTCAAATTCCTCTCTTCGATACAGCATAAACGTTATACTCCAATTAACCCTTTCGATCGTATATTATAAAACTGACTCGAGATTATAAATTTTATACAAGTGTTTATTATACAATACCGCGTCCTAGATAAACAGCAGATAATTTTTTTATATAAATAATTTTAAAAATGAGACATTTCACGTCAACCGGAAAGTAAACAATTTTGTTAGCAATCAAATTTCACGATATACCATATAGTGGACGTCGTGACTGGGGTTAATAAGCGATATTTGAAGAAAATTTCGTAGCAACCTACTTAACTTATATATATATATATATATATATATATATATATATATATATATATATATATATATATATATATAATTACTCCGATATTATATTTGGATAGTCAATTAAATCGACTATAATCGAACCTTTGACAAAATTAACGAATTATTCAGATTATTAAATAATAACTTAAAATTAAAAAAAAAAATACATCTATCATAAATAAATCATTAAGAGTTTTTTTAGAAATTACTAAAGAACGTTTATTATAAAAAATTATCATAGCAATCCAATAATTAGGTTTGAAAAAAATTAAATAGTTACTTCATATTTGATCGAATTCTAGTTCCTTATTTTTATTACCAACCCTAGTCAATATGTCGACGAATAAAAAATAAATAAAAATGTTATGTCTTTGAAAAAAATAAAAAACAAAGCTAATATAATGTAGCACGTAGACGGCACAAAATTCTGATTATATTCCATAAAAATGAAATAAAAGCAGTCACACACATATATATATATATATTAAACAGCATGCGCACCTGGAACACAACTGTAAAGGAGATCATAATTATTTTAACTGGAAAGCTCGTCCCGTATTCAAAGAAGTAAGCGTGTACGAAGACTTATCTTCAACTCCCGGTTCGTCAATGTATTTTCTGATAGTTTATCATCGCCGTTTGTTCTATTCGGCACCTTATTTCAGTGGACGGATCCTATCTGTCGTTAATATGACACCATAAATATTTCACGGAAGCTCTCTTCGCGAACGAGTTATATTGTTTCTGTGCATTTCCAGTTGCCACACATTGTTTTTGCAGCATTTATGTAGAAAACCGTATGTTTACTACTTTCGTTTACTGCATTCATAAGTTCAGGCAAATTAACACACCAGTCGAAGCATCATTGTATCGCCATCTGCTAACTGGATATTATTACTAAATATTCTATTAATTACTATATCTTGAACTTTCCTAATGATCGAATATGTATCGAATATTTATAATTGACGCTACCGGAAAAACAACTTTATTTTAGAAGGTTTATTTTGAAAAATCTGATTAAATCGGATTATTTTTGTTTTTAATTCGATTTTTACCATGTAATACCCCAAAACGGCATGAAAATGTTCTTTCAATTGGTTTATAGTATTTTTAAATCATTTCAAAGCGTATATGAGCGACAATAACATAAATTATTTCGCATAAAGCATACATACTGCCGATATTATTATACTCTTGCCCAATTTGGTCCGGTGTTAGTAATTCCACCTTAAATAACTGACATGCATGCAGCTCTTCATCAGCGTACTATTCCTGAGCTAGTACAGGAACAAGCAGATAGGTTCTACAGCAAATGCCTGACTAGCCATTACCCTATCGTACAGCGAATTGGAAACTATACTCGCGACTCGCTGACCAGAAAATATAAAAAATATAAACACAAAAGAATTAAACATTCACTTCTCTAGCACCAGATTGTCGAACTACTTAAGTCGTTATTAATAAGTCTCTATCTTCATGTAATCTATTGTATCAGTACTTCTCTCTTCTATCCTCTTATTTATTTGTTTAACCTTAATATAATTTGTATAATTTTACCCATATCCTTAATGTACTATTAAGATCAAACTATAATTAATTAATTTCTCTATTTTCGGCTACGCAGGGTTTTTAGTTGTATGTTTTTCCCTGTATAATTATTGTATAATTATAAAATAAATTTTAAGATTTCTTTGTACACTATTTCCTAAGACGCGTAGTAAGAGCGTTAACGCTGCTCGGTATGCGCATTTTTTTATTTACTTATTATTTGCTGATGTATAAAAACATAAATATACTTTATTGAATTGAATTGAATTTCGCCCTTTAAATATGCCTACACTGAAAAGATAATGTAAAAAAAACACGTATATTTTAAAAATGTTATTTTTCAAGTTGTCAACGGTACATCAATAAGGATGATGACGTGAGCGAGGTTTTGTAATTTGCAACTTACGTTCATTAATTTTAATTAATCGTAATGGGGTCCATCGTACGCGTTTTAAAAATCTGTTATTATTCCATATTCATATGAAATCGTGTTTTTTAATATTTTTTTTACAAACATAACGACATACTCAATTTGTTTTATATCTGAAGTAATTTCGGTCGTTCCCTACTATACGATACAGGACATGAACTCTGAATGTTAAGAAATTTGTGTTTTTTCCTTCGTAATAATACATATTTTCATATTTTAAAACATTTATATGAACAAATTAAAAAAAGTATCTCGAGTTATCTAAATGACATTTGTTTATTTTCGATGCTGGAATTATATTTTTTTAAGTACCATAAGTTATGGGTTACAGACACCGAGGTTAATTATTCAAAATATGTATATTCCTTTCGGGAATTGAATGGTGTTTTTAAGTTACGCTGGATTGTCGGAAAATACAGTGTGTACTGAAATATAGTGACGGAGACGAAATTTTTGAAGTAGTATGCACGATATTAGAATATGTTCAACCGTTAATGCTTCTTGTCCGCAGTTAGAGCATATTGGTGTTTTTTTTTTTTTTAATAAGTGCTTAGTGTTGGTGCGGTGTGAAGTGTTGGTATGGTTGTTTTCCATGAAGCTGTCGTTGACTCTATGTTTCGGAGTTTGTTAGTGGTGGGAATACGCTTCCAGTTTAAGTCCCATGTATTATGAAAACTGTTTTTAATGTTGTGAATTTAATCTAGTATTGGTATTGGAGTTTGTGGCACTGTGAACATCTTTGTTGCTTCTTTTCATCATTTTTCTTTATATTGGAATGTGATGGGATTCAGTATTAGATCATTTCATGCGTGTGTTGCAGCGGCGGCTCGTAGATAAAAAATTTAGCGGTTGCCAATTACACCCCTCTCCCAAACATATGCACACAAAAATTTTCTTTGTTTCACACAACATCTCAGAGTAACATTAATAACGTCAAAGTCGACAACGTGTAATACAAATACAAGAACCATTTACGTAATCAGAAAAACTAAAAATTATGAAGTTAGATCATCGATCACAAGATAAAAAAAATTGTAATATTCAACTGAAATATATTAAACATTTATTTCGGCGTGAATAAGTACAAGATTTATCAAAATTAAAAAAGCATAAAAATTTTTAAAATACCAAAACGAAACAATTCGATAAACTCTACGTATAATAGTTAAGTATTATTATTTTTTCACAATTTAAATAAAACAATTTTCTGAAAATGAAATGATCAATTGTCGTATAAATAGTAAGCCTTCAATCGGGAAAAATTTACATGTATTAATATTGGTCAGCAATAAAATGAACAACATAAACTGGAGAGAGGTGATGAAACAATTCATACTCAGAAATATACACAGTAAAATAAACACTAATAGAAATTCAAAGAAGAAAGATGAAATATGAGTCACAGACTAGTACGTTAGTTGGCCGGCAGTATGCGCACGCAACTGCACCCGTGTGTTATGAACAACACAGCGGGAAAAACCTATTCTGCCGCGCTAAGTGTGTATACTTCAAGAACTTTGCTTGCAAAACGATAACAACCAGTGGTGGCCAATATAGTCCTATGCAAACTCTATAAGTAGCCATTAAGCTAAAAATCTCCATATCAAGCTGTATACGGCTTTCCGATTGTATTTTTTTAAACAATTTTTAACTTTTTATAATATATTCTACCGAAAATATATAAAAATTTACTTATTTTGTTGAATCATTATAAAATAATTATTACTTTTAACTGTTTTATTACATCATCAATTTTTATGCTGTTCTGGACATTTCTGGTGGTTGTGCAACCATGTAACCTTTATATACAAGCCGCCACTGATGTGTTGGCTAACTGACAGAAACATATCTTGGTCTATTGGGTTTTAGCTTTTGTGCTATAAAGATTGCTGTTTTGAATATCATGAACTGCATCGATAAAGTGAACTATTTTTTGTAGACATCAATCACTAGCTAAGTTTTCATAGTTAGGTTTATTGCTATTAGTTCAGCTGATAGCACTGAACATTCAGAGTTGGTAAGGCGTATTTTATATTATTTCTTCATCGAAAAATTGACAATGTACGTCCGAAAGGGTTAATAATAAATAAATAAATAAAAGCATTTTTAGAATTTGAAGTGAAACTTCTATTGACGCATTATATATGGGGAGTTAACCGGCAATACGAGTAAGTGGAAATAATGGATGGATACATACATATATATATATATATATATATATATGCCAACACTTTGTTGCGTTACGTGTATCAACGAAATAACGGACGGATACATATATATATATATCCCGTTCGCATGTACCTGCACTACCAACACCCGTCTTACAAACCACGTTTTTCTACATTAGGAGCTTCAACTTTAGAGATACTTATTCTTATATATATATGTGTGTGTGTGTGTGTGTGTTATATGCGTGTGTTTATGTATGTACACATACGTAAAAATTTAAAAAAAAAAAACTGTAGCGGATTTAGTTAAAACGTCTTTGAATTTCACTTCTACCCTGAGCTCCGAGGCACAATTTTTTTTGTCACTCCTTAGTGGGAATCAAAATTATTTTTCGTATTATTTCCAAATCCAATGTTCGATTCGTAAATTCTATCGTATGGCTGACCGATTCTTAAATTTTATTATCCTGCAATGTTTAAAATTCTAAAATATGTTCAAATTCAATTACGTCAAAATACAGCACTAATTAATTATCCATGCTCCGTAAATATCGTTCGATATTACAGCATACAACTTTCTTTTAAAAAAAAATGCTACATTTCGCTAGTTTAAGAAGTAATATTGGCATCATTTCAACGAAATATGTTTAATATTCTATCAAAAACGAAAGATCAAATAACCTAATTCGGAAAAAAATTCGTCCACAAACCCGAAATCGCCAATTGAATTATTTCGAATTTAAAATTATTCCATTTGAATTTCTCGTACCGTGCTTTTAAGGGCCGTGTTCATCGTTTCTGGTAGCAGTAATGTGGACAAACCTGCTGAAATTGTTACTATACCGAACAAAAGTACCACAGCGTACGGACCAAAATAAATGTTCTAAAAAAAAAAAAAAAAAATAAAACGAAAGAAAAATATAATTAAATGTTAATTTAGTAGCTAGCGTTTAAAACCAATTGAAATTATATTTATCCTAAAAATACATCATTTTTTGATTAAATATACAAATTATCTACGTACGATGGATTTTCAAAAGTACATATTCAAATGTTGCGGATAATAAGAGATTTAATCATTACCATATCTCGAGACTTCTCGTTATTGTTTAATGCCTCCATCACAGTGAAATTTGGTGATTAAAGAAAAAAGAAGCTGATGGTCTGGAGAAAAAGACAGAAAATTGATTAAACTGTAGTGAAATTTGGTGATTAAAGAAAAAATGAAGCTGATGGTCTTGAGAAAAAGACAGAAAATTGATTAAAGTGGTAACGTTAATAGTAAAGTATTAAGACATATAGGGTAATCCAGAAGATGATCGGATTTGTTTTTGAATAGTGCAGTTGGTAACACTGCTACAACGCAAGCCGCGTGCTCCTCGTTTAATGTACACACAGACATTCGTTTTTATCCAGTTTCAGTTATTATAACGTCCTATAATAAGAAGGAGAGTGCGTTTTGTGTGGAGCGTTATTTTCGTTGTGAATCTATCATGACAGTGCAACATTTCAGCTGCAGAATAAGTTTTTACATATATGCGTGTGTGTATATATATATACATGTATTTGTATATATATATATATGTATATATTTGTGTGTATACATATATGTATATATTTGTGTGTATATATATATATATATATATATATATATATATATATGTATCCGTATGTTATTTACGTTTGTGGGTTAATTTCCCATATGAACCGCGCCAATAGAAGTTTCACTTCAAACGTGTACCACAACTTAGGTTAAAGACACCGAGGTTAATTATTCAAATCGACGGATGCTTTCGAATGGTGTTTTTAAGTTCCTCTGCATTACCGGAAAGATACGTGTGTACTAAGATACAACGACTGAACGGAATTTTTTTAAGCGATATACAAGACATTAGAAGTGTTCGAAATGGTTCTTGTCTGCAGCGCCAGCATATTGGTGGCGTTTTATTTTCTAATAAGTGATTATATGTTAGTGCGGTATGACCAATTCTAAGCCGAATTAATACAACCTCATCCCGTCGTGTTGATATGGTTGTTTTCCATGGAGCTGTCATTGATTTGAGTTTCGGAGTTTGTTAGTGGTGGGGATACGCTTCCAGTTAAGGGTAACATGCATTATGAAAACTGTTTTTAATGTTGTGGATTTGATCTAGTATTGTATGTAAATTTTTGGTACTGGGAACATCTTTGTTGCTTCTTTATTGGGGTGTCAGCTTCATCATTTTCCTTCATATTGAAATGCGATGGGATCCAGCATGTGACAATTTCTTGCGTGTGTTGGATAGATAGATAGGTTTATTGCTATTAGTTCAGTTGATAGGGCTGAAATTTCGGTTGGTAACGATAATCTTATAGTTGGTATCTCGATGTATAATTGAACAGCCAGCACCTTCCATTGTTTTCGATGCACGAGTATAAAATTTCTCGTATTAAGTGAGGTAGTAAATTCTGTTTAATCCCTTTTTCGTCCGGTATCATATTTTAACGATTATTTATAAAAATTGTTACAATAAGGATCAGATCTGTTGTTTTGATTTTCCTTTATTTAGAAAAAAAGTAACGAGTTTTTAAAATTATATCATTGATCAACTTTTCCGAGTTCTTAGAACGTTTTATAGGTCACCGTATCTGCAACTGTTTATTTACAATAGGAGCTTGACGTATGATGTGTTTCTAAATGCGTGTACGAAGTTTTCTTAACTTTACACTAAAAGAGGAACTGAACATTTCATTGAATTAGGAAATACGATTCCTATCCAATCTTGCGCGTTCGTGCATGTATACACATGTGGTAAAGTTTAGCAATGATATTACGAAACTTTTACTTCTAACGTTTACGGTTGCGAAATTAAAATTAAACGAACACGCTGCTGCTCGTCTTTCATAGCGAGAAACTTTGTTCTAAAAGCACGAATTGTGTTTCTTTTTAAAATCGCCAAAGGATACTAATAATACTAATAATAATATTGATAATAAAAATAATAACGGTAATAGCAATAATAAAATTAATCAACTATATACAGAAGAGTTAGCCTACTTAAATGGCATTTCCATTCTCATCATTACGTATTAACAACTTTTAAGTCGACAGTAATGTAAGCACAGGTAGTAAACCATTCTTGCTTCTGGAAATATATTTTCACGAAAAAGTGATAAATCAAACGATAAACAATTTATAATAAACCTAATAATCACGATAAAGCAATAACAATAGGTTTTTCTATCAATAGACGTAGAACTCATTATATATATATATATATATATTAAATCTACTCCTACCCAATGGGCTATCAGTAGATGGTATAGATGTGTATGTGTGTGCCCAGTTACTAATGTGTTAAATGTTATCAATAAATAATTATTTACGATAAAAATCTTAAACTGTATTACGTATCAATTTAAGTAATTTATGACTAAAATAATTGTTATACCAATTGTATAAGCAATTACAAATTAAACATGCATTTCTCTTTTCTTTTAAAAAACAGATAAATCGGAAGAATTACTGTTTAGACGACCGTGTAAAAAAACGGCGATTTTTTTAAAAAAAAAAAAACAGAATTTAATAAAAATTACCAGTAGTGGAGAATTTTTTTGCAGACGTTGTAATTCCTCAAAATTTTCGAAAATTAAAACTTAATTAAATATTTCGATATTGCCGCTATCTATGGAAAAAATAGGAATCTTATTTCCGATAATTAGCGTTAGAAATTTCATCCTGGGCGGAAGAAATTTATTATTATCAATCCAAAGTATCAAAATGTGATTTTTGAAAAATAATAACTGATTGAATAAATTATTTATGAACGCGTTAATCGTCGACGAAAATCTGATTATTTATTATTCAAAAAAATCGATTCAAAAAGAATTTTAAAAATACATGATTTTATTTATTATTAAACGAAAATAATTTTTAAATAGGTAATCGACATTACCGCAACAACGGAGAAACTTCGATATATTTCAAATTTGTAAACATACGAATAAAATTTGAAAAGGTGTAATTTATTTTAAAATCGAATGTAATAATAGCAAATTTTCAATAGTTTTCAAAAAATAAGGCAGTTTTCCGATGGTCGTCTAAACTGCAATCCATTACATAAATCAATCATCGGGTTCTACCCTATTCGCATACTGAATATTTCAAAATGTGCAAAATTGAAAATGTTTGTACATTTAATATTTGGATGAGCATTATTTTATCAACGTTATGAAATAAGCTACTTTGCCTTCTCTTTCACAATCACCAATGTACGAGACATATATATATATATATATATATATATATATATATATATATATATATATATATAAAAATTACTAGATTGAAACAGAGGATAAGGTTTCCTCTATGGAGGTAAAGGAAGAATAATATACGTATTAATAAAAGAGGATTTACAGCTTTTCGAAAAGTAATGTGCTATCGATAAAAAATTTACTCTACAATCCATAAGGAACACTTGAAAACGAAGGATCTTTTAAGAGTTAAAGTTCCGTATATAATGTGAATTATCAAAAAAAATCCACGTTTAACAGAATTAACAGGTTAACTAAAAAATAAAAGTTAAAAAAATTAAAATTGTTAATAACGAGGATTAAAATTTATTTTTCAAGTTATTTCAAGGATTAATTCTTCTTCTCATTCTGAATGGAAGATTATTTTTTTAATAAACTTAACAAGATTCGTAGATTACTACTTTTTCGTGTGAACTCCCAAAAACTGACCTTTATTAATGCTGAAGTCGAAACTAGTAAGTATAAAACCGCAGTGTTCATAAACTTTCAGCAAGATGTCGAAAATAAATGATGATTATTAACATCGCGTAAACCGCAAACTGTTAGCGCGATATCAACTGCGAATGTTTAACATACAAACCACTTAGAATCGAGGACGAAATAACTAATTTATAGTTGTGAATGTTTTATTTTTCTCCAGAAATTTATCAGCTTATATAAATACTAACTATATAAAAGGTTAATATATGTATAAAAATATAAAAATAATTCACAGACTAAACAGGAAACGAAACAGAAAGAGAGAAAATTAAAATTTTTTAACGGTGAACATATTTTAAAAACTTTACTTTTATATATATAAAATAACCAAACTGTTGTTTATATATGTATTTATGTATTATTTTTGTTTGTAACCTTTATTATTACTCTAATGGTAATTTTTAATTTTATTATAACTGACGATGATGATGAATTATTATTATTATTAAGAGAGGAATGGAACAAATGAACATCAAATGTGATAAAAAAAATACATTGTAGGTTAATTTGAAATTTCCATCTTTCACATTTGATGTTCATTTGTAAATGAATAAACTGGTAATATATTATATATATATATATATATATATATATATATATATATATATATATATATATATATATATATATAATTTTAGTAGTCGTTAAAAGCTACATATAAAATAAAAATAAAAGTAACCTGCGCAATTAGCTTATGGATACTAGCAGTGATTAATGTTATATATTTCTTAATTTTGAACAATTCTGAGATAAATAAAGGAAATCTTTCATGCGACCTAAGTGGACAATCAATATTGTATAACTCAGGGGCGCAGGGGGACTGTAATCTGAATTACAATAGATACCAAAATTTAGCGATGTCTGCTCGAAATCGTCTTCGAAAATTTTGTAAAGACCGAATAGATGTATTGTTGGAAATGTCGGTCATCTGAACTATTTTATGTTCCACACACGATTGTACGCTAATCTCTGATATTTTCCTATTTTTAAATAAAATTTCATTGAAAAATTTTGGTCGAGTATTTTTTGAGGTATTCGAAAAGCAACAAAATCGTCAGTCTTCTCTGGGTCACCATACATGTTAAATGTAATTACTTTGATACGTTATAATAAAATGATTTTTTACATTTTCAAACATTAAAAATTATTGCGTGTTTGACTCTTTTAGTTCGGATAAGTGTTTGCAAATGGGTCTCAGGTATAATACAAGCGGCATATTCCTCCCCCCCAAATCTATATTCGCCACTGTCACAAGCAAATAAATCAAAATAATAAATGTATATGATATATATATATATATTGTGTGTGTGTAACTTAATATACCGTTATGTACAATTTTTAATTTAAACTATAAATTTAATCATTACTAATATTGATAGAATGTATTTCGGTAATTTCTGAATATCCGGTAATATTTATTTCGAATAAGTTTATAATAAAAGAAATTATTAGTTTAGTTAAATATTTTTCATTAAAAGTAAGAAATCAAAAATATTCATTCACGAAAAAAAACGAGAATTGTGAAAAATAACTGGCCATTGTTCGAATTGTTCTTCAAAAATAATAAAAGCGGTGATCAATTTATTCCGCAATCACTGTTCGTAGTTAATTACAAAAATCAGTTTAAATCACTAAAAGTTTATTTCCTTAAATTTCACAAAGCGTTTCGGCAACTACGCCATTATCAAGCGATATTTAAATAAAATAAAGATTTAAAAAACACAAAATATTAATTTAAATATAAGTTCACAATTTAATTTTATATGTATAAATTTGTGAACTTATATTTAAATTAATATTTTGTGTTTTTAAATCTTTATTTTATTTAAATATCGCTTGATAAATGGCGTAGTTGCCGGAAACGCTTTGAGAAATTTAAGGAAATAAACTTTTAGCGATTTAAACTGATTTTTGTCATTAAGTAATAAAAAAAATCCCTACATTCCACAATCTAAACTTTAATCACTGTTCGGTTAAGCTTTTCAGTAGTAAATAATATAACTTTATTAGCGCAAAGTGATTAAATTTTCAGTTTCAAATAAAAATATAAGTAATATTCGTAAAAAATGAGAGAAATTGTTACAGATTGGACAGGCCCGAAATCAAATTGGAACAAAGATAACCATAAATATTATTTGACGAATCGATTTGTTTGATGCGTACTTTCAGATTTTTGACTTTGCATAGTTTTTCTAAATAGGAATTATAAATATTTTAGAAACACTTGTAATATTCGTTGTAATTTCTATTTATTTCCAATTATGCAAATTACGATGAAAAAATCTTCGAAATTCGAATAAGTCACGCGATCGTTTATTTTTCTTTTTCAGTTTTGGGAAGTAGCATCCGACGAACATTCTATTAGTCCGCAAGGATATTTTTACGGCGATAATCCACTTCAATTGGATCGTATTATCGTTTATTATAGCGAAGGAGTCGGTAAAAGTTTATTCATTTACATAATTGCCAGCAGGAAAACAAATTTAATTATATTAATGAGAAACAGTTTTTAAATTAAATTTACAATAGTGTTGAACAAAACAATAGCGAATTTTAACGGTCATCGAGGAACCAAAATTCAAAACACCAAAAACGTCAAATTCAAAGAATAATTTAAAAAACAAAAGAACTTAATCTAATTATTTATTATTATAAAAAGTTTATTAAAAAATTAATTTTTAAAACACTTAATTTTAATTGTTATTTTGCCAAAATAACTTTAAAAAAAAAAACACTAAAATAACCTAATCGACACTACCGCTATAACGGAGAAAGCTGGGAATTCTAATCAACATTACCGCCATAACGGAGATACTTCGATTGATTTCACGTTCGTAAACATACTTATAAGTAAACTTTAAAAGAAGGCGTAATTTATTTTAAAATCATTGTTTTTGAATATAACAATTGTTCACGCATCAATAATTCTAAAAAAATACGATATTTTTTGGATGGTAAGTTGATCCATAATACAGCCATTATTAGAACACGATCATGATTTATTATAAAAATGGTATTTTCATTTTATTACGCTCTATTTATTACGGAGTACACGTATTTTATCGGTATGATGTTCCATTTTTTAATTATAATTTTAATTGTACGCTCGATAATACGTAAAAAATTCTATTAAAAAATTCGGTAATAATCGTAGAAATGTCGCTGTTTATTGGTCACTCTGAACGTAACATTATAATTACACTTCTTTATTTCCAATTAATTATCATAATTATCCAAATTAATTGTACTATTATATCGGATTTCGTAGGATGCAAATACTCTCCGCGAACGATATTGGCCGATCTAGAACCGAGTCTATTAGAAATCGCGAGTTTGGACAGATTTTTAATCCGAATAATTTCGTAGGTGGACTGACTGGAGGTAGTAACAACTGGGCTAAATGTCATTACACGGACGGACATGAATTAACCGATGTAGTTCTCGAATTAGTTAGGTGAGATCATTATTTCGAAATAGAAATAATTTTTTTTTTTTTAATATTTTTACGACACTATAGCCACTGTTTCCTTATATTATCATTATTTTTATTATGATGATAACACAATTTAGACGGTCTTCCGAATAACGAAAAATAATATTTTTTAACAACATTCACTTTACAGTGTTTTTATTTTTTGCTTTTGCTATAATTATTTTTACACTCTGTTAGTTATGATCATTCGATAAATTATTAATATTTAAAATTTGTCGGTAATAGCGTCATTTTTACTTATTTTACAGAAAAGAAACTGAAAGTGCAGATTGTAAGGATTTCAAATAGTACATTCGTTAGGAGGTGGAACCGGATCCCGGTATGGGAACCTTGTTGATTAATAAGATGAGAGAAGAATTTCCAGATAGAATATTGAACACTCACTCCGTAATACCATCACCGAAAGTACAAATTTATTTTTCGAATCATTTTCTAAAACGGAATATTGTCATTATTTGATCTATTAACGTAATTTAAAAAATATTTTAAAATAATAAACGAAATTACTAAATTACGTATTATTCAAAGACGTTCGTAATTAAATTTATAGAAGATACATTTTATTTAAAAAATAATAATTTTGATGCTGATTTAAATTCTGTATCATTAAAATACATACTAGTTTAAATGTAAACATGAATACTAACAATACATAATGAGCGTATGAATTTTATACTAAGTAACCGTTTTATATTTTTTTTTTTTTAAGAAGAAACAACAAAAATTTCAATTATTTAAAGTACGAGATAATTTTAAACTTATTTTGAAAATTTCAGCGAGAATAATGCAATTTATAATGGCCAAATATCTGTAATAATGGTTCTAAAAATCATTTATCTCTGAAAATCGGAAAATATTAAACCAATAAAGAAAACATATTAATCGCGGTTCAATATTGCGATTTATATAAAAACAAAATTCAAATTACGTGATCGACGAACACGATTGAAATGCATTTTTATGAAAGACGTGTAAAAATCGAATGAAAATGTCTATATTAAACAGCAAAAATTCTTCCGCTTAGTACTAATTTAAATTATAAAAGATTTTCATTTTTCGTTTTAAAAGATATTTAATAAAGATAATACAAAAATATCGATGAATATTTGCAGATGTCCGATGTGGTAGTCGAACGTTATAATAACACAACGTTGTCGATGAATGAATTAATCGAAAGCGTGGACGAATCATTCTGTATAGACAACGAAGCTTTATTCGACATATGCAAAAGAATTTATTTACTTATGTACATGTGTGTATGTATATGTATATGTTTGCACTTAAACGACTAGAAAATAGAGTCACATAGCTATGGCATTAAATTATTAATGGTCATACTATTATATATACAATTTCGATTGATGTTAAATATCGTTTATGTTAATTTAACGAAGTTTGTTTAAAATATATATATATATATATATATATATATATATATATATATATATATATATATATAATGTGTATTCAATGTTTGAAACGACAACGTAAAATTTGATATTTTAATTTTAAAACTTTCAATTGGAATTTATCAAGTCAGATTTTCTCAAGGCATACAAAAAATGACAAGAATTTATCTATTTAAAAATAACCCTAATTCGTTCTAGAATCTTCACGCGAATAACGTGTACGTAAGTTGGAATTGTTTTTAAAATTATTGTTAAGAAGAAAAAATACGTTTTAATTTAAGCAAAACACTCATGGAATTACTTTGATAACCGGCGATTAACAACGATACGATATTATAATACGGATGGTTATGAAAACTCACCAAAAGAGAAATTTGCGGTGCTAAAATACATCCTATGCGACCGATGGTTGTACACACACCATTTAAGAATACTCTCAATTCAGTCGGAAATATCTCTGCCGTGTATACGTGAATAATTCCGCTGGAAATTGTTATCATTAATTTATTGATTACATAACAGGATGATTTTATCCAGATCATTTCTAATCGAAAAATCGAAACAAAAATATGTTCTATTTAAATACTTACGTAACAAATGCGAGTGCGTGATGATTGAATTTTATTAAATACGTACACACGATGATAAAAAATAAATCCGAATAATATTAATTCATCGAATAAAAACGAACATGTTTATTCGTTCGATTAAATAAATAATATACGTTTAAAAGTAATAAAAATAATGTGAAAATTGCAATTTAGACGACCATGTTAAAAATTGGCGATTTTTCTTCAAACACGTTTTGATAAAAATGACCAGTAATGAAAATTTCTTTTGCGCAGTTTTTCAAAAAATCAACATTTTGAAAAACTAAAACTGGAAATTTCGACAGTGCCGCTATCTATGAAAATAATACCAATCTCACTTCTGATGGTGAGCGGTAGCGTCGATTCCTTTATTTAGAAATATAAAATGATTTTACGTTTCACAGATTACCAGTTACAAAAATGAAGTTATTGAATAATTATTTAATTGTAATATGACATACAATGAACGGCTTAACCCCCGATGAAACTGTATATTTTAAACGAGACAAATGAATTAATAAATTTTAAAATAAATAATATAATAAATTAAAATAAAAAAATTAAAGGGCGGAAAATCGAGCGTGATAAATTTTAACGGTTTCACCCGTGGACGAATCAAAACACGCAACAACCAAAACGAAATAACAAAAATTGAAACAATCGTAATTTTTTTAATAACGATAATAATCTAATTATTTATTATTATAAAAATTTATTCAAAAACAATTTTTAAAATACATGTTTTTATTTGTTATTGTCCTAAATTAATTTTTTTTTAAAAAACACTACCTATAATTGGACGCTATCGCTATAATGGAGGAAGTTACAAGTTCTAACCAACACTACTGCTACAATAGAGAAACTTCGATCTATTCCATGTTTATAAACATACTTATAAGTAAAATTTATATATTTAACTATTTAAAAGTAAATTTTCAATAGTTTTCAAAAAAGAAAAAAAAAAGACGCTTTTACAATGGCCGTCTAAACTGTAAACCATCCAAAATAAAAGCAGATATTATTACAATTAAAAGCAATAATTTATATGGTACTTTCAAAATTCCCTTATTACTACCCAATATATTTGAAATGTAATTGGCTGACTGTTAAGATAAATACGATAGTACTTATTAAGATTTAGTTTTAATTTAGTGCCTACAGTATAACTCGCTTCAGTGTGCGTTATAGGATTCGTCTAAATATTTCGATTCTTAAGTTTCAGGGAAGAATCGCAATGTAATCAAATTAAGAATAAATTTTTTAAACTATGTATTGTAAACGTCTCCTCTACAAGCAAATAATTAAACCCGTTTAGACATGTGGAACTCTATTAGAGGATGTACGAAAAAGTTAAGTCATAACAATGTTCTCAGGCACAATAAACACCCTTCTGCACCCAGAGTGTTCAGATTTTGATGACGTAAAGAAATCCTTAAATGCACTCTTACAATTGAGTTCACCTATCCAAGGGAGAAATTAAACATACTATATACAAACTTGCTTTTTGAAAAGACGTTTGGTTTCTTTTAAATATCAATAGAAAACACCACTTGGGTGTTCGTTTTATACAAATTGCTAGATAATCTTTATATAACTAGGTGCAATTTTATTATAATAATATAAAAAAATTAATTAATAAAGAAAAACCCAAATATTAAAAAAAAAAAAAAAAAACGCAGTGGATATAAAAAAATTACAATACAAACGTATACGCGTGAATATTTAATTTTATTTGACGCATTGCTTACAAAATGAAGCTCTATAGTTATCACACATGGGTATTTTACATACATCACGTGTATTTCATTTTTTTTTATTATTATTTTTCTTTGACAAAAACCACAAATTTTTCGCTTATGGTCCACAGCTTCTGAAGCGAGGACATTTTATTCAGGATACTGTTTACAATAATTCGTAATTCTCTCGATATCCCTGGAATAAGTCTTCTATTTAAAAACACAATTGCACGTTATAAAAACATGCTGAACGGACATGGTAAAAATTTGACGAAAGCTTGACCTTAAAAGTGTAAATTATACAAAAAGCGTCCTATCATCACAAACACGTGCACAATGCTATACAACTATTTCATAGGTAGATAGCGCTACAGCATTACAGCAATGAAAATACATATATGATTCAATATGTGGTCATATAGGCACCACCTTCATAATAAAACGTTAAAGCGATATATCAGACGACCTAGCATTGTACATAGTTACTATTGTTTACAGAGACTTTGGTTATTAGACCAAGTGACATCACTCATATGTTCCTTTCAGACTTGACTATATTATTATACATACTTACATACATATATATATATATATATATATATATATATATATATATATATATATACATTATATATCAAATAACTTTAAAAAACAAAATAATAATGTACTATATGTACCACGAAAAATATTAAATAAGGAAAACATCTCGTTCTTAAAAATTATTACGACTAGCTATCGTTTAAAATATACAACACATTTTTCATTAACTATACCGCATTATAAATAGTAACAATTAGATCCTCGTCGTTTAAATAAAGAAACAAAACTTTATTCCATTTGCAAGGAAGATAAGATATTTTACAAAGATGGTAGAAACCTTCTGTTGTAACAGATAGGTATATGTTAACTGCTATTTTGGTTTCAGGAAGTAGGGTAAATTAAATTCGGCAGTAATATCGCTTTATATATGATTAAATTGATTTTAAATTACGCAAGAGATCAAAAATGATTCAATAACTTCCGTTGCTTTCGAAATTTTCAGAACAAGTACCAGAGAATAGCTGATTTATTGGCGCACGCATTAACATCCAAATTTCTTTTACTTCCTAAAGATGTGTTGAACGGAACATGGCGTATTAGCGCAGATGAGTAAATACGAATATCTGCTTACTGAATATTAGAGAAGTTGGAACACGAATAATATAATTCTATTGCATATTAAATTTTTATATATATATAAATTGCCGCGGTGGCATAGTTACTGGAACATTCAACTGTCAACCATACGGTGGAAGGTTCCGCTCTTAGCTAAGTTTTTCATCATCGAATAACTCATAATTATCACGGAGAAGACAGTGACATCCACTACTTATTACACTTACATTACAGATAATTAGTGCCTCGAATGCTAGCCACAATATACTAGTCACAATGTTCGGCAATGAACAATACGACAGTGATGATAATGATATATATATATATATATTTTTTTTACTATTTATTATTGTAATAATCTTAACTTACGTTAAATAAATAACTATATTAATAAGTTTATCGTCTAACACAGAACTTGTCTTGTTAGGCGACAAAAGAAATAACGTATTTAGGAATTTAACCCATCAGATAAAAAACCTTCCTTAAAAAATACTATTTAGAAAATAAGTATTCAGGCTTATTGCGTTTCAGGCGTCGGATTGATTCGATATCCAGAAGTTTAGTTGCTTCTGCATTGACATGATGTAATAGCCGCTTCTCGTGTTTTTTTGCGAAATCTTTGATGACATCATTAACAAATTTTATCTGCAAATCACGATGAATATCGTCGTTACGTGAGTTTATGCGTCAACTACGGCAGATAGGATGACGTTTTGTCTCGCCTGGATCTTGTTACAATGTGAAGCCTTGGCACATCCCCAAAGTTGAATGCCATAGGTCCAAATCGGTTTTATTATCTGTAGATATAATAAACGTTTACAGGATACGTCCAATGTAGAGTTTCGACCGAGAAGCCAGTACAATCTACGTGTTACTGTTTTTATTTGTTTAACTTTTGTTCTAATATGAATTTCCAAAGTTAATCTTTTATCTAAATGCATCCCTAGGTATCTAGCAGACTCAGCTTGAGGAACTGATAGATCACCTATGTAAACTTTATGTCGCATATCAACTTTGCGATAAGCACAAATGACGTGGACAGATTTAGTTTCATTTAACTTAATTTTCCAGTCGGTTGTCCATCTTTTGACATGATTGAGTGCGCTTTGGAGTTTTTCTGTGGCTTCAGCTTGGCTATCACTAAACGAAAGTATGGCAGTATCGTCTGCAAAAGTCGCGGTTATTGTTTCTTTGTTCGTAGGTAGATCCAGTGTGTACCCGAGATACAATATTGGTCCGAGGACACTACCTTGAGGAACTCCTGCCTTTATATTGTAAAATGTCGATACGGCATCTTCGTGTGCTACCCGAAATTGACGATTAGTCAAATATGACTCCATAAGTCTACAGTAATTACCTGGAAGTAGATTACTCATTTTAAGTATAAGACCTTCGTGCCATACACGATCGAACGCTTGCGATATGTCGAGAAATACAGTAGTACAATACTGTTTTCTTTCAAAAGCCTTTTCTATGGACTTGGTCTATAGTCGAATGCTTATTTCTAAACCCAAATTGATGGTATGGCAAATCGACAACTGGTTTTAATCGTTTTAGTAGCAATTTTTCGTACAGTTTCGACATTGCAGAAGCAGTTATATTGGACGATACGAGGTCACTTCTTCTGCAGGCTTGTCTTTTTTAAGCAACATAATAATCTGTGCTGTTTTGAAACAATTTGGTACTTATTCCAGTCGTAAACATGCGTTAAAATATGTATGTTAAAAATACAACAGCTTTACGCGACAATTTTTTTTAAATGATTGGATGTATCTCATCCAATCCTGGAGCTTTTTTTTTTTTGGATTAATATTTGTCAAAATTTCTTTGCTATTTCTATAGGTGTAATATACTTAAATGTCACATTGTTTTTATATACTACTGCAGTATTGACTTTCGATTGAATATCATGCGGCTGGAATATATTTCTTAAGTGATTTGCAAACAATTCCGCTTTATCATCTTTAAATCTAAACCAGTTACCAAATTGGTCCTTGAGAGGAGTAACCTGTACCATAGGTCTCTTTATTCTTTTTGCGGCTTTCCATAACGAATATTCTCTATCTTCCAGTGGACTAAGCCCTTCAATGTATAATTTAAAAGTTTTTCTTTTTATTTCTTTTATTAATTTATTTAGTTTATTGTTTATTCTATTAAAAATATTTTTGTCTTGCGGATTGTGCGATTTATGCCATATTCGTCTGGCTCGTCTACGTTCCATAATTAACTTCCGCACTTGAAGAGGATACGTTACTTCTTGGCAAGTGTTAATTCTTGGCTCCGGAGTTGCAAGTTTAGCAGCTGCACGAATTGCTTCGTTCAAACCACTAGATCGCATTTCTATATCTTCTGTAGTTTTAAACTTCACTTTCAGATCAATTGCCTGATCGAGGTTTTCACGGAATTTCTCCAAATCGGTAAATTTGTTTGTAAACGTACTTTTTTTTAACTTTTTGTATTACAGTAGAACTGACCGTGAGCAGTATAGGAGAATGATCTGAAGTTAGATCTTCGATATTTTCTACCTGAATACAATTAGTAGCAATGCCTTTTACTACGTAAAAATCTAGCAAGTCGGGTTTTTTCCTTTTGTCGGTAGGCCAATAAGTAGGCTTGCCTCCTGAGACATAATTACTATGAGTGTTATGTATCGCTTCCAATAGTTCTCTTCCTTTACTACTTGCTTTTATTAGGTACTTTTCTTGATCCCCAAGTTTCGTGCTTAGCATTATAATCACCTCCGATTATATATCGTGGACCATAATAGTTAAAGAGGTGTTTGTATGAGTCATTTTTCACGTTATGTTTAGGTGGAAAATAAACAGACACAATATTTACTATTGCGCGGTTATGATTTACTGCAACAGCTGTGGCTTGTACATATTCTGTACAATATTCTTTTTCAAGAACATGCTGTATATTACGTTTTATTATTACTGCAGATCCTCCATGCGCACCGCCATCAGGGTGAGGAGTATGATAAATAGAATAGCTACTTATCTTCGGACAATTTCTGCTTGTGTAATGCGTTTCTGATATCAATGCGATATCAATCTTGTGTAAATTGAGAAACGTCTCTAACTCGTCGAGTCGATTTTTCAGTCCATTTGCGTTCCACGCGAGTATTCGTATTGATTTTTCAGACATTTCACAATCTTCTTTTACGCTTAATAGGCGTTTTTTGACGTTGCTCTCCTTCAAGCTTGCTGAGGCGCTGTGAAATTGACGCCATTTCTTTTTTTATGTTATCTAAAGCTGCCATAATATCCGCAAGTGATGGCTCTTTTTGTTGAGTATTATTTATATTTTCTGTTTTTGTTTTTTTTTTTTTGGTGCTGGTGCCGCGGATGATACACTTTGTTGTTTAGTATTGACCTTTTGAGGCAAATGATACATCACTTGTTACTTCCTGATTTACACTTTTCTTTTGTACTCTTTATACAATTGTGGTTGCGGGCTTCTTTGACAATTTTTCAGTGTCACGATAAGCTTGACAACCTCTATAATTTGCTGTGTGGTTACGACCACAGTTGACGCATTTGAACTTTGTTGGATCTTTAAGCAAACAAGTTGCCGTTTCGTAGTTTTGTGCACATTTGAAACACCTGATCGGACGAAAACATCCCTGCCTAGTATGATTCCATCTTTGGCATTTTTTGCATTGAGGAATCTCTGAATTTTTATACGGTTCTTCAATTTTAACAGAGGTATACGAAAGATGAGTAATTTCATATATATTTTTATTATTATCTTTTGGTCCCAAGTCGACATAGAATAAAGGATACGTCTTCTTGGTTCTATTAATAATTTTATTATCACTATCCCGTAGTTTTATCGTCTTAGTAATATTTACGATATTGACAACATTATGTCCCATATTTGCTAATTCCGTTATTAGCTCTTGTATATCAGAAGTAGGGTGAAGCTCACGAATGACAACACGGAATATTTTGTCAGCTTTCATTTTGTAAATAACAGATTCCATTTAGCGGGTGTTTTTTATTTTGTTCAAATTCTTTATTCATTCCCTTAATAAGGGATGTGATATTGCGAAATGCATCAGCAGTTTTAGACGAGACAACTATATCACCGTATTATAGTTTTATAGACAAAATTATTATCCCCGATCTTTTCAGCAATTATTTTACGAAATAAAGTAAAATTTTTTACACCGCTTACGGTTACTTTTGGGGCATATTATTTTTTGAGGACTTTGGCTGTTCTTTAGCAACAGGAATTTATTATTATTATTTAATACATCCTTATAATTCGGCATTTCAGTTTCAGATGTTTCGGTTACAACTATTGCTATAGTAAGACTATTAGCACGTGGTTCTCTCTTCATATTGTTAGAGTCTTGCTAATAGCTTTTGATTAGTTTCAGTTAGTACCTTAATTTGCGCTTGTAATTCGGCATTTGAAGCTCTTGCTTCTTCTTGCCACTGATGATACTGCTGAACAGTAATATTAAAAGAAGACACCGCGTCAGTGTGCTGCTCCATGTGAGGTGTGTATTGTCATTAGTCATAACACGCGTAGGCTAATACGAGGAACGAATTAGTATACGAATGATTTTTAATAATTATGGCAGAATAATTCTAAAAATATTTAGAATTATCGCCAAGGTAAAACCACATGTGGCTACACTGATTTAGAAAAACATCGGAGAGTTATTATTCTTATCTATATAATTACTGACACTAACACTACGCATATCACACGATGCATTTACGTTGTAGATAACGATTAAAGAAAACGACTAAATTACGTGATCTAAACAAATCTACTATTTAAAGTATATTTAACTACTATTATAATTTACGAACCGATAATCAAGATTGAAACCCAGTTCGCAATCTTCATACACGAAGACCAACAGAATGACTGTAAGTAATTTCGAATTTTAATTCTCCTTCACAATTGCATAAAACTACATTTAATACAGAGCAATATTAACACAACCAAACATAAGTTACTACTATGATATATATATATATGTGTGCTTTTTCACGCAGCTGGTATTATTTGCATAAAGTAAATAGATGCTTTTTCTATTAAAATATCCCTACATCAAAACGAAATAACCTAGTATACATTCTGATGAAGAAAATTTATAACATTCGTAAAATAAATTCGTATTACCTTCGGATATGAATTGATACGACACACATCCTATTCCACAGATGAACAGGATTACTAACTGAGACGATCTCCGACCACAATACTTCATAATTGCTAATGAAATTAGGTAAGCTGGTATCTCCACCAGATGAATCAGAACGAAATTCAAGTATTTACTACCTATACTCAAGTCTACGGAATTAAAAGAAATCCCGTAATACACTAAGGTAATAGCAACCCTGAAATGAATAATACATTCGTATTTTGAACAATTTTTTTTGGGGTATAAATTCAACATTTTCAACGTTTAAAGTTACTTTCAAAACAAAACGTAACAATTTGACAATAGTATTATTCTAGTTTAAACTCCAAAATAAAATATTAAATTTGCAAATTTTACTAAAACTACAAAAAAAATACAATTTATAATGGTACTCATCCGCTTTATTACTATATAACAGCTTAAGTTAAAGACACGAAATCTACAATGACATATTAATGTTTTTTTTTTTACATTAAAGTTTCAGAGATGTGTGCTAAAATACAAAAATTTTATTATTGATGATCATGCGATCAAATGTAGTGTAACCTTTTTAATATATTGCGTACCTAAACGATAGAAATGTAATATAAACGTTAATTTAACGTATATATATATTTTTTTCTTTATATATACTCAAGAAACAACCAAAAACCATAGCTTTAAGCACAATGGCCATATAATTTTCAGTCTTTCATCATTTGTTACACTCCCTCCTCTCTCTCTCTCTCTATATATATATATATATATATATATATATATATATATAGAGACAGATAGAAGAACTAAATGAAATTGGCAAAACGATGGGCTTAAGCATTAATCAACAGAAAACTAAAATAATGCTAAACGAATTTACACCAAATAAGGACATCAAACTTGAAGGCAAATATCTGAAAACAGTCCAAGAATGCATATATCTGGGCCAACTGGTTAATATCTCAGGATCGTTGTATCAAGAAATAAGTAGAAGAATCAGACTGGGATGGACAGCGTTTTTGGACAAAATTCGATTATTTTTAAATCAAAAATGCCACTGCTCTTAAAAAAGAAAGCGTTTGATCAATGCATCCTCCCAGTGATGACATACGGTTGTGAAACATGGATGCTAACCAGGAATTATAAATATAGGTTACAAGTAGCCCAGAGATCAATGGAGAGATGTATGCTATCAATAACTAAGAAAGACCGGAAAACAATTGAATGGATTCGCGATAGAACAAAAGTAACAGATATAATAGAAAGAATAAACAAAATGAAATGGCAATGGGCCGGTCATATAATGAGAAGAACAGATCGAAGATGGACAGCAAGAATCTCGCAGTGGTACCCACGAGGGAAAAAAAGACCCCGACGACGACCGCATATGAGATGGGATTACGAATTTAGACAAAAATTAGGAGTTACCTGGACCAGAGCTACTCAAGACCGGAAGAAATGGAGCAAAATATGTGGTTAATTCATGAAGAGGCTACACCATGAAATACTGGTTGATCAGCTGAATATGATGATGATGATATATATATATATATATATAAAATATATATAATATATATATATACATATAATTTAAACATAATAATAGTGACTAAAAATACGATAATTTACAATACTAATGATAAGACACACATAATAATGGTTATCTCTAATAATTTAATTAAAAATACTTATACATTCAAAAGTCAATCTTCCTATTACTTATCTTTTATCTCCATAATCAATTAATTACATTTTTTACTAACTTTTTATTTTTATAAGTTTAACAACATTTTCCTATTTATGGACATTTATTTTGTTGGCACTTCTTTGATTTTCGACAGTGGCACGATTGTCCTCTACAATATTCATCACATATATATCTGTTCCAGATATTTTAAAGCTATCTAAGTAATAATTATAAGAAAATATATAATCACTTTATAAGTGATTATACATTTTCTTATTTTTAATATACTGGTTAATATTTGCATTTCCAATCTCCACGTTTTTTTGGCCATTTTCAATTGTTTTTTATTCTTTCCAATTAATAATTAATGTTTTTTTTTGTATTAGAAATAAAATGAGCACTCGTTTCGTTTGATCAAAAATCTGTCAATAAAACAAGAGTGAAGAATTGTATTTTAGTTTCTTTAATTATCATAACTCACCAACAGTAAGAGCAGACTACGGTTCTCGTAACTATAATTTTGGAGGTGAAAGCTGTTTGCAATAGTTTACTCCATTTCTCACCGACAGCATTCTGAAAGAAAGTTATAAAAATAAAAATGAACTGAAACTTTTAAAAGATGCAAATAAATCTATAAAACCGTTATTTAATTATCAGCACTAGTAATTACGTTTCTTAAAAGAATTATTAAATCGAATAAAATACGCCACAAGCTTAAGATTAACAATTTTAAAATGTATAATTGGCACTGAGTGCAGAACTCAGTAAAAGTGTCGCGAAAACTATGTTATTCAATTAAAAAAAATGTTTGAATATAATATTCTAAATAAATCTTATTGTTGCTGTTTACGAAGCTTATACAATTTTAAATTCTTTGTAATTAAGATGACTAAAAAATTAAACGATCGTTGCATGAAATTTAGCAGCTAATTTTGGTATGCAAAATATCGGAATGCTTTCAAAAAGGCAACAACCCACCGGGGGGGGCGAATATCGGCTCAGAACATAATCCGCTTGGAGCCATAATAAGAATATACTTATTGATATACTAAAAAAGAAAGAAATCAATTCATTTGACTTACAGATAATACAAAAATTGTACTGGAAGCAAAATGCAATATTTTGTACAGACAATGAACAGTCAAATAAAATTTAAATTCAAAAGTGTGTAAAACAGAGATGCGTTTTGTCGCCAATGTTATTTAATTTATATTCGGATTATATCTTTGCTGAAGCGCTAGAAAATAATACAAGTGAAATTACAGTTAATGGAAAATTAATCAGCAACATCCGCTATAAGGATGTGTGCACACCTGCATTCTCTAACAGAAAAAATTAATGTGACTAAAAAAAAAACAATCTTAACATAAATGTTAAAAAAAAAAAAACATGTATATGATAGTCAGTAGAAAAGGTCATAATAACACCGCAATTTGGGAGAAAAGCAGAAAATCCAAAGAATAAGATAAATTGAGAGCCACTTAACAAAAAAAAACAATCCAGAAAATGAGGTCAAAAGAAGATGTGTTTGCACACAGACAGCTTTCCAGAAAATGTAGAATCTATTAATAGATAATGCACCGAGTTTAAACATTAGAATAAGATTCATACAATGTTATATTCATTTTATTTTCATATATGGAGCGAACAACTACATACACAGCAAAATCAAAAAATCATGTGAAATATAGCTGATTTGTAGGATGCTGAAAATATCGTGAACCCAAAAAATGAAAAATGAAAAAGTATTCAAAAAGACTCAAGTGGAAAGAACAATCTTAAAGACAATTCATCAGTGAAAAATAATGCATGGAGAAAATTATAAATTTCTACATATGATATTATTAGAAAAGATTGAAGGAAAACAAGAACGAGGTAGAAGAACATAACGCAGTGGCGAATGCTCTATGTTACCAGCGTTCCCGACGGAAACATGGGAAAAGTTGAGTATGAAGCGATTACAGGTTAAAAATAAATAAAATCATAAAACAAATCAAGGATAATAATTTTTCTATATTAGATTGGCATAATCTTTTGGCGGTGATTTTTTCTCCAATTATTACGGATTACAGAATAGAGCGCTGTTACGCTTCGTTGTGAAAGATTGGTAGCTGTTAATCAACTTTGGCTAGTTTTGTGGTTTAATTTCAGAAGCAATCCCTGCTCTATGTGTCTGAGTAGACGTATACATCATTACATGTATATTGCTATCATGTTCACTACACATGGAAATCTATGCCGACTATTAGAATGGAATGTTTCCCTTTGATGTACCATAAACAGATACAGTCTAGCAATTCAGTCAGTAGTAGACGAGCAGTTTTTTTTACTTGCAGTGTTGTTATTATCGTCTGTTGCGTTTGTTAATTGTTCCTTGGATTTCATAATCGCATTTTCTTTTTTCAATAATCGGGGTATTGTATACGTCCGTTGACCAGCTTTATTTTTAAATATATTTATATATATATATATATATATATATATATATATATATATATATATATATATATATATATATACAAGTACTGTAACAGAAGGTTGAATTCCATAATGTCGAATTATGAGTGTAGCAATGTAATAGAGGATATTTTGAAACGATTTTGAAAGATGTCTACTACAGAGTTTACAAGAAAAATCTGCATTTTATGATTCTATCATAGATTTATTTTTAGAGAAAAATCGTCAATTGAACTATGATACAAATAAATACCAAAAATATATTTTTTATTACTATTTTAAGTTATTTCATAGACAATTTTTGTATATAATTTCCTTAGTTTCATGGGCATATATTCTTCGTTAGACCAGAGTGCGTTACCCCATCATAATCGGTGAATACGAATATTGTTTTCGATTTAATATAATATTTGCATTAATTTTGTAAATGTGTGTGTGTGTGTGTGTGTATAAGGGAAAGGTCTACCGGAAACAAATTGTAATAAACCACGCTTCGCCACTGACATCATGGATGAAAAACATACAGCAGTGGACCAGTGGACATTACAGAATAGTGCAAGCAGCTCGGGAACGTGATTTGTTCTTCCATTAATACGCACAGAATTGTGTGTGGCACTAATTTGAATCTGAATTTCGATATTCATTTATTTTACATGATCATTCCAATAACAGTAATAATGTTTATTTTATGTCTGAACAGTTTACCGTCGAATCTTGCTTGTTAATTACTGCGACGGAATTCTTTGTCAACGCGCATTTAACGACATACAGACTGTCCGAAAAATTTAATTAAGCGCTATATTCGAGTGTAAAATAATAAACATATTGTTGCTTTATCGACGAAAAGGAAGAAAGACCAATTCAGATTTATTATTGTTTATACGCCGAAACATTTACAACCGTCAAAACATTGATCAAAGTTAATGAATTAATAACTCGAAAAAATACGGATGAGCAGCGATGAATTATTTCATATTTAAATTAAACTACAACAAATGTGAGTTGTCATTAATTGAAATAATGATAATTTTTCAGGAAAATAAACACAATGTTACAAATATAATCTATTATTTGTCCGTCCTGGTTTTTTTTTATATGATTCTATGTAAAATGTACAAAAATAGAAAAAATGGTAAAATATATAAAACACATTGAAAAATTAATTGTAAAAATAAAAGTTTTTTCGAAAAAAGAAAGAAAAAAATTGTAGGATGTACACATGTAATTTATATTTTTCACATGATTTGATCAACAGTATAGGTAATAATAAATAAATACCGTAGTATTGTTAATTTTTTATTTTATACACCGAACAATATAATTATTTCTTTTATCATTATTAATTTTTGTATCTAATAATTAATAAGTGTAATAAATAATTTTATTAAATACGTCATATTACATATATGTAAACTGATTAATATTATATGTGTGTGTGTGTTGATAAGAGAGTAAAATTGAAATAGAAAGACAAAAAGAAAGTGCAAAAGAAGAATACGAAGAAAGAATGTGCAAAAAGGTACTGATAAGTTTCCTTACTTACTAAAAGAAACGGTTCCGTGGTTCTGTTAATAAATATATCACGTTTAGTTTATACATAAAATCATAGTTTGTACTACTAAAATAGGGATGTATTTGATGAATGAAAAAACGTCCCAACATGGAGCATATGCATTATTAATTTATTATTAAAACTAACGTTACGTTACATAATCGAACGACATCAACTTAATACGGTAAACAGTGCTGCCACTATTAATACATAAAATTATACGATTGTACGCAGAGTTTACACTTAACAGTACTTTACCAAATTTATTAAATGCTCAGATTAAAGTACATATCCGTTAAGGTTCAAATTAAAAATTGATTTTAACTTTTTCAATTTCAAATCTATCAAAATCATCGCTACTAGTTAAGAACACAAAATTTAGAGGAATTTCGGAGAGATATTCACAAGAATAAAAATTTACCTTCTCTTTATCGCCATTATCTACTTCGAGCAGACCAGCGACAAGTTCGGGTGATGTGTTTTTAATTGTCATATAAAGATCGTATTTATCGTTCATACGAGCCGCCTTACTCAATATCTTTAAAACATCTCGATGTCGTCGTTTCATCTGTAACCAATGTATCGATTCCGGAACTAACCTAATATAAAAAAACAGCCTAGTTAATATAAATGTATAACTTGTTCTTGATATAATAAAGATATTCTCGACTATTACGTTATTAAGGATTCGGGGTAATTAACTAAAATCTTTTGAAATCGTAAATTATTAATAAGAACACTTATTTAACGATAATTAAACCGATTAGCGAATTCTTGTTCTATTAAATACGATATCTAACTTCAGCGTTAAAAAATATATGAATAAATAAAATATTTTAAAAAATATATGTATATTTAACATTGTTCGAATGTTTATAGTTAAGACGTTATTATTAAGATTACCAAATGTAGAAAATAAACAGGAATCCCGGCATATATAATACTCGTAATAACAGTCTCCAGTCCCTTAACCACCACATAACAAATCCCATCAACACGACCCCGATGCTGTAAAAATTACTGATAAGAGCCCCAGCGATTGCTCTGTGTTCCGAGCTTATCAATTCAATACCTTAAATTTAGATATGAACGGCATAAAAACGTTTATATCGCAGTCAAGAAAAAACATGTATACGGATAATTAAGTCGTATAAATCAGAATCAAATTGTCCGAGTAGAATTATTGAAATTCGCGTCGCAGGATTTGTTTGCGTTAATACTATAACGTAATCGTAGTGTACTTTTACTAACAATTAAAACATTAGATAAACCAAAAAACATTTATAAATAAAAGAAATTTATCAATAGACGCAAACAAAATTTATATGATATATATTTTTTAAAACGATTAAACAAATTTTATTATCGATATTAAAAATGTTAAAAAAGAAAAATTTTAACATCTGTTTATTAAATATATATCAAATTAAAAAAAAAAAAAACGAATATTACCTTATAACAATAAATATATGGTTGCCATGTCTCAGATTCAAGATGAGTATACGTTTAAGTATACATAACAAATTTACTAACATGATTTAAAAAATATATATATAATGAAAATTACAATAAGCGACAAATCAAATACCGAGCATAAACGAGCTGG
Organism: Coronaproctus castanopsis; assembly: GCA_032883995.1. Taxonomy (NCBI): domain Eukaryota; kingdom Metazoa; phylum Arthropoda; class Insecta; order Hemiptera; family Monophlebidae; genus Coronaproctus; species Coronaproctus castanopsis. The sequence goes on from CM065052.1 coordinate 157,742,752, forward strand.
AATATATTCCGGTATTACAAACAGCTTCCAAAAATTCACAAATTAAAAACTGAAAATAATTGTTACTGAATGAACGTAATAGACCGAATATAGCCGTCGTCATAGATCCGATTATTATTACAGACTTACGTCCATACCTGTATATTAAAATTATGCGAAAAAGAATACTTATAAGTATATATAATAATAAAGCATTTATTTTCTTTAAATACTCTTACATATATAATTCTACAATAAGGAAAATTCAATATTAATTAATTAAACCCAATATCGAGCAAAGGCCTTTTCGTTTATTTATGATTATTACTTCCGTAATAAATATACATCTAGCACCCATTTGTTTCCAAATCATTCTATTCCTTGCTTTCCTCATTCAACCTTTCCAATCACACTTAATGATATAATCTTTTTATCGTTTCTACAGTTTCCCAGTTTCTCTGTTTCTGTCCAACGGAATGCTTTCTGCGTATTTCTTACCCCTAATATCGAATCGCCTCCGCATGACACGTTACACTACGTCCATTTCAATTTTGTTTTTGGCTGTGCTCTTACTTACAATAACTTTTTTTTTCATCATCCGCTAAACAATTTTTAATTTCCTTTACATCGACCATGTTTACGAATCGTAAATAATCATTTGTGATATATAATAATTATGTATTTATGTTCGTATTAAAAAATATATATATATTTTTGCGGGCCGGCGCTATTCTTTAATTTATTTCTTAAGCTGTTTCTTTTTTGAGACTGAGAGATATTACTTCTGCGTCAATTTTTAGTTTTCCTAAATTAATGTTCAGTTTGTTAGGTGTACCATTGATTAATAATTCGTGTTTTTGATGCTCGGTCTTGCTACTTGGTCTGTATTTTTTCTCTTAAAGCATCATCTGTAAATGTTCCGTCGTGAAAGCTAGAAGCGCCAGATTATCTGCAGGTCGTAAATTGATTATATATTTATCGGTTTAGTTCATATTGTTCCTACGATAAATTCTTGACTAATTGATAGCAATGTAGACAAGTTAAATTCGGATCAATCGATTGTTGTACAAAAATATTTCTTAAAAAGTTAACGATGGAATTTTTACGCGTAAATTTCGGTTTTAAACAGAACACTCTCGTTGTTATAAAAGTAGTTAAAATTATATATTCGTGTTCGAAACATTTAAATCTCATCGGGGCAATTAACCCGTGGAAAATAAAACGAAATTGTCTATAAAAGGTAAATGAATATTACACGTACATTTTAAAATATTTTAGGCCTGATAAAATTTGAAAAATTTTTTTCAAAACTTTTTTAAGTAAAAAAAAAAAAGAGTTAAAAATTACCGTTCATTCCAATTTCTTAGAAGTAAAAATTAAAACCGACCGAACTAAGAATTTATTTTTAGCCTTGTAAATCAAAATGAAAAATAAATTAAAAACTTCATTTATTTACAAATAATTTATATTTTATCGATGGTGAAAAGAAATATTTTACGTAATATTGTTTGTACTACAAATACGAAATTTTAATATTAATCATTCGAGAAAAAATCACAGGAAACAGATCTGTTGGTTGTCAACAAATTTATTAGACGAGTAACTTACACGCTGATTCCGACACTCATTGGTGGAATTATTCTGGAACAGAAAGTATAGACGAAATAAAACTGATTCCCGCTGATTTTAAAAATCGTTTCAATTCTAAACGCTCTTACAGAAGGTTTACGTAGAGAATTAAAAATCATTATATTAGAATAATTTTATTTACAACGCTCCACTACTCTGGTCATTTACGTCTACGATACAAAATGAAATTAAAGTAATATTTATGAAAACAATGAAAATAGCAAAAAGGTAAATATCGTTAATAACGTACTTAATTACATTAATTTGAGTAGGTTCGATATCTATAAAAAATTTAGAAGTTTCTGCGCCATTTTTTTGTCTTGTACCACTTCGTTTATACCGAGATTGACGCCTCCAACGTTTGGTTTTCGAATTTTTGGCGTTTAGTGATTATTTATACTACCGTTAGTGCAGAGAGTTGGTAGTAATAGCACAACGCCTGCGTTTCTTCATTGATCAGTAGGCCGTTAGCGTATACTCGATAGAGCTACTTCCTCTCGTCTACTATTTGTTCGGTATTATATAGGTGCCAATTTGCAATTCGAACTGTCGTAACATGTCGCTGCTTAAGCTCGACCAATGCTCTTGTTTGGCACGCTCTAGCGAGCATCTTATCTGTTTAATGATAGCTTTTAGATATTTATCACCTCCAAGTTTGACATTTTGCCATGGCGGCTTCGATGTATTAGGAAATTCCGGTGTTAATGGTATTATGTTGAATTGGTGAATGTAATTTTTGCACCGTAGACCAAGTGCTTCATTGTTTTTGGTGTACTATCCTTCCAGGTTTGAGCAAAACGTTCGTGCTGAGTTAGCGCTAGCGTAATTCGACGATCTTTTAACGATGGTATGTTACTTTCGATGGGTACACTTATAACCGGATTTGTGCAGAAAGCTCCGATACATATGCGTGTATCCCATCCGAATATCATATTGTTTCTAATTTGAATAGTACGGGGTGTAGTGATTTTTTAAAAATAAATAACTGTATCCCATCCGAATATCATATTGTTTCTAATTTGAATAGTACGGGGTGTAGTGATTTTTTAAAAATAAATAACGTACTTCAAATCGCTAAATTTTTTTATATAAAAACAAGTTATGTGGTCTTTTTATATATAAAAATTTAGTAATTTTAACTACTTTTTTTGTTATATTTTATATTGTTACTAAACAAGTAGGGATCTATTTGAAAACAAAAATGATCAATAATCATGAATACAGTTGTTACTCCCTACTATTCAAATTAGAAACAATATGATATTCGGATGGGATACACGCATATGTATCGGAGCTTTCTGCACAAATCCCGTTCTAAGTGTACACATCGAAAACATACCATCGTTAAAAGAAAAAAGAAAATAAAAAAAGGAAAAACGAATGAGCACAGGAGATTACATAAAACCTAAAGAAAAGTACAATATTTTACGATTGTTATAAGTAGTTAATCCAAGGACATCCGGATAAGGAAAAGCCGGTATTTGTATTGTTATTATTAACTTTACAACGTGATAAACTGTTAAAATTATCAATATTTGCCAAAATTTCAAACACACAATTAACAAACTCAATATTACCTAATTAATTATTTGTAATTTATTATAAGATTAGCGAAATTATGTAATAATAATTTATAAAACATTTATCTTTCGCGAGGAATAAAGATTATTTTTTAATTACTGTCGACAAAAGTAGAACGATCCGAGCAAGAACAGTTTCAAAACTAAATATATATTTAACAAAAAATTTTACCACTAAGCACGTCATTACCCACACATATGCAGATACGCGTGAATGATCAATTTGATTTTAACTAAATTGCATATTAACACAGTATATATATATATATATAAGTAAATTATTTATTTTGGTGTATATAATAATATAATTATATCGTTATAATTCATTTAAATTTCTAAACGATGTTCGCCGGCTTCATTAGACCGATCGAATGGGTTTATTTTGAAATAGAAATTACAAATAAATTATGATAATCTCGAGATGTAATTTTAACTATTAATAATGTTAAATTGTAAACACTATAATATATTTATATCTATAACGATGCAAAAATAATAATCGATTAATTTACTTACGTTTAAAAAGTAGTAGCGATTTTCTCTACACTAACCTGTCGGCTAAAAACCCGGCTAACGGTGAACCGACTAGCTGTCCGACGCTATTTAGCGTACCGACAAGCGTTAATTTCTTTCGATCACAAGTTATGCCGAACTAGAATTAATCAAATATATACATATTTAAAAAACACACCGATTATACGTATAATTTCTACTGGAAAAATAACAGAAGGCCGATTGCGTATTTATATTTTCGAATATCGAAGTAATTACGACACTTAATCTTATTTATAATTGTATAAATGGGAAAAAAATTTCGAACTTACGATAGACAGATGATTCGGCCGTCTATTTGAAAGACCTAAAACGAATGATAAATAAACTCAACGAAATAGAACAAGAATTTGGAATTAAAATTAACAATTTACGGCGGTAGTTACCCGCTAGCAAATGTCGGAAGAGGTGGTTCTATATAAAAATGGAAAATAATCGAACAGATGGGGTAAAGTTAAATACGCGGGCTCAGTAATAAGTTTCACATTAGATTGTGACGACGATGGAATCAGAATTCGATACGGAATAGCCAAAAACGTATTCAGTAGACTCGGTACTGTCCTTTCTACAATCAAAATTTCCTCTACTTGTAATATTATAGGTCATTCATCGCTTACTGGATGTGGTACTATGCAAGCGTGCCAATGAAGAACATATAAAAAAAAACACAAACCGCTGAAGATACTTCGGACGTCAAGCTAACGAATACAGAAGTTCTAAAAAGAATTCGTGGAAAAGTACCATATTTTACAAACGATATTACAAGATGGAATAGAAGAATAACGGCCAAGAGGAAACGAAGAAGTTCGAATGGATAATGAACGTAAAGAGTTGGATGGAAATAAAGGAAATTGGAAATTGGATGCCACACGAAAAATATAAATCTTAACCAACGCGTCGAGGATGTAAGGCAGAAGAAGAAGATTAATAATTGAATACTGAACTACTTTCAACTAATAACAGACAAAAGTTTCCCAATAGCATTTTTAGTTACGTATAAAAATAAAAATGTTTTATTGTTTTCTATTTGACATATGCGCAACTGTTCAGAAAACGATAAGAGCGGTTTATCTACTGAGCATATCTTATCGAGGATGTGGGCAGAAACCGCTCGTAATTCTAATATATATATCATCATCGTCGTCCTATTGTTCGCTACCGAACGCCTTGACTTGTACGTTTATTTTAAAATGAGCTAACATTCAAGGCACCATTTATATGCGACGCAGATGAACGTTCGTACGAGGTTATACGGAGTGAAGTGCCACTGCCTTCTAATAATTAAGAATTTAATAAAGATGAAAAACTTTCTACGGCGCGTGTTGGTTTTAAATTCCCGACTGTTGAGTTGACAGTCTAGCACTCTATCAACAACGCCACCGTGATATATATATAATACATATATATATATATTAAGTCCTTCCGTTTGTCGGTAAGTAATTGGCATTCTGCCAAGGCGTGGTGATGTTATTTTATTGCACCTCAGCTTGTTACTAAATTTCTATTACGTTCAAATCCCGATTAGTTATTTTCCTTGATATATAGCCATTAATTATTTTTGATAAAATTTTCGACAGTCTGTGTTTACATGTATAATCCTCTTACTTTCAATCTATAACCAAATCGGTTTTAATAACGTAATACGTAGACGGGCCTTTCTAAATCGATATTTAATTTGCATTGTTCAAATAATCGTATCGGTAACGAGTATTTTTTTTTTTCGTATTCCCAACAGAAAAAAATCGCTTCTCCGTGTCGAACGGATATCGAGGTATTAAGACAGCGAACATCGTCGAAGTTTTGAGTGATTCCAGGTTATTGATGCACATCGGATTTCAAGTTCCGCTGCTGAGCACGATGACATTTACCGAGTTTAGATCGTGTCAGTATTATTATTATTATTGCAATAACTCGTTCTGCTTACAATTTTCAAACGGGTAAGTGAAGAATTGTTATTCAGAAAGAAATTTTTTTAATACCGACTATTGAAATGATTACGCTACTTCAGCGAGATATATTACGAAATCAATCTTCTTCTCCAGCTTTATTCGATTTCCCTTTTGTGGTCGCCTTCTTCTTTTGCACAATCCGTAGATCGGCCAATATATGACACACAATCGAATAATAAGCAAACTGAACTTTAAACCTAAAATTGTATCTCCGTTCCGTCTTTCATTTATGTTTGCATAACTCGTTACTACCGTTATTTGTTCGATGTATTTTTTTCAACATTATTATTATTATTATTATTATTATTACTATTATGATTATTACTTACCTCAAATAAAAAAACCTTTACTAAAAAAAAAATAAGTAAAAAAACCCATCGAGAATCCGTTTAAAGATATGTTGATTCGTGAATTCGAATATCCGATCGATAGATATTGTTGCGATTATTTTTTTCTGTTTTTAATTTCATTTAAAAACGTTCGATTATCGAAATTATTTATTATTATACCTGTAACTGTAAGGAACTTTTAAGATTTTTTTCTATTATTTCAGTAATATCCCGATCGGTCTACATCGCAAATACAAAAGTGTTCTGAACCTTGAACGAAGCGATGCGGCTAATTATTACAGCAAAAACCCGCATTTATAAAATAGTTACCGGTACTTGCTAACATTCAAAAACTAACTATAACAGGAATAGAACAAGTATAGGGATCGTTGTCCATACCTGCAGTATAAGAAATACGTCTGTCAGGCTGTTTGGTCAGTCGTTTAGAAATTGAAAAGGTCGTACCCGACCGACGATAGATGGAGCATGCAGTGGTATAATCGCGCACCATTTAATAATCATTAAGGATCCAACAATCAAAGCACCAGGATTTGATATTGATAGACGCGCATTCGAACTAAAAAAAAGGACACTGTAAATCACGGGTATATACAAATCAGAGACAATCTTTCCGAGAAAATTACAATTGAAGCAGTTTAATTAAAGTCAATAAGCGTTATGACGTGAACCTCGTGCGCGTCCTAATCGTAATCCAACTAGCGCTACTTTCTCTAGTTAGATATATTTATGCGAATGCGCGTTGCCGACGTCGATGTGGCCACCAGCTGCCGCCCGGATGAATAATATAATTCATAAAATTCCTTAAAAAATCGCTAGCTACCAAGAACCAAAATCATCCCGAATTCGCAACAACGTCCGGTGGTCGTACAATTTAAACCTACGGTTAGACCAATACATGTGCCCTTCAAACGTCGCCTCAATTTTCGGGAAGCGAAGTGAGATGATTTGCTCGGATAACAGAGTAAAGAGTATAGAACTAAACTCCAGTTCGTACGGAACCTTCGCGGGAAAGATAAAAGAAACATCAACGAAATGTATTCCAATAAGATGTCTAGATACATCCCAAGACTGGATAGTTTCTGTTAGTATCAGCGACGTCTGCTAAAATCGATCGATAGAAACTATCGAATCACTGGACATGAAACACAACAGCACGAGAGCACACTAGTCAACAAACTCAGTGGAAACCCCTCGATAAGCAAAGAACTAGCTAAAGTTACTGCAACCCGTATAGCACATAATTTGTTACTAAATAGCGAGCCAGCTAATGGAGCCCGTATTAGAAAGTTAAACTGAAATAGATAAGGAACGCTTTACAATATCAGAACTCGATGCAGCCGTCATTCTTTTTTCTTTAGGAGCTCCAGTTTATTTCTACTTAAATATTCTGTCGAGGCGTTTTCCATTTCGTCGATTTCGAATTTCCGTATAATAAATATACAAATAAATAAATAAATAAATAAATAATAATAAACGAAAGTAGTTTGCACTCACTTCGGAAGCGATAGAAGTTTCCTCTCGAGAGAAAATCCATCGCTGAGCGCAACCGACTACGTTATTTCTGTCGAATATGTCGTCCATTCGATTACAGTCGGACGATCCGGTTAAATTGAACCGATCGATCCGGCTAAATTTGTCGCATTTGCTGAAATGATTATTCGCGTCGATCGGTACGGCTTTGTATAACCATTCCGGTTTATAGGCGCCGGTTTCGTTTTCGCACTCGATAATTAAACACCTAACGAAAATTGATGTAACATCGTAATTTATAAAACCCGCCCGATTAAAATCAGTAAAAATTTAATTCGAATAATAAACAAACATTTATCGTCTAAATAGAAAAGATCGATGAATTTTTCAATTACACCAACGAGTTAAGAAATTTTTTTCATCCGCGTATTATATATATAAGGAATCGAAATTTCGTACTTATTAATTCGAAGTAGACTAATATTAATTTTTGTTTAATTTTTTCTTTTTTTTAAATTAAAATAAGTCTCAAGAGGTCGCAAAAAATTCGAACATCAGTAGCGGACGTCGTCTGAAAGAGTTAAAAAAGAAAAAAAAGAAATTTGTCCCGAATTGTCGACAACGGTAGATTAATATAAAATATAACATCAGCCGGTGGTGATGATAATTCAGCGTACTAGTACCAAATGCAGAAATACTAAAACGACTCTAAATAAAAGGTTACAGTTGGAATGAACTATAAAGAAAAAAGCTTACTTCGGACACATGTTGAGAAATAACAGATATAAACTGTTACAATTGATAATTGAAGGGAACATCACTGGAAAACGGGAAAAAGGGAGAAGAAAAACATGGTTGGATAATGCAGAAACCTTACTACGGAAATTAGCCAATAGATCGGAAGCCGAAGAGATAATCGCTAACATCCATCGCGGATTATGGCACCACAAGAAGAAGGCGAATTTTCGAAGAAGAAAGAAAAATGTTCTATGGGGACCTAAGACGAAACGATATTTTAAGTAATAAACGGATTGATGATACTTTAATAGAGACCAGTCTTCTCGTTCATTCATCTTCTCCATTACGATGGTTAGCGATCGACATAGATATATCGGAAATTCTGGAGTCGGTCATCTCCCCCCTTTCTAGGATAATAGTAGAAGGTCCTTTCCTAATTTTGTATTTGAATGTTTTTCATTCGTGTTTCGCATCGATTGTACGAACGCGTATTAGATACATTGGCGAAGCTCAAAATAACGGGTACGATATTGTAACTAGTACGACTGAAATTAATCTGTTTATCTAAAGCTGCATCGAGAAATATACAAACACTGTCGACGAATTTGGTTTTATCCGATGGCAAATTTCAGGAAAAATATATATAAATTAACGATATTTTTGTTTTATGTAGACTTCCCACTTGCGGAGCCCATTCAAAGGGCGGGTTTGGCGAATTTTAGTCAAATTTGGGTGAAACTTTTTTTGTTTTACTCGTCAGAGCCCCTGCACTATTTGAACGGTATTTAATCACAATTAATCCCCAACAGCTTCCCAAAAATAGGCACTACTCCCGTTGGGTAGCAACCCCCTTGGGTAGCAGAGGCGGATAAAACCCCTAGTTAATAACAATAGGAAAATTATATATTAGTTAATCTACAAATACATCGTTTATATATTCATAAATATATAAGTATTTCCTACTTGGCTAAACTGTCAGTACTGCAAGACAAATACTACTGATACAATATTCACCATACTATATATCATTCCTGTTTAAGGAATATATACAGATAACTTTAATATAGATATAAATTCACCACTTATTATAAATAATATATATATATATATATATATTCAAATTGGTTTCATTACTTTTACTTAATAATTCGGAAAAAATTGGTGTCAAAATAGGCGATCAATCCTCTTCGGTCAATATGTAATACAAATGTTATTCCAATATCGTTTTGTACTTATATTTAAGGGCAACCGTCAGAATGACAAAACATAGTCCCAATCATTATCGTGCAAAATGTCATATATGTACAAACTTTAACATTTTAGAATATCATAATTTAGTTTATATTAAAAGGTGAACTCTTTAATATATATTCTGAAAAAATTTGTCAGTCAATTGCTTAGGCTTTATTGTGGTCTGCTTCTTCTTCCGGTTTTTCGACGTCATTATACAGGTCGATGTTAGTTAATAATTTCCCTTAAAGTAAAATAAACAATTCTTACCTGTAATCGATATCGGCCGCTGTGAAAATAAAGCCGACGTACGAAAAACTACTGTACAACATGGTAATACCGTACAATACAATGGTCGTGTATTGGAATCTACCGATGCCCAATTCTTGAAGCGTAGTTTCCAACTCCGAAGTAACACCTTTCTCTTCATCGACCAGCTGTAAAATAAAATTAGATCGACCCTATTCTTAAAATTGCGGTTTATTAAATGAACGAGAAATTATTTGGGAAAAATGATGAAATTATACGGTGACCCAGAGAACACGGACGTTTTCTTGTTGTTTTTTTTAATAACTCGAAAACTACTACTCGACCAAAATTACGGAAAAAATTTTTTGTCGAAATAGGAAAACGTGAAATTAGCGTAAAATCATTTGTGGAACACAATTTTAGATGACCATCATTTGTAACAATACATTCATTCGGTCTTTTTACATTTCCGAACACTGTTTCCAGCATAGGTCGCGGAATTTTTTTTTTAAATGTCATCTACCAAATCTCGTGGATGCGTTTCGTAAGCGCGGCTCTTAAGGTATCCCCGCCAAAAAAAAACAAAAAACATTGAATTATTTTCGACTCTTTTTACACTGTCGCGATCGATTCACGCCGAAAATAACGTTCCACCACGAGAAACCGTTATACGATGTCGTGATAACTGAAACTGGACAAAAACGAATCTCTCCTGTGAGCACTAAACGTGGAGCACGCGGTTTGCGTTGTTACCAACTGCGGTATGCAAAAAACAAAACCATCCGTCTTATCCGGGTCAGCCTGTATAAGATTTAAACAATTCGTCCGAAATAAATATTGTACGTACCAAAATTATTTATTAAAAATAAAATTTCCGTGTATCTTAATTTGTAAATTATCGAATTCGATATATCGAATATCAACTCGAGTTCAGAAAATTTACATATATTCAACAACTACTTATATATATGTAACGTAATATATATATATATATATATATATATATATATATTATTGTATACTCACAGCAGAACGTCGGGAATTTAGATAAATTAAATATAACGTAATTCGCAAAAATTTCATTATTTAAACTATAATTATTAACGATCGTAATAGGCGATCTAGTCGGCAACAATATTCGGTTGTACTTAATTCTACGCAGAGAGGTGAAAAATTGTCGGATTCGTCATCTATAATTGCATTTTATAAAATATGAACAAGAAAAAACATATTGCATATCCGTACGATTATTTTAACTGTATTTAACGAAATCGCAAAGTATGTTCCGGTTTATAGAATTTTTTCTGAGAAATAAATTTATTTCTGAGATTGCGCGTTCGCAATTTTTTCGACGAAAACCGTATCAATTTTATTACTTCGTGGCGTTTGGAAAACAATCGCGCGGAGTTTTTATTTTCGTGGCAATCAACCGTGAAAGCTGAAAATTGTATATAAGAAACTAGTCAATATTTAAACGTTCAAATATGAATAATATTTAACAGTATCATAATTTTATATAGTTTACATTTATATTTAGATTTATTTACAGCAATAAACCGAAAGTTACCTCTCTGCCTCAGAAATACAATGCAAAATAAACGGAAAGATTTTGCCGAAAAGTAATACGCATTAAATGTTCTAAATCTGTCCCTTCCCATTTTCGCATATCATCGCAGTGCGGATACAATAATATGCATACAATATATACACGTATATATCTTAATATATATAATAATATACACGTAAGCGTTAACATACGATAATCATATTTAAAAATGTCCACTAATGCGCGTAAAAATTTAAAAAACCAAACCGAATCGATCCCATATAATACAGAATAATAAAATAGATAAATTTTTGTCGGGATAATTATATGCTCGCGAGATCATTATGCAATATGCACAGAGCCATGCTGTGAGGCTCGAAAATCATCCGAAAGAACTACAGCCGGCGATATGATACGCTTAAGACGTACAAAACCCCTGCACCTAATCTGAGGTCTTGGTTGCCTGTTGTGTACCGGCGGGTACTATACAATTTCTGTTATGCTCTCCTCCCAAAAAAACTGTTAAATGATCTTGTTGGTCAGCTTGCAGTAATAAATAAGAAAAAAAAATTATCTAATTCTCACAGACAAACTGAAACCGTTCACGCACATCTATCCGAATACACACACACACACAAATATATACATATACATAAATACATACTATACACTTATGCATACATACACACACATATATAGGCAAAGATTATTCTTTAATCATACACACATCGCATACTTTGGGACATGCAAGTTTTCATCGTTGATAGGATACACATACAAATAATTTATAAAATTAACATCGTACGAGGCCTCTTTTTCGTACGTAAAATTATTATTATTGTAATTTGGCTGTGCAAATGCACAAGTATTGATCAAGAGTGTACTGCTGGTTTCATATAGGGAAGGTTATAAATCGTGTGTATAAGAATTGAGTCTTCCGATGAATGTAGGTAATATTAAGTTATTGGTATTGAATGTGCGTAGTCTTCGTAAGAATTATGAACAGTTTATGGTATATTTATATGAGAGTGATGTTTGTTATGATATTATTGTGTTAACTGAAACTTGGTTACATGAGGCAGAAATAACGCGATACTATATAACAGGTTATAATCATGTTGCTCAGTGTAGACAAAATAAGCGTTCTGGAGGTGTACTTATATATATTAAGGAGGATATAAAGTTTCATACCATAGATACTGAAAAGTGCTAATATAGTTCGCATATCAGTTCAACTAGACGGAGCATCTTTGACATTTATTGGGGTATATAGATTCTGCGAATTACATCGTTCCTTGTTTTTGAGTGATATAAGTGATTTATTTGATATATCATCTGACCTTATGGTAGTGGCTGGTGATATGAATATCAATTTATTAAACGAGAAAGATTCTGCTGATTATTTAAATTTATTTTCTTCCAAGGGTTTTGTAAATATTATCGATAAACCTACTTATCGGCGTACAAGCACTGAGTATGAATCCTGTTTGGATCATGTTTTAATTCGTGGCTTAAATAATAAAAATATTGATATAGATATTAATCACCGTATTTGTGAAGTTGATTTTTCAGATCATCGTGCTTTGTCCGTGACGCTTAGCTTAGCGGCAAGGCGGCTATTAAGGTTTGAAGATTAGATAAGTACTTATTACGGATAATTTTTACTCACTTGACTTGGGTCCTTTATATATTTCTAGAGCAAATATAGATGAAAAGTTTAAATGGTTTGTGTCTAAAGTAAGTGAATGTATATTAAAAAGTAAAAAAATCAGGAAGGTTAAACGTTTTGGCCGTAAACGACCGCCCTGGATAACGAATTATCTTGTTGGGATGACTCGTTCAAAAAATGCTTTATATAGACAAACTAGGTTATATCCGCTAGATATAGGTTTATATCAAAAGTATATATGTCAAAGCAAGTTCAAGTTGCGGTTAGAAAGGCAAAATTTGAATACTATACTAGACTTTTGGATAAATATAAAGATAACCCGAAAAATTATTGGGTTATTGTAAATCAAGTTGTTGGTAAACATAGATCAAAAATAAATAAAATACGGTATTGTGATTCAGATATTTTGGTCGAAGGAAACGAAAAGCTAGTTTCTAGTATATTTAATAATTACTTTAAAGATAGTGTGGTGAAATTAATTGATAGGTCCGGCGAGGATATTCATAAAACGAACGGTGGAAAAAGACAGTTTTTAGCTAATTCTTTCGTTTTCTTCGGATTTACCTGTGATGATGTTAGGAATGCTATTTTATCATTACATAACAAGTTTTCTTTCGGTTTTGATCAGTTGTCAATAATTATTATTAAGGAACACTTGAATTTCTTTGTACCTCCCTTGACGTTTTTATTTAATGAATCATTTGCCACAGGAAAATTTCCAGATATTTTGAAATTAGGTGTTATAACGCCCGTACATAAGTCTGGGTTAAAGACTGACATTACGAAGTACAGACCTATATGTATTCTTTCATCACTATCTAAAGTTTTTGAAAAATGTGTTAAAAAAGTCATATTACATTACTTAATTGGAATTAATTTTTTTAGCCCTAATCAATTTGGTTTCCTACCTAATAGAAGTATAAATGACGCTCTATTTGAACATAACTCTTATATTGCAGACAATTTGGAGGATGGCCGTTCTATACTAGCTGTTTATTTTGATATATGTAAAGCTTTTGATACTATTAACCATGAAATCCTTTTAAACAAGTTATATGCATGTGGATTTCGGGGAAATACTTATTTTTGGTTTAAATCATATGTAAGTAATAGAAAATATGTGACAAAAATAAATAATGTTTTTAGCGATAGTGCGCAGCAATGTTACGGTGTTCCTCAGGGAAGTGTTTTAGGTCCGTATTTATTTCTGATATATATAAATGATCTATGTAATTTGCATGTTGCAGGAAAAATTTTAACTTATGCTGATGATACAGTAATGCTAGTTAGTTCGCGTTTCCCGATAGTGCTTGAACAACATGCTCAAGATGATGTGAATAAGGTTTATGATTGGTTAAAATTACACCGCTTAGTAGTTAACACAAATAAAACAAAATTTGTTGTGTATACGTATCAAAATCGGGATGCGCTGAATGGTCTATCTTTAACCCTAAATAAAAATACTATAATAAATAGTGTATGTGAAATAAAATATTTAGGCGTTGTAATAGATAATAAGTTATCTTGGAATAGCCATATAGAATATATTAGTAGTAAACTGAGGAAGTTAAATTATTTATTTTACTAAAGCAGTTCTTTAATGAAAAACAATTGCGTCGGCTTTATCTTGCTTTGTATCAACCTATTTTATCGTATGCTATAATACACTGGGGCGGAGCTGCTGTGTACCATATACGACCTTTAGAAATTTTACAGAATTATTTGTGTAGATTGATAAGTGGGAAAAATGGTTCTGATGATTAAACTGAAGGACATTTATAAATTGCACTTACTCGAGTTTGTATTTAGAAATAAAGAAAGATTTGATATTCGGATTAGAGGTGGGGTAACGAGATCATCGATGCATGAGATTGCTAGAGTACCAAAGTTTAACAAATATCATACGCGTATGCAGACAATTTATATGGGTCCTGCATATTACAATACTGTACCTATAGACATAAGGAATAGTTTAAAAAATTATAAGAGGAGGCGTAAGGCTGTTGTTAAATATTTATTAACTAATAGTTGATTGTGTTCTTCTTAATATGTGCTTTGAGTTGGAGTGTGTTATTAAAAACAAAATTTGTTCATATATCAGTTTGATAATAAGTATTTAGTTTTTGTAAATGTGTATGCTTTGTTGTAGTGTGTACCTAGTAAGTGTATGCTAAATTGTATTCTGGTGTTAGGTATATATGGACGTTTGTATGTGCGTTATGTCTCTTTTCTGTTTTACCCCTTATGTTTAAATAAGTTTGATGTGTGCATATTTATGTCTGTATGTGTAGTATGTGTATGTAATGTGTAATGGGTACTACATAGTTCATAGCATATGTATATGTAAAATTTCAGTATTGTGATTTACTTTTTTTCTTGTTTTTTTTGGTGCCTAGTAATAATGTAAGCCGTTAACGGTGCTACAAGTATAGTATATTAATTTTATTATGTAATCCGCGACTCGCGCAGAATTGCGCATCCGCGGAAATCTTGTGTGTATTATTTATATCATGTAATTGTGAAATATTTTGAAATAAAATTGAATTGAATTGAAATTGAATTGAATTATTATTATCATTAATAGGTACCGGGGCAACCGACCATTACTCGGTATTTTTTTTTTGTAAAATCATTTTTTTTTTAAATATTTATATAAGAATCGCATACTATTAAAAACAATTACATACGTGACTATTAGTGTTTTAATCGTCTATATAATTTCATATTATAAATTTACGGAATTATAACCGGAGATATAAAAATTCATTTCTATTTACAAACACATATGCGGTAAAAAGCTAATAACGCTTTTTTCATTTATCCAAATCGCTGTAACAAGTTTTTGCGCGTTCGTTTGTCATTCACATTCTACTCGTATTATTGTGTTCGATTATTTTTCTCGTTTTTATTTCTCACCGTTGTCCACACAAGGGGAAGAACCCCCTTCTTCACCCCCCAAAAGACCCGTCGAAGTCACGTAGAAATATATACGCGATGACTGCCGACACTAATAAAGACAACGACATCGGATGATAACGACGATACTGATAATGAATTAGTAACGGATCAACTGACGAGACTACTACAACTGTTCAGAATGTATGGCTACACGATAATCTCTTCATAACAGTGGTAGTAAATCTAAAAAGTTGAAAACTGAAGATATCGATAGTGTACCGACGCGAAATCGGTTTTTCCCCATTCAAATCGAATCGGATGTTATCTATGCTATTCACGCTGATACGCAAGCTGCTACTAACATTTCGTCTACCTTCGCCAACATTTCAGATAAACGTAATGGTAAATATAATAAATAATTAAATTCTAACGTTTAAAATCAAAGCCTAATAAAACTATATATTTTATACACATCGTATTAATGATTTTGATAAACTTAAGAATATATTAAAAGATCAAAAAGTCCAATTTTTTTCTTATACTCCTAATGAACGTGAACCGTTCAAGATGATGCTGAAGGGTCTATCAAACAATATATCAATTCGTGAAATATACGCTGAATTAAAGACCAAATATTCAATTTGAAAGAAATCCCGATTGATAACCATATTTCTCATCTATCTCGTTAATTTTCCTTCCCAGCTTGCCTCGCAACAAGATATTAAATATTTTTGTCTTATTACATCGGAGAAATACAAACCAAAACAACCCGTTGTTCAATGTCATGGGTGTCAAAAGCTAATGATGACGATGATGACGATGATAATAACATTTGGACAATTCCAAAAATTCGTAATTTCTGTACGAACCATTTGAATTACTTCATAAATTACCATCACGTACAAAATTTCATCTAAATCGTCAGAAGCATGTTCGAGATAGACGAGAAAATACAGATATATCTCCAAGAATTCCTCGTTTATAGCGCAATAATAGGATAATCCGAAAGCTTCAAATAGATAACTGCGCTTATTACAAATCGAGCAATATTTTTGGAAAACGAAACTCGCGTAAACGATATAGAGAATTTTTCAGAAAGGTAAAAACCCATTAAGTTCGGAAAAAAATTAGTCTAAAGGTTTATACGTCTGGATAGTTCATCAGTTTATAACATGGCTGGCCATTAGTAGTATTCAATTCAATTCAATTCAATAAAGTATATTTATGTTTTTATACATCAGCAAATAATAAGTAAATAAAAAATGCGCATACCGAGCAGCGTTAACGCTCTTACTACGCGTCTTAGGAAATAGTGTACAAAGAAATCTTAAAATTTATTTTATAATTATACAATAATTATACAGGGAAAAACATACAACTAAAAACCCTGCGTAGCCGAAAATAGATAAATCAATTAATTATAGTTTGATCTTAATAGTACAATAAGGATATGGGTAAAATTATACAAATTATATTAAGTTTAAACAAATAAATAAGAGGATAGGAGAGAGAAATACTGATACAATAGATTACATGAGGATAGAGACTTATTAATAACGACTTAAGTAGTTCGACAATCTGGTGCTAGAGAAGCGAATGTTTAATTCTTTTGTGTTTATATTTTTTATATTTTCTGGTCAGCGAGTCGCGAGTATAGTTTCCAATTCGCTGTACGATAGGGTAATGGCTAGTCAGGCATTTGCTGTAGAACCTATCTGCTTGTTCCTGTACTAGCTCAGGAATAGTACGCTGATGAAGAGCTGCATGCATGTCAGTTATCTTAGTATAGTAAGGGGCATTAAGTACAATACGCAGACATTTATTTTGAACAATTTGTAATTTATTTAAGGTGGAATTACTAACACCGGACCAAATTGGGCAAGAGTATAATAATATCGGCAGTATGTATGCTTTATATATTATTAGTTTGATTTTAATACTAACTTTAGAGCGTTTGTGAAAAATGGGGAAAATTTTATATAATCGGGAGTGCGCTTTGTCCGTGATGTGTTTAATGTGTTCATGGAACGATAGTCGCTTGTCCATTGTAAGACCAAGATATGTTACACGAGGTTTCCATGGTAATTGTCTGTTGCTTATTTCAATGTGGTGAGTTATCTGCGGCCTGCATCTCGTAAATAGTATAGCTTCCGTTTTTTCGGTGTTAATTTTAATTTTCCACTTTGTGTAATATTTATATATTTTGTAATAACTTTTGGTGAGTCTGTTTGTTATTGTATCGATTCGATAGGAAGCTGTAAATAGAGCAGTGTCATCGGCGTAAAGAGATGTATCAACATCCCTCAGCCGAGGCAAATCATTAATATATAAAATATATAGGAAGGGTCCCAAGATACTACCCTGTGGAACTCCAGCTGTTAGTGTTTTAGTACTAGAGTAGGTATCATTTACCTTAACAATAAACTGCCTATCAGTTAGATACGATTTCATGATCATTATAAGTTACTTAGGAAAGCCATAATGAATCATTTTGTATATTATGCCATTGTGCCACGTAGTGTCAAATGCCTTTTCTACATCTAATAACAATAGTCCAGTATGTTTGTTCAGGTTAAACTGATCAAGAATGTGATCAGTAAGGCGCGCTAGCTGCATGACGGTTGAGAGTTGGGGTCTGAATCCAAACTGGGTTTCGTTTATAATACTATGTTCATCTGAGAATTGTTTTAATCTTTGAAGTATTACTTTTTCAGCTATTTTACTAATGTTACTGATTAAACTAATAGGCCTTATATTTTTGGGTAATGAACTATCTTTCCCCACTTTTGGAATGGGAATAACAGTTGAAGTTTTCCATATTTTAGGGTAATGACCAGTGATTATAATAGCATTAATTATATTTGTCAAGTATACTATGGCTATTTTAGGCAGGTTCTTGAGCATTAATGTGTGTATTAAGTCTTGTCCTGTGGATGACTTGCATTTAAGTCTTTTTATGAAATAATTTATTTCTTTTGGTGTGGCGAGCTTAATTAATGAGTCAGATGCTGGCGGAGCGCTACAATATTTACGCACAGTGAGATCAACTTTTTTTGTATGAGATATGGAGGAGAGGGTTGTGTTTTGATTATGCACTTGATAGTAATGGTGAGCTAAGAATTCAGCTTTATCTTTATCAGAATATGCAATATCTTTATTGTACGTTATTGGCGGGATATTAAGCAACACCTACAGCCTCAATGCTCTTTAGCGCAAGAGTAGGTAGAGAGTAATGAAGTAGTCTGCTGCTTACAAGTAGTGCTACACCGCCTCCTTTCTCATTTCGGTCACGCCTATATACTTGGTAACCTGGACAATTTAAACTAAAATTAGCGTTAATCTTTGTCTCGCTTAGGCAGATTATGTCAATTCGCTTCTCACGCACCAGATTGCTAAGCTCAAGAATTTTGTATCTAATGGAATTGGAGTTCCACGCTATTACTTTTATATGCTTACTAGCTGTTAAGCGAAGTCATTTATTATAATTTCTAAAATTGATGCAATCTTAGTGAAAGCATCACAATTTTCGATTTCTTTAAATTTATTTATAACTCTTTTGAAACATGATAATATTTTATTAATATTGAATGTTCTTAGGAAAATTAGTAAATCTGTGAACGAAAGGTTTTCTGAATTTAGATTATTATTATTACTACTATCACTATTATTACTACTACTACTACTATTATTATTATTGTTATTATTAGTACTACTATTATTACTCGTACTTTTATTATGATTATTACTATTAGTACTCTTACTGTTGTTAATATGATGCCCATTGGTTACTACCTGAGCATATGTAGCTGCGCCTATAGTTCTTGAGGGGACTAATTCCCTAGGTTTGGGTCTTACTCTGCTCTGACAAAGTTCAAGATAGCGAGGACACTCTTTTGAGTGAGATGTATGTGGCCCTTTGCAATTAGCGCATCGGATATTGTCTGAGGTACATTGACTGGTAAAATGAGACTGACTACATTTTAAACATTTTGGTGCCTTATGACAGTTAATAGATAGGTGGCCGAAAGATTGGCACTTAAAACATTGTGTAAGAATATTCTTTGATTTATATTTCTCCCAATTTACAAGACAGTAGCATAAGTCTTGGATTTTTAATATTTCAGAGATTGTAAATACACGATCGTAATTAGATTAGATGAAATTTAAAAACCACGGGCCACTGTTACTAGAACGATATTTAAGCGACGATAGTTAATGACTAAATTCATTGAAATAAATGTATACATACCGACGAACATACTAAGCGATTATCGTTATCTTGCGAAGAGGATTTATTATTTAGGTGACGTTCTTTCGAAACAAACGGACGATAGTTATCGTCAGCGTCGGTGTCCATGTTGGGCTTATTAATTACAAATTTATTATAGAACAATTAAAGGAATTATTTGCTCGGCCAACGAAATCTAAAACGGGTGATATTAAATCGAATTAAACTTTCACACCGAACATCGTCTGTCGCGACACTAATTCATCCGGATATTTACGCTATACACGACTTTCGAAAAACACTCTACTTGTAGTAATACCAGTTGCGTTATCACATATCAATTCTAAAGCGTCATTATCGCATTATATATATATATATATATATATATATATATGTGTGTGTGTAGTGTATGTATAAGAAAGAATATTATAAATTTGACGAAGAATGAAATTAGCGACACTTATGATTAAGCTGCGTTATTACTACATTATTTATTACAATTCGCGTCTTTCTAAATGTAAAAGATATCCAATTCTTAATATATACGCACTCGTGTAATATATATATATATATATTATATATATATATGTGTGTATGTGTACATACACGCAATTGTGTATATGCACACATACGACAAATGTTTACATGCGCATAGATTATATATATATATATATATATATATATATATATATATGTGGAATTTTGGATGGGAGCCCTATATTCAAGGTCACCCCAAAATGCTAATTTCAACTATCAAAAATATTTTTTATTAACTATACATCAGGGCCGCGTTATTCGTCGAACTATTATTACGCTAACTCCGCCGTTTATTTCCAACTTACTCACGAGTAATATTATAACCGCTCGATTAATATAGCGTCCGGCAAATAGCGTCAGCCTCTGGCGAATATCGGATTTTATTGTATTCGACACGCCTGAATTAGCTTGACGAACAGAAGAGAATGTAGCGCTCTAACACTAGCGTATACATGAGCGATATTTTTAATCTCTTCAGTGAGTCAATATATTATGAAATATATTTTTCAACTTTTCGATGGTACATTATAAAATTTTCACTGGAAATTCTAAATTTTATCGAGGCGGTTTATTATACAATGCCGCATGTTAGATGAAGATGATTTTCAACGTATATAAATATTTTTAAAATTGAGACATTTCTCGCCTAAAAGAAAATGAAAAATTTAATTTGAACATCGTGACTGAAAGAATTAGTGCGACATTTATATCGGAAGGAGCGAAAACCTAACTCGAATGATAAAATAGTCTAAAGTACATTTCAAACGGTACAAATTATTTCTAGAATAATTACGTTCAGCATCCGTATTCCGTACCGATAAGTATCGAAAAATGAAAAAATCGATATCGGTTGCAATTACTCCTTATCACCCCTCCGCAACATACACGTATAAAGTTTTTTTTTGTTTCACATTCACGAAGTAATAATATCAAAGTCGACAAAGTGTAATACAAAAGAACTACTTAAAACCCTAATCAGACAAACCAAAAATTATGAAGTTAGATTATCAACCCACCAGATAAAAAATTGTTATTACATTAAACCAAAATAAATTTATTCAATTAGAAAAGTATGAAAATTTTTAAAATACTAAAACGAAACAATTCGATAAACTCTACACTTATAATAGTTAATTTTATTTTTTCACAATTTACACGAAACAATTCTCTGAAAATGAAACGATCAATTTCCGCATAAATAATGAAGCTTCTTCTACGTATATTAACATCGGTCAGTAATAATATGAACAACGTATATTGTACACAGGCCATGAAACAATAAATAAAAGAAACACAAATAGAAATTCGAAAAAGGAAAACTAATGTAGGAAAAAAGATGAAATATAATAGACTCGTTCGTTTGTTTACCGGTTCTATCGCAACCACGTGTTACGAATAATTCCAGAAGAAACCCCTATTCTGCCGAGTCAAGTGTGTGTACTTCAATGCAACTAGCAGTCAATACCTGTTAGCCAAAATCACCGTATAACGCAGTATATGACTTTCCGATGACTTCTTCAGGTTGCATCGAGCGTACTGTAACTAGTCATTTCAAAGCACTTTTTTTAAAAGATTTTTTACTTTTTATAATATTAAAATTTACTTTCTTTAATCTTCAATAAAATAATTTTAACTATTTTATCGCATCATCAGTTTTTATGCTGTTCTAGATATTTCCGGTGGTTGTTTATTTTTAAGCCGCCCCACTGTTATATATTTATTTATTTCTGCACGTGAAACTTTTACCAACGAAAACGATTTATTTTGAAAATTATTATTTCCGGAAGACTATATCGTCTCATAATTACGAAAAATATTTTATCAACTGACCTTCTTTTCTTCAAATTTGGCCATCTACGGATCACGTGAAAACAACAAACATCTTTTCTTTTGGCTTTCTTCATGGTATTTCTATATAATTTTACTCTTTTACTTTTTATCTCCATTACATGTTTGTTCGTTTAAATCGGTCGAATTTTCTAATTTTACTTCTAAATTCTGTTCTGTTATCGATCGTTACATTTTCGCACTTCATCTAGATTCTTTTTTTCTTGTTCGAGGACCACCTCGGGCTGGTTTTCAACTTAGCAAAATGCTGACGGATTTATTTTTTCAGCCTATTCTCCTTCTTCTTATCCTTCGTGTCGGGTGAAGCAGCTTTACGGATTTCCAATAATCCGAGAAATCAATTGCATTGCCTTCCAGTTTCATGATGTCTTCAAAACTGCATTGAACCGGACATTGCTTACACGAGAACAAGTGAGCGATAGACTTGCTCCTCGTTACACGTACATAATTTCTTAAATTCTCAATTTTTTCAAATTATCACCGGTTCGTCCAACTTGTGTCCGCAATCTGTTGACAGATCTGCATTAGGTCTGCGTTTACGGAAAACTCCTCTGTAGGTTTAAGCCATGGCTTCGTTTTCCACTCTTCTTGGCATTCTGTTTCCCAAGCGTGCAGTCGTGCAATTTCGGGTTTAACAATAATTGCCCTAGTTGTGGCCGTAAAACTTTTTACGGGACTTCAGTCTTCTTCGCTGTTGTATATAACCATATAGCATACGGCGGTCATCGGTTTCTCGACTCCTTTTTTCTACTTCTGCCGAAATACGACATCTTATTTTATTACTCATTCTCTTCGTAACACCAGATAGCTTTCTTACTTTCTCGTATAGTTATTTATCGGCTCGCCTTCTTAACATCTCCACTTTTCTTGGCCTGAAAATTTTTCTTATCGTTTTTCGTGCATTTTTTATCAATATTTGCTTTTTTTTTGAATGTCATTTACCTCTAAGCATTCGACTTCCACGTAAATACCCTGTAGTTCAATAACTGTATTATAATGTCCGATTATGACATTTATTTATGTAAATTCTTTTTTTTTTTTTTTGTATACATTGATCGTTATTTCGAGTGCCGTTTCCAATTTTAATGCCTAATTTTCAACGCTTCTCCATCCAACCCAGTTTTTTCAATAATTTCGTCTAAGTATCCGATATTTTTTTGACTTCCCCCGTATTCTAGGCACGTTTATCGAGGCGAGATTACAATGTTGTTCATATATATTCTGTCTTCTCAAACGAAATTTGTAGATCAGTTATTCAGTTTATTTATTACGGAAACAATTTGTAAGTTGATCGCTTTAAACCGGTTAATAAATTAGTGCAAATTCTTAATCGAACAATCGCGACGAAACGTACGACATTCAACTTGCTTTGTTTTCTCAATTATCTTTAAAAAACGTCGATTTAATATAATATCGAACTTATTTAAATCGATGAATATATCGATAATTTATTATTTCAGATTGGAGGAAATTTGTTTTCCCTCGAAATTTCGCGATCGCATCGATCAAACGAGGTCAGAGAAAAACGTATCAAGCGAAACCGGGACATCTAGCGAATATTATCGGTTAATAGAACTAAATAATAAATCCGGATTCATTCAGTGCTGTTTTAACCGGCACAATTAAATTACTTGCGTGAAGCTGAGATTCTAGTAAAATAAAAAAAGTAATTAAATTTTTTATTCCTACGAATTAAGTCAAATTTTTCGTTTACAATATCGAACTTTTTTAAATATATATTTTTTATTATTACAGATGATTTTAAATGCATCGTTCTAGATTCGCGAATAAATATAATTTACATCCGCGTAATAATTAGTCTCGGAGAAATAATTTACATATGGGAAATAAATACAAATTGAAAACTAATTTTACTATATTTTTACGTAACAACGCAACTACACGTTCAAAAAACCAAGAGTGGTATTTAGAGATTGGTAAAGATAATTTCTTGAAAAAGATTTACAACTTCCTTAGTATCCTTTATCATCTCCTTCCTGGAAAACAATTCAAAGAAGTACACTAAAATCTATAGAAAATTAGACTAATAGCCACAACGGATATAGATATACAAAAATTATAAAGTTTATCATTGTCATGTAACGCTTAATTATCACGCAGAATGTAGTCGCACACGACTGACTCCATATAATACGACATGCACGTGTAGCTGCATTGACAATCAGTGTTGCCACATGTTCTGAAATAAAAAGCGGTAGCTGACCTTGCAAAAAAATGTAGAAACGATAGAACACCATATTCCTAGAATCATTCTAAAATTGTATAATTCGAAATATATCGTTTATCTTCCGAAACAACAAATTATCAAATATTTTGTCGTAAACATAAAATAAAAAAATTACAATGGGCTTTACGTCGCGCCAACTGCAACATGAAAAGTCAATTCCAGTAGAACATTATTATCTTTGTTCTTTTTCCTTACCTCGCGTTAATTGCCTTATATAACTTTGAACTGTTGCATATATTTTTTATAATTCTATATTTCCCACTGCAATTAATACACTCACACGTAAACGATGTTTCAATAAAGATAAAAGGTGGTTGAAAAAATAATTATTAGCGAACATTTTAAATATTCAAAATATAGCAAGAAAACGATATTAATAAATTAACTTTTGGAAAAGAGTGCATTTTTTTTTTAAATAACGGTATTGCGGTAGGAACCTCCGAAAAAATGGTAAGTCTGGCAACACTGTGTAATTAGTTCCTTGAAAGCAAACCCATTGTGCTCGTTAAAATATTGTACAATGGCTGGTCACAATATTCGGCAACGAAAATAAGACGATCTTTCAATATACATACATACACACAACACACACATATATATATATATATATATATATATATATATATATATATATATATATGTATATAAAAGTTCTTATCTCTAAAATTGACAAACTCAGTATATTATTTAAAACTTGATTTATCGCTTTTGTTATACTATACATGAGCATAAATTATTATGATAATTATATATCATTATCACCATCATCATTTATCCTAAACCACTTGGTTAGTGGGCAATTTATATCGCTACTTCACCTATATACATATTTGGTTGTATAGTATAAGTAGCGTACAAAGCAATATATATTATATAATATAACAATTTACAATTACAATAGCCTGTATTCATAATTTTAAATTAAAATTTACAAATATTATTTTCTTAACGCTAAAGTAGTATTAATATGTATAACTTTCTTAATGCTAAACTAATACTAATATATATAACTTTTCTTAATACTAAACTGATATTATTATGTATACCTTTTCTTAATGCTAAATTAATATTAATATGTTTAACTGTATTAGGGAAATTAAGCCCGTAATCGAGCATTGGCCTCTTCCAATTTATGAAAGCGTATTTGAAGATATCGTCCCTCCATATCATTTTTGGTCTTCGTCTCGATCTTTCCCTATTGATTGGTAACCATGCAGTACATTTTCTGGCCCACCTGCTTGTGTCCATTCGAACATGTCCAGCCCAGTTCCACTTCATTTCTAGTATTTTGCGGAGAGCATCTTCTGTTTTTCACTTATCCCGTAATACTTTATTACTGATTTTGTCCATCCTTGTTATACCGATCATTTTCCTTTCCATAGCTCTTTGAGCTATTAATATTTTTCTACTTCGTCTAAATGTCAGCGACCATGTTTGCGCATCGTATGTCATGGCAGGAAGGACGCATGTATTGTAAATCTGTGCTTTCTTGTGCGATTAATATTTCGTTTAAATATTTCGTTTAAATATTTCATTTAAATATTTCTTGTAATGCCCAGAATTTTTTTCACCCTATCGCTATTCTGTGATTTACTTCTTTTTATATTATTTGACCTAAATATGTAACATCTTTCCACCCAGTGTATCGTTTTTCCGTTCATTTCAATTTTTATTTTTTCTCCGTTTATTTGTAAATTTGTTTTTTCATAATTTATTTTCAGACCCCTTACTTTTGATTCTTCGTGTAATTCCATTAACATTGTTTTAAACTGTTTCGGAGAAGATAAAATTATAGTTACGTCATGTGCAAATCTAAGGCTTGATTTATAAGTGCCATTTATATTTGTTCCCCTTTTTTTTACAATTCAGGTTTTTAAATATTTCTTTCAGCACAGCATAAAATAAAATTGGTGCTAATGGGTCACCTTGTCGCACTCCTCTTTTCGAGGGAAACTTTTCTCTTCTTTATCCAACGTAATTATCCTATCAATTATCGTATATGTTCTCTGTGATCCTTATATATTTAGGGTGTATATTTTGGGTTTCCATAGTTTGATACAAAGTCAACAAAAAAGATAAATCCTTTCTATTGTTGACAT
The DNA here is from genome assembly GCA_032883995.1 of Coronaproctus castanopsis. Taxonomy (NCBI): domain Eukaryota; kingdom Metazoa; phylum Arthropoda; class Insecta; order Hemiptera; family Monophlebidae; genus Coronaproctus; species Coronaproctus castanopsis. The sequence goes on from CM065052.1 coordinate 157,769,551, forward strand.
CTAACATAACCTCGTCTCTCTGAGATGTCGAATTAAATGTATGTCAAATCCACTTTTTGTAGAAGCGTAGTCTAGGGAAAAAAAGTACCAGATCTATTACCTCTAGAATTTTAAATATACCATTTGTTTGTACTTTTTTTTAGAAGTTCTTGATACTGAAATATATACTACCTCATAAAGCGACCTTTTAATAATCATCTTTCGGTAATTTCGATATTTAAAATTAAGAACTGAATAAACCAAACCAGCTTATTCTCTATTTTTCTAGCCCCGTTTATACATACACACACATATACACACAAAATTACGTATATGTAAAGATCAAACATTTTTTTGTATGATAACCATCAACTTTAATTTTAAATTAGTTATAAGTGTAGAATTTATTTCGATGTACTTTCAAAGAACAATTTCAATATACGAAGAACATAAAAACGTTTCACTATTTCACCATAGAAATGAAATATTGTTTTATATAATGTGTGTAATTAAGTGCATTCGTTTATTCCCTGCTCCACTGTAGCTCGTAACGTGTTCTGATATTATAAATCCCATTTAGTAGAATACTTTTACATTCAACTATAAATTCCTTAAAAATTTGGTACATTTAGAAAAATACATCTATTATCGAATATTCTATTGTTAGTTTATCATTGTGACCCGTTCCTTTCGCAATCGGAACAAGTGATACACACACATATATATACATACATACATACATCTATATATGTATGTATGTATATGTGTTTTATAAAAAAGAAAAAGAAAATCACATAAAATACGTTCAATGCAATGTAGCGAATTATAGAAAAATGCCAGTAACGCTAATGTGACCGATCCAAAACAAGAGCCGTGCAGCGCGATCTATTATATTTTATCACGAAACTACACTATCTTAAAGATAACGCCAGCATTGCGAAGTTTATGTTATACAATGAAAAGTCGATAGTTCGCTCACTCTATAAATCGTCATGTTCTATAATTCGTCACCTCAATGACATCGACTGAGTATTGATAATTGATGAATCAGCTACTGTATCTACTGCGTACGCTATATCAATTCTAAGAAGTACATCCGGTACATTCCTTTAACTGATGCGTCATACCTAAGGTACACAAACAATTTTGAACGGTCACCTGTCGTCATTCTATGGTTAATTTTGTATGCGGTATTCTTCCACCAAGTTCTTTATGTATTTATAGTGAGTTCCGTTTGGCAATTTCGTTTTCCGTATTGTTTTCCACTAATTATACTAAACCTCTTACAATCTTATTCTCTAACTCACAACATTCTCTAAAATGAACAATTCGGTTTTAGGGCTAGTCATTCACCAGTGCATCAAGTTGCCAGAATAACTGATTTCATCACCGACAATTTTAACCTTAATAAGCACACTGGTTTATTGTTCATTGATACAGCTTGGCACAATGGGATCTTGTACAAATTAATTAAATTCGGTTATCCACCTCATTTCGTTAAATTAATTAAGACCTATTTAAGCGATAGAACCTTTTACAATCATCACCTACATTTACAATCAACACTTAAAACTCTTTATGCAGATGTTCCGCAAGGAAGTATTTTAGGCCCTTACCTATTTTTAATATTATTAAACGACTTTCCTAATATACCCTTCGTCCACGCTGGGTTTTATGCTGACGATCTGGCGTTATTTTGCACATCGTTCAGAACTGATACCATCTACAATAGGTTACAAAAAGCGGCAAATACTATTTACAAGTACTATAAACGCTGGAGGCTAAAATTAAATAACGAAAAATCGCACGCTATACTGTTTATTAAAAGATTTTCTCCTTCTCTGCCCGGTATTAATACGCATCAGTTGGAAGAAGCCGATGAACTATCTAGGAGTTACTCTAAACTCTCGTCTTTCATTTAACGCGCGCATTAATAAATCTATCGGTGATGCGAAAAAAGCCATTAGAATACTTGAACCAATTTTCAGTTGCCGTTCTAATCTCTCTTCAGTGAATAAGAAATTAATTTACACTGCCATTATAAGACCTGGGTTATTTTACGCTTGTCCAGTCTGATGTTCAATGTCCACTAGTTACTTCCAAAAAACTGGTAATGCAAAACCACTGTTGCAGAATATCATTAAATGCTCCTCGATGGACTAGAATACAGTACATGCATTCCACGCTAAATATTCCTCCTATTTATGATCATATATAATCGAGATATCACTCAACGCGAATTAAATAATGTGATAAAAGAAAAAAAATATCTGCTGCAGGACCGGCTTATATCCATTCGGAGATGCTAAAAAATCGAACAGTTGAAAATATTAAATGTATCCTATATATGTTCAATCAAATTTGGAAACTTCATAAAATTCCCAAAAGATGGAATGAGGCAACTATTGTGCCGATATTAAAGCCCGATAAAGATAAATATGAAGCAAATAGTCATCGTCCAATTTCATTGACATGCGCATTGTGTAAACCTTTAGAAAAGAGCAAGAAAAATGACGTGGATTGGATATAGAAAATAAATACTTGTTGGGCAAACATCAAAGTGGCTTCAGGAAAGGTCGATCGACAATATATTAAGATTACAACAAGAAATTCTATATGACTTTACAATGCGACAAGATACTGTATGCGTGTTTTTCGATAAAAGCATTTGACTATATATCCAAAGAATCAATTATAAATACATTGTATGAAATGGGTTTTAGAGGGAACCTATCAAAATTTGTTATAGCATTCCTACAAAATACGAAATTTAAAGTTCGAGTAGGTAACTCGATATCAACGGAAAGAAATCAAACGTCAGGTATGCCACAAGGATCGGTATTAAGTCCTCTACTACTTATACTAGCATTACGTGATTTACAACACTTAATCAAATACCCGGCCAACTACTCAATATTTTCGGATAATCTAGCCATTTACATACGAGGAAATGATATCACAGAAATAGAAGAAAAATTACAAAAGATTGTAACAGAAGTAGAAAAGTGGGGCATCACTAAAAATACGCACTTTTCCGCCGAAAAAACATGTGTAATTAATTTTACAAAGAAAGCACCAGAACGCGCGATCAAGTTAAAATTAAACAATACATTCGTAGTCAATAAAAACAGAACAAAATTTTTGGAGCTCATATTCGATAATAAATTAAGCAGAAAGCCAGAAATTGAAAATATAAAACCAAGATGTACGAAAGCTCTTAATTTACTGAAAATGTTGCATGACAAGTCATGGGGAGCTGATAGAAGCATGCTATTACAATTATACGGAATTTTGTCAGACCAATAATGGATTACGGTGCGATCACATACGACTCAGCGGCTAATAGCACACTAAGGAAACTGAACGTAATCCAGAACAGCGAGCTCAGAATATGCAGCAGGGTGTTGTGTACTTAGTCCGGTAATAAACTTGCATGTAGAAACAAATATAATGTCATTAAAACACAGGCGAATTATATTAGCAATGAAATACTACGCGAAACTTAGCGTCAACAAAACCTATATAAATTACTATAAAACATTTCATTCCAATCTTAATCAATTCTACCGCGACAAAAATAAACCACTTGGAATCAGGTGCAATGATTATTTAAATTACTTACATATAAATCGGTTTACCATCAGCCCACCCAAAACTACAAACCCGCCATGGGAAAATAGTAAACAGACCACAACGACACGTGGAAAAGAGTTATTAAATGCAACAAACACATAATATTCGCAATCAAGATTGTCGCTCAAAATATATATAATAATCAAACGAATAACAATTTACGACAAGTTAAATGCAAGTTGGAACACTGGGAAACATCACACCGTGAAAAGTGAAAACAGACGAGAAGAAATTGTATTACGTAGAATCCGTATTGGTCATACGAAATTAACACACGGTCCGCTGCTTCAGAGTAAACTATAGCCGTGGTAACCAAAAAATGTCCATCAATCACATTATCACCGAATGTCTACGGTTCACCAAGGATCGGGAGAAAGCGTTCAGACAAGAGCCCACGGGAAGAATGACGATAGAACAAGTGCTTGACGATGAAGCTACCGTTCAATGTGTTTTTGTTTTATTGAAATGTATAAACGTATTCCAAAAGTTATAGCTTTACTTTTCATTTATATTTAATCATTTAAGTTATAGTAGACGCGAATGACCAGGAAGTCGAGCGTCTTTAAATAAATAAAATATATAATAAAATAGTTTGTTCCAATGCTAATGGAATTCATAGACTTCCATTAGCAGTTATTGGGAAAGTTATAAGATTGAGAGCGCTGAAAAAATGTAATAAAAATTTGTTGCAAGGAAATTACTATGCTCAAAAAAGTGCTTGGATGAACCAAGAAATTTTTACTGCATGGTTTCAAAATATTTTTGTTCCTCAAATCTTTAATCAAAAAATTACCCGAAAAGGCAATTTTAATAATCTTAAATGAACTAGAATTTGATGAAAATATTAAATGTGTATTTCTTTCTGCGAATACAACTTCTCTGATTGAGCCAATGGATTACGGGGTTATTGAAAGTTCAATGGACGAAACTAACGAAACTGACAACGTTGAAAATGAACAATTTTTGATGTGAAGTCACTCAATTATGGAAAGAAATTCGTACTTTTCCAACTGAAAAATGTGACGTGCAAGTCATTCAAATTTGAAATACGAGATTTTAAATGATGAAATTGTTGAACAAGTAATCATCAAAGACACCAAAAACAAACCAAGAAGATGGCGAAGGTGATGTTTCTCATAGTCGAATTGTAAAGAAGTAGAACACGTGTTAACTAAGTATATTAAATGGTACGAACAGCAACAGGAGACGGGCATTTCGAAACTACTTGCAATGCGACAAGTGCGTAATTTAGCAATTACAAAAGGAGGTGAAAAATTAATTCAAAAAACTATTAAACATTTTTTCAACAAGTAAATCTGTACAGTAATTGTGAGAAAACACAATAAATGGATTAAATACGTATATATTGTATTTCTTTCTTATATTTTCTAGACCTATTCTATAATTCGTCGCCCCTCTGGTCCTGTGCATGACGAATTATCGAGCTTCCACTGTATGGAAAAAACGATAAACTTGCATAAAAGTAACAATAATTACGAAAGAACTAGTAAAACGCCTAGCGAAATAGTCAATATTCAAACCGTGTCAACAAACCGCAAGTTGAATTTTTATACGTAAAAAATTATTTAAAATCACTCGCGGATTAAGCGTTTCACTTCTTGAAAAAAGTACCGTCATGCGTATCAAAATTACATACAAGTTAACTATTCGACAACTGTTCCCATTATCGAAATCGATATTACCAAAATTTACAGTCGTAGAATATTACGTGTTGACGAAAATCTATCATCGCAATTATCAATACGAATAATTATTCAAACGAAACAGCTCAATCAAAAACCTGCCCTATGTAAACCGGTGGATTAGATTAAATGCCGATTATATTAATATCGCACCGAACGAATTGAAACTTTTGATGTGATATTACTTTAATTTAGTTTCATTTTCGAAACATACGTCTTCCGTAGACTAAGCGATTATCCAAATAATGTTAGAATAAATTCTTAAAATTAAGTTAGGGCTTAACGAATCATTTGTACATTATTCCTCTACCTTTTGCTTTCTAGAGGGCGTGGTCATATTACGAAACTGACATTTTAACTACGGTCCTCTAGATCATTCTATCTTCGATACCGCCTCTTGTAGGCTCAATCCAGTCAGCGTTCTTAACTAGTCGACTCATCATGTCCATGGTTCCCATTAACTTTTCTCAAGAGTTTTCATTCCGAAACAGTAAAGCTTCCGTTCGTCCACAATATTTAGACATAATTATACTGACATATATGTATACATACACACACACACATATATATATATATAAAAACTACATAACATATCTTAATCCGTTTGTGTAAAATAGGCACAAAAATGAAATTAAAATAATTCCTTTCCCATTATGGGTTTCCGCCGGTTTTACCCATCGGCAGACAACCCTTTGTCATACGTATTAATTATTTTTCCCCATTCATGAATGTATACTACCACGGTGTGTGCGAAATTTATGATTAAAATCATTAATACTCAACTACTTTATTCATTTGTACGTTATGAATGTGTTATTATGTTTATACGAATGTTTTCGGGTGTTATGACAATGTACATACGTTACGTGACCTTTTGTGTTTATTAACACAGTTATGTGAGATGTGTGTATGTATAACTAGTGTTCCATTGCTACGAACAGGTGGACGAATACGTAGAGCGAGCGTCTTCGTTTATTGGAATATTTGAAATTTTACAATAATTCCTGATACCGCGTACATAATACATATAAATTTAATATACCTATACATACATGGCCCTGCAGGGCACAGGTTGTTGTAACTAGAGTCACCTTCTCTAGTAAGTAGTCACTCGACCCACCATATGGTGATAGTCCCACCGGCGGAGAAACGAAACAACAACCACGTGAGTTCCATACGTCCACGCCGTGCACTTTTCGGCGGGCTTAACGCTGATCAGAAAAGCTAAATTGGAACTCACAGATAGGAAAACGGAGGAAAGTTCACTTGCCGAAGGTGTTTCTGCCAATAAATACCGTTAAGCTTTTTACTGCATTAACAACAGCAGACTATCAGCAACTCGCTCGTGATAATGTGCCTCAGTCGGATTGGTAAATGCCAATCCAGAGCGATTAGGCGAGTCTCCAGCGTCTTAAAACTGAACCGTTCGGCTATGGGAGTAAACCCCAACAGAAAATCCTCCAGAAGGCAACGGGAAACCACTGGAATATCTTCCCAATTATCATCATGGCTGGATATTCAAATGAAATGGCCGTTAGTCCGGGACACCCTTTCAAAGGGGAGACGGTGCTAAGAATACCCCCGCCAGTCAGTAATAATCCTCACAAAATTAAGATTATGAATAAGGAGATTCGTATTGCTACATGGAACATACGTAGCCTTTATCAAACGTGCATGATGTTAACGCGAAAAGGAAAAGATTGAACATGAGTATCCTCGGATTGAGCGAGGTAAGATGGCCTGGAAATGGATACATACAAATGGAGGATGCAGATTTTTATTATTCAGGTGCAAACGATACAAACCATAGTGCAGACGTCGGTTATAATAGATAAGAGTATTGTCAACTCAGTACTGGAATAAGGATAATGCTAATAAGACTACAAAGTAATTACCGACCGATGAATATAATTCAGGTTAATGCACCTACGGCAGATAAAGATCAAGATGAAATAGATCTGTATGATCAAATTAGTACCTTAATGAAACTAACAAAACCTGGTGAAATTACGATAATATCAGGAGATTGGAATGCCAAAATTGTTCAGAGACAACAGGATCATATAGTTGAAAAATTTGGACTCGGTGATCGGAATGACAGAGGAAACAGGCTAGTACAGTTCTGAACAGAGCCAGAAATGTTAATAACAAACACTTTTTTCCAGATTCCAGTTCGAAGACCATACATTTTGACATCGCCATCAGGTTCAACCTACAACCCTAAATACCAGCTACTAAATAACGAAATTCGACGCAAGATACGGGAGGCTAAGAAAATATAGTTGAATGAAAAATGCCAGGAAATTGAAGAACTCAACGCTAAACATGATGCTTTCAATCTACATAAAAAAAGTGAACGAATTCACCAACGTTAGACGTACAATTAATAGATGTAGTCTAAAAGATAAAAATAGAAATATTATCTTAGAGAAAGATAAGAGAATTGTGTGGTGCAAAGAGTAGATTCCAAACCTAACATAGACAATATAATTAGCAAGTTCATTCAAGATACATAGCTTCTGTTATCTTCCGCCAAGAAGAAGTTAGATGTTTGCTATAAAGAACCTAAAATCTAACAAAGCAGCTGGGCCAGACAAAATATAGGGCGAATTATTGAAAGTATGTCAAAACGACTATATAGCGCCAAAATCTTTAGTTCAATTTTTCAACTGGGTGCTGTTGTCACGCACTCTGCGATCAGATTGGTTTAAGTCTGTTTTTATTCCACTACCAAAGAAGTATAATGCTACTGATTGCAATGAATATCGGACAATAAGCTTTATGTCACATATCTTGAAGATCTTCCTCACAGTAATTCATAGCCGAATTTATGAAAAATGTGAGAAAAACGCTGGTGCAAATCAATTTGGACTTAGAAAGGGTTATGGAACACGGGAAGTAATATGTTCACTTAATGTCCTAGCGCAAAGATGTCGATATATAAATCACCGACTTTACCGCTGTTTCATTGATTATAGCAAGGTGAAAAAATTAATTGAAATATTGGAGGCGATTGGAATAGACTGGAAAATTAGAAGATTAATAGGGAAATTTTACTGCAATCAGACTGCAAAAGTCAGAAGCAAAAATATCGAATCAGAAGACATACCAATTAGGAAAGGTGTGCGACAAGGTCGCATACTGTCACCGATACTCTTTAATATATATTCGGAAGCAATTTTCTAACAAGCGCTCAGGAATGACGACGGTATCAACATCGAAAACTGTCATATTTCAAACATAACATATGCAGACGGTACAGTTATAATCTCAGATAACATTGATAAGTTACAAGAAATGATTGATCGAGACACCGCAATGAGCAAAGAATATGGCCTTGAAATAAATGTAAGCAAAACAAAATGGTTAGCAATACATAGAAAGAGCGATACTGGAGCCATAGCAAAAATTCAATCAATAGTAAATGGTCAAATACGGAGTTCATAAATTTCAATATCTCGGATTTCATGCGGAAACCGTTCAATCAATCGAAATACGATCATGCATAGAAAAAGCAAGGAAGACTTTTTTAAATATGAAAAATCTGATGACCCGGAAAGACATTAACCTGCAGTTAAGACTACGGCTGATGTTACGTACGGCCGGTACTACTTTACGGTATGGAAAGCTGTATTCTCACATCCACGCTTAAAAAGAAGATCGAAGCGCTCGAGATATATATATATATCGCCGTATTTTGAAGATTTCTTACAGAGACCACATATTATCAATACAGATGTGCTGCGAAAAATGTCAAAACCAATGGAACTCCTATACACTATACGCTCCAGAAAAAATTAAAATATTACGGTCGTATAGATATCCAGAAAGGTATTATTTATCCCAGCTTGTCCTGAATGGTGTCATCGAGGGACATCGGAAACCAAGGAGAAGAAAAATGTCACGGAGAGCTGATATGCGTCGGTGGTACAACCAGACATCTACAGAGTTAGCAGTGGTATCCAAGGACAAAACCAAACTTTGGTCGGAGATAGAAGAAGAAGATACATACATGTGACGAATATATAATTATTCGACGTAAATAAAACTTGATACAATCTTTAAATAAATGGTAATAACTTAAATACAAAATAAAGTAGCGCGTATACTTTACATATAGCTGATAACATTTATTTAAATTTTTTTTACGTGTGTCACACCGGTCTTTTGATGACATTCATATTTATTAACTCATTTCCCAGTGAAAACGAGTCAACATCTATGTATATATTTTTCCTACAACTTAGACAACTATGTATACGCAGTTGATACCATCTCCCTAGCCCACATACACTGGTCAAGTGTGGAGAATACAAGTATTGATAAGATTGAACGCTTATTACTCGCCTCCGCTATCAACGCAAGCAACCCTACACTATGTATATTATTTAATAATACATTTATTATACGTTTTTATATGTAATACATCGTTTATGTCGTATTACAACCGCGATTTTAATTTTCCCCGTTTTAGACGATCGATACATCTTTCATTTTTAATATTTACTCCGATAATATATAACACTTTTTTTTAAAAAAATTATATAAAAACGGTTTAATTAACGAAAATCGACGTCGATAAAACTTGAAAAGGAACGACGTATTAATTAAAAGACAGTTGTTACTGTTAGCGTATTAACATACAGAAATGAAAGCCGATGATAATTTTTTCGAATCAAAATGAAGTCCCTTCAATTTCTCTTAACGTATTCTTAAGGACGGTATTTTTTGTTTCCGGTAATAATAATATCGATAAACCGGCCGAAATTGATACTAAGCTGAATAAAAGTACCGTAGAATATGGCCCGAAGTAAATATTCTACAAAAACAAAGCAACAAACAAAACATAGCGCGTGATTAAATTTGAAATTTTAAATTAAATTTACTATTAAACAAGAGAAACGAGTTAAAATCGCGAAAATTGTTTCTTTATGAAAAATTACAAAACTTCTCGACTGTTAAGCCATTATTAAGTAAATATACAGAAAGAATAAATTATAAAAATATATACAAATATAAAAAATATTACCTTGATACACCATTTACAAAAATTATCAAAGTGATAAAACAGTATTTTATATAAACCGATAGTGAACCTGGTAAACTACACATAAAACAATATAAAATTTATACATAAGCAATTAACACAATAGCAAATGTATAACAAAAAAATCGCGTTTGTTTATTCAAATAGTGGCTATAAAAGATATCGGTAATTCAATATCGCACGTAATTAAAGTGAACTTATTATTATATATATATATATATATATATATATATATATATATATATATATATATATATATATATATATATATATATATATATAATCATAACAATTGCAATGGAATAATTTTTGTTTACTTTAAAAAATGTCGCTTAGTTATAATTTAATCCAAATCGGTATAGAGACAACAGTCTATTGACCATTGCTGATAACGTATTAGAAAAAATTATAAGTTTTAAAATATATATATATATATATATATATATATATGTGTGTGTGTGTGTACATGACAGGACCAAAAATCATAATCGAAGAAGTAGAAGAAGTGATAAAAAAGGCGAAAAACAGAAAGGTAACAGGACCCAATGAAAATACCAATTGAAATGTTAAAAATACTAAGTTAAAAAGATAAACACTCTATCTTCAAGTTAATTAATAATACATATGGCACGGGAAAGATTTCAGACGACTGGTTGAAATCAACATTTATAATCACACCTAAAAAAATAAATTCTAAAAAAAAAAATGTAAGGATTATCGAAGTATCAGCTTGATGAGCGGCTGATTAAAAATTTCCCAAAAAATTATATACCGAAGAATATACAAGAAAATAGAAGAACAACTAGATTATAGTCACCTTATTTAAATGTTAGGGATGCTAGTCGATCGCAGCAGAGACGTTACACGTCCGATGTATATATATATATCTTGTCGATTTCGCGAGAGCGTTTAATAATGTGAAACGTAATAAATTAATGGATATCCTAAGGAAAACCGGTATCGATGATAAAAGATGTACGAATTACAAAAAAATCTGCACGGTAATCAAGCTGCAAATATTAGGATATGCAAAGGTGTAATGTAAGGATCTTGTCACCACTGTTATTTAACATATATTGACGAAAAACGTTTGAAGAAGCGCAAAAGAAACTTAACAGCGGTATTAAAGTAAACGAGAAAATAATAAATAATAAACAATAATATCACGTATGGGGATTATACCATTTTAATATCAAGTAACGTAAAAGAATTATAACAGTTAATAGAGATGTCTTCACCGTAATATGGGAAGAGTACGGATTGCGGTTAAATACATCTAAAACAAAATACACGGTTAATACATAGAAGAAATATAAATTTAAGAACAATACCACTGACATATTGCGGTGAAATATCTAGAGAGTATGTAGTATCTTCGTAGTAATATAAATTAACAATGAAAATAAAAATACGAAATGAAAAGTACAAAATGCATTTTTTAATATAATCGTGCGCAATAAGAGTTTAAATATAGAATTAAAATTAATAAAATGTTACCCATTTCCGATATTACTATATGGTGTTGAAAGTTAGACATTAACGAAAGCATTTAAGAAGAAATTAGAGGTCTTCGAAATGTGGCTATATATCGTGAGTTACTTAGAATAAAATGGACGGGTAAAGTACGAAAGTGTGAAGTAATAAATCCATTAAAGAAATGTAAAGAAATAATAAAAGAAGTTAAGCGCAGAAAATTAAAATATTTCGGGCAGCGTCACCTAGAATAATATACTGTACACTTCACCTTCTTATACAAGGCAAGATGAAGGAAGGATACAGAATTTGAAGCAAACTCGTGTGAAACTTGAAATTAAATTATAGGATATTAAAGTTTCATCAACTCGTAGGAGGATTTTCAGATGTTTAACTCCGATATAGATTTATTCTTAAATCATATTTATAAACGCCGACAGCTAGAAAAATATATATTAATTTACCGTGTCGAACATTAACAAATGTTTTCCCGTGTTTAAGAAAGCAAATAAATTTCCCAATATTTTTGAAGCAGCACATTAACTACTAGCAAGGTTTCTCTTGTTCTGAAATAGATTGATGGTTTATGATTTGCGATCCTATTTATCTAACTAGGTCTTAGAATTCCCTTATTTCGCCTGTTCTTTTTAAATTTGCGTAACTTGCTGCTCCTGTGTCTTTTATTATCTGTTGGATGTATTCTTAGGTCTTCCTCTACAGCGTTCGCCTTCCATTTTGCGTTCAATTATTTGAATCAGCGTTTGATTATGAATGCCCTATTCACTTGGTTCTGCTTTTCTTTAGTGTATTTATTACTTGATTCGTTTATTTCTTTTAATACAATTTTTTCTCTATCCAACTAATTTTTTGCATCCTACGCCAACACCACATTTCAAACGCTTCAATTCTATTGTGCATTTGTTTGTTTATCCTTCATGTTTCTGACACGTATAGTAAAATGTTCAATATGTATATATGTTTTCACAAAATGCTTCTTAGTTTCCAATTTTATACTTTTTGATGTTAGTAAGGATTTTTTTTTATTAAACGCCGTTTTTGCTTGGTTGATTCTCCTTATTATTTCTTTATCGCTTCTACCATCTTGGTTATTAAGCATCCGAGATATCTATGACTGTTAACTTTTTTTTAACTTTTTCCCATTAATTCTTATGTTTGTTGTTCCCGGTTTCTTATCGCATTTCACAAACACCGTCTTTTCTTCGTTTATAGCCATATTATATCTGAAACATCTATGGAAATCAAATTTAGTATCAAACTTAGTCGGAATTCTATAATTAATAATTATCGAGAAAAGTTTCAAAAGATGATTCATGAGGCTAATTGTGCGATAATCGTCATTGAAATATTGCTTCATCGGTATGAGCACAAACGACGACTCCAGAGCTATTTAAATAGAATTTCTGCGGACATGTAGATTTTATTTCAAAATTAATGGACTCTCTTCTAAATTACAAGACTTAACGAAATTGTTTTCTCGGTATTCATTTACTTGTGTCTCAATTCGAATATTCTTCATTTTTCTATTTAGTTAATTTTTCAAGCGTAATCTAGCTTCCGCAACGAGTAAATTATGATCGCAACCAACATCAGCTGTTAGGTATGTTTAAACTTTCTTGATTATGTTCTATACCTATGATTTATCAGGATGGAGTCAATTTGATTACTAATTATACAATCATATCTATCATTTGAAGCCTTCCATGTGTACAAACGACGCTTTACGTAGTTCAAACCAAATATTATATCCAAATTATTCTTTGTAATAATTTACCTCTTCCGTCATTGCTGTTGTCAAATCTAAAAGATTACATCGAATTGACGTATTTTCCCATTCTACCTCTGCACTGAAATTTCCATATTCATTTGAATCCATCTATTAATTTCTATACTGACTAATACAGTTCATTTGTTACTTGTTCATATTTTGGTTCCAATGATGAAGTATAAATCTCAACAATGTTTATTAAACGCATTGTATTTGTAAAAGCATACATTGTTCTCAACTGCAGAGTGCCGTGCCAGACGAACACGACAAGACTCGAATCATCCAGTACTGTGTAATGCATTACTTCAAGTGTCTTAACTTTACACGCTATGATTGAAAAACGAAATGATGGTTTCATGTTTGCCTTCCAGTAAATTTTCTGTCAGGGTTTACTCAGCCTTTGAATAAACATACTAACCATAAAACAGGGATGCCTGTCTATCAACTCCCTTAGTCGTTGAGTACAAACCCTTTATATTTTCGTAACCACGCCACTACTAAAATCATCTATATGAAACTTTCACATCAATAGCCGCTCTTGATCAGCAACTGCTTTTTGACAGATAACTGGAGTAATAATTATAGGTTAAATAGAAATTACGAATTACAGAACAGAATAAATGTGGACAAATATTTAAAAATTTGAATCGTAACTGGTTCGGTAGACAGTTTATAAAAATTTGACCCCCTTTTGGAGATGCGTGTACTTGTACATATATTTCTAATTATCCAGGGCTTAACCAAAATGAGACGTATCCACAAATTACGGATAGTAAAATGGCCTTCAGATATGTAGATTAGCTGGGAATAAGGTTTATATCTGAAGGCCATTTTACTATCCGTAATCTGTGGATACGTCTCATTTTGGTTAAGCCCTGGATAATTAGAAATATATGTACAAGTACACGCATCTCCAAAAGGGGGTTAAATTTTTATAAACTGTCTACCGAACCAGTTACGATTCAAATTTTTAAATATTTGTGCACATTTATTCTGTTCTGTAATTCGTAATTTCTATTTAACCTATAATTATTAATCCAGTTTTCTTTAGTTTATTTAACAAAAAAACGTTCCAGGGAAAATATTTTATATCAAAAATCGGCGTATCGGAGAAATTTTGAACGTAATGTATAATAGTGCGCGTAATCATATGTGTAAATGTGAGTACTAAAAGTAATGAAACTTTATAGTTATCTCTGTAGTTATTTAAATTAGAAACATACCAACAGAGGAGTTTGCGGTGCACATATAGATCCTATGCGGCCGATGGTTGAACATAATCCAGTGAAAAACAATCTTGATTCCGTCGGAAATATTTCACCAGTATACACGTAAATAAGACTACAGGAAATAGTTATCATAAATTTATTCACGACGTAACAAGTCGACTTCAACAGCAACATATCTAAACGGAGAACAAAATAAACACTAAGTCCAGCTTATTTATTTATATTATTAATAAATAATAGTAAGCATCAACTAATAGTTTCCGTTCAGGTGATTTTATGCAAAAGGTTCCACTTTTGCCAGTGAGAATACTTTTAATCAATTAATAACCGTCGTAACTTTTCCATCATACCTAAATAATTTGGAAATTTAAGATTTCAGTGTGTTTGCAAGATATATGAAGTTCTGCCACACCACAAACATTATCCACTTAGAAATCTGATAAATTTCGTTCCCGATATAACAAATTGAATATGTGGAAATGTGAAATTTGAAGAAAACATATTTTTTTGTCTGTCTGATAGGTAGACGTTGAACATTTTACATTTTGCTTTTACGACCATTAGGTTTATTCTGTCGGATTTTTTCTAAGCGATATTAAATCATTCCAATTATTTGCTTAACGTAATATAACCAAACAATTTGTGTCGGATGAATTTTCAACAAAAAATTAAGGTTCCACATATTTTGCACATAAAGATCAGCTTCACATCGTTAGAAAACTACGTACGTGTTCTTAATATAAAAAATCACAAATATCGTGTAATCTGCAGACATAAATAGCTTAAACATTTGACCATGTCTAAAATTTTCCATTTTGGACCTTGTAACGCTCAAAAATTACCGGACTATTGGGAGAAAACATCAAATTTATTTTCTCCCTCTCTCTCTCTCTCTCTCTCTCTATATATATATATATATATATATATATATATATATATATATATATATGTATGTATATATATATTGAAGAGTTGAATTAATCAAATAAATAAATTTATTCAATAGTAATATAAACAATGTATGCGTTTAGATTTTTGTATATGATTATTTTTATTTTATTTTTCTTGTTCTGTATTATTCTGTGTATTATTTTATATATTGTTATTACATATTATACACCGAATAGTAAATTTAAATTCATTATTATAAATGAAAACAAAAATAATGTAACTAAAAACGTTTACATTACTTCTTATACTTAACTACAAGATAAATAAAATATGAAATTAAAAAGCTTATGTTGGTTTGGGGTTTTTTATGAATCTCAAATTTTATTAATCAATAATAAAATATTCTAAATAATTTAGTTTATTTTAATTTAATCTATAATAACAAGCCACAACGAAGCGTGTCCTGGTCATCTGGTATATATATATATATATATATATATATATATATATATATATATATATATATATACATTAGTAACGATGTGACCATATATATATATATAATGGATGCCTGTTGATTATAAATATTTCGTGAATTATTTATATACCATATTTAACGCCTCAATTTTTCAGTTGATAACGTCACAGCTTTCACAGCTTGGGTTATAACATTGATGACGATATTAATAATTGCAGATGAAATATTAACGAAATTTACATGGTGTATTATGACTACATATACGTATTAATATAATAATATAATAATATATGAATAAAATACTTCCGTAAATACAACATTCAATCATTTACTAAACATCATCTCCAAAGTTTTCTTTGATTTAATTTTAAAATTCGATTAAAGAAAGATTATAATACACAATAGCGGTATGGTAAAATTTATCTTACCACGCGGTATGAATTGGAATACAATACAACCCGTACCGCAAGCTATTAAAAACATCGACTGCGATAATCTCCGAGAACAATGTTTCATAACCGGTAAAGAAATTAAAAGAGCCGGTATTTCGATCAGATGAATTAGTATAAAATTCGAATATTTATTTCCCAAAGTCAATTCGACCGAATTCAAAGATAGCCCGTAATATATTAATGTAATAGCAATCCTGAAATGAATTGAAAAAAATAAAAATATACGTATAGTACAAAATAAATTTACCTTACGAGATATTTTTCCTATATAGAAAATTAATATATTTACTGCAGATGACGAGAGTCGTTCAAGATGTTATGTATAAATATTTATCGACTCCGACTATAATTTACTCGATTAACTGGTTACAATATTCGTTTTATACGTTTTATACGTTACATAAGGAAAGTATTTGAAATTGATTAGACCAACATTATTCGCACATTCAGTTAACAACGACTTCGTGCAATCGAAATTACGTTATTAACATCAAATTGTCGTATGAGTTATTATTATTTAGATGTCGGCACATAATTCTCAGCATTGAGACGTTCTTCACAATTTTCTGATGACCGTATTGTTTAATCATCATCATCATCATAATGGTTGCATTTTTTTGGTATAAAATAGCGTAAATCAAATTAGCTGCGTCTATTATTTCATAAAGCTGTCGTTTCCGGAATGCTGTTGTTATCATTTTCATTCTTCTTCGTTTCACCCTGGCGGTTTTCTTTCAATTTTACTAAGCGAGAATATTCCTCCTTCCCCGATCTTGCGTCCTGCAAACATTCTTTTACTGCTCACTATATCATCTATCAGAGTCACCTTCTTGATTCCAATATGCTTTATTTTCGCCATCCATAGTATTCGTCGTAATGTCCACACGATGTACTCGGGGTCAGATACCGAAATTTCAAAATTTGTAATTTCCATACAGGCAATTTTTAATTTTACTTAATAAATTACAGGTATGTACAAAATTTCATCAAAATTATCAGAGCCGTTTCCGAGATAGCTAAATATATATATATTATTTATTTTTTTAAATGGGCTTTTGTGATTCCACCCAGAGCTGTAACGAACGGACGACATGTCTTACTAAATATTTATACTACAGGCTAATATGTAATCAAATATAAGCATGTATACGCTATTATTCTGTAAGCTGAGCAGACATCTGAGACTAGTTGGGAGAGAGATTACTTAGCTTACAATGCATGACAGGAATTTCGATTGATACATTCTGTAATAACTGCAGCTGAAAAATAGGGGGTTGGTTTTCATCGGCAATCTGATCTGCATCGCAAGAATGGGTACGGAATGACGAAGAGGCTAATTTGTGTAAATAGAACGTATGGAATGTTGTTGACGTTAAGCCTTAGGCGTCATATAATACGAATAAACGAAATTATATATATATATATATATATATATATATATATATATATATATATATATATATATATATATAGAGGTATATATATAAGAATTGATTGTTTAAGAGTACAAGATTCACTCAAATAGCACCGTCGAAGGATTATATAAACTTATAAATCTGGTTGTCACAATTACAAAAAAAAAATAGCACTACATAAGTATTTCATACATATTGTTTTATTATAGTCCACCGAATAATAATAATAATAATAATAATTTACGTAAAAATCGTACCAACAGTAGGAACATGTAATGATTCTCGTTAGAATGATTCTGGATTTTAAAGCTAACTTCAACGGATGACCCGGTTGAGATATATTCTGAAATTACATTAAAAAGATAAAATAATATACCGGCAATGAATAACGTACATTTCTATCGCGAATTAAAATCGTCTAATTTCAGTTTTTTAATGTTATATACAAAGCGCTGAAATCGATAAGATAAGCGCTACTATAGAACGAATTAATATAAACTGATAGTTTATAATTGTAATTTGAACGGAATTTAACGCGATTACATCGACCCCCGATGATTTTAACAACGTTAGAACAACTTTTAAATTTTTTCACCGTATAGATAATAGGTTTAAAGTTGTACATAAATTGAATGTGTTAATTAATAACCGGGTCAGGTCAAGTCTCGTCTGATCATTGAAATTTCAGATCATATTCGAAACATTTATGCATAATTGGTGATGCGTGCTCATTTCGCAATTTTGGAGTCGATTCGTATGCAAATTTACTATTTAAGTGTTCACACTTACTACCGCGGTGCTCGGAAATTAACAATTTCGGCAGTTTAGTTAATAATAATCAATTAGTATAGTTTGGTTAATAAGTAACTAATAACCTCGTTGAATTAAACGTCCGCAATCATACATCATTTTTAATCAATACGTCAATTTCGCAATACAGATTAGTTAAGTTTAACCCTACAGTGCATGGATTATTTATTTTTTTCAAAAACTTATAATTAAATACCTAAAATTATGCAATTTTATATCCAATCTATTATTCAGGAAGCCTCAAAAAAACTATGTTGTGGTATACAACATTATGCATTAGTATACAAGCATAAAAAAATATGATTTTTACTAAGTACATATATATATATATATATATATATATATATATATAATTTATTTATTTACGACCGCTATGTCAACTGATTCAGTCACGGTATTCGTATTGTATAATTTGCTTAACATTATGTTACATTCGTTTTGAAATACGTTTCCACATAGCGAGGTTACAATAATTTACAAACACTCTACAGTTCTACACGTTTAAACCATTTATATCGTTAATTATAATTGTGTTATTGATACAATAATCATCTAAATTATATTTCAAACAGAACGTTTTGGTATAAGGGCATTCAAATAGAAAATGACAAAGTAGGTCGGAAACATCAAGTTGACAGAATTCACAGATGCTACAAGATACCATTTTAAATCGTTCCAAATAAGTACCAACACTACTACGTCCGGTCAATGCTCGATTAATGTAAAAATTAACATTTAATAATTTCTTTATATCATGTAATAATTTATATGTTAATCTACCATTACACTGGTTAATTTATCTTTCTTGACAGATATTTAAAAAATAATCACGTTAATGTGTTTTTTAAAATTTTTGACATTTGTGTGGATTTCATATTGTAAGTTTACGTTATGTTTGACTGATCTGTAGTGAGTAGTACGTGATAATCTAAACAAAAATCCAACCTAACTTAAGTGATGTACATTATAATAGCACAATAATAATATATATTTCTTCTTGATGATGATGATAGAAAAAAAAAAAAAATATATATATATAATAATAAGAATATATAACAGTGTTATTCAAACAATTTTTAATATATATATATATATATATATATATATATATATATATATATATATATATATATATATATATATATATATATATATAGTGTGTTAATAAAATGATGAAAAAATACAGACGGTTAACACAGGATTACATTTAAAGCAATGGAATGCATTTAAACCTGAAGTCAACTTAATAAAAATTTTCTTACAAAAATTATTGTATATTAGATTCAAAGCGTGTATAACACGTCATAGAATTTATTGCATATTATTATTGTACCGTATGGTTAAAATACAAGATTGAATTTAATAAAAATTTTCTAGCAAATTTAAACCTACACAACACTATATAATGTATAAAGTTACATACTAACAACACTTTTAAAACGTATATAACGTGTAATATGATTTATTTGTATCCCAGTTATAATAATATTATATAGTTACGTCCACGCAAATAGCGTGTCTTAGCATCGACCTCGCACGACCTGAATTTAACCTTCGAGTAGTCGCGCTGGTGCACAAAGTGCACCACTCTGATTTTTTTCTTTATAAATCTTGTTAGCGTTGACTATTTTTCTTATACCTAGTATCTATTCCTCCGCTGAAGTCTTCTGCATAATATAAACCGTTTACAGACGTTTTATAAAAAATACCTGCTAATCTGTAAAGGTTAATTCACACGGCGGCATGGTTGGTGTACTTTGTGCACCGCGCGACCAGTCGTGTAATAATTTTTGTGCAGTCAGTCTTTCATGTGTTTTGTTCAATTTACTTTTTTATTTTTGAAACCAGCATTGAAATATTTTCGGGAACCTTATTCTGAATGCTATGCAAGTTCATAAATTTTATTTTCTTACACTCGGATGACTAACTGTGTTATAAACTTTGTTTTGAAGAAAATTTCTGTTGTTAGCATGTTTGTTCTATATTTTGCGTTTACACTACTTTCTTCAAATAAAATAAATTGACTTTCGTATTCTCGAGCGTAGTGAAAACCTTTGTTGTAGTAAGTCTTTTATATACTGCAGAATTGTTTTTGATAATTTGGTCTAAAAAAAATGCAATGTTTATTTAGGTCGGTCATAATTAGACTTGAAGATATATAAAATTTACTTCTAGAATTAGATCAGGAAGAAGATCAGCACTCAGTTCATGACCGAATAGAGAGCGATCATGATCTGGGTGAAGAAAAAGTGAACCACTGTTATCACGAAATGGAATCAGAGCAGGAGTGTGAAGAAGAGGAAGAAATATCCGATGATAATAGAAAGGACTACATCGGAAAGGATAAAATTCTGTTTGAAAAAAAAAGTGCAGTTTCTAAATAATCCAAAACAAAAAATAAAAATATTATAAAAATAATACCGGCCCCTACACGCTAAAAGTGTAAACAGAGTACAATGGAGTCATTCTCAGAAATTATTGATGTAAGAATTTTAGTCCTGATAGTTTTGTATACAAATAAACATATTTAGAGTATAAAAGCAGATTTTAGCCGAGATAGGGATTGTAAGTTTACCTTAAGAATTGAACTACTGGCACTATTTGGCACTTTAAATCTGATTGGTTTGAAAAAGGAACATTTTACCTTACCAGTGTTTCAGAATTGTGGACAACTGACGATACAGGCATGCATTTTCTAAGAGCTGCTATGATCTGCAAAATACGGGATAAAAAATGTTTACATTGTGCGATGCACAGACATTTTACTGTGTAAATTCGGAGATTTACGTTGGAAATCAGCCATCAGGTCCATATGAGGTTTCTAATTCACTTGCAGATATTGTAAAAAGACTAGTGATACCAATTGAGAAATTAAATAGAAACTTGACTACAGATAACTGGTATACAAGCGTACCTCTAGCGGATTATTTACTTACCAAAAATAACACTTCTAGGAACTCTTAGAAAAAATAAAATAGAAATTCCATAGAATTTTAACCAAACAAAAGCAAAGAAATTGGTTCACAAATAGCTGGATTCCAAAAGGATAAGACATTAATTTCTTATATAACGAAAAAAATAAGTGTGTAATTTTATTGTCCACTATGCATGACGGTAATGACATACATGGGGAAACTAAAAAGCCACAAATTATAGTCGATATAACCGAACAAAAGGTGACGTTGATACCGTTGACAAGTTGTGCGCAGATTACAATGTATCCAGAATAACTAAGCGGTGGCCCTTAGCAATATTTTTCAACCTACTGAATTTAGCAGGAATAAATGCTGGAATAATTTATATGTTAGCCAAACCTCGTCGAAAACCATTATGTAGAAGAGTGTTCTTGAAAACATTATCGTTTGAACTAATGAAAGAAAGATCATCTCATAGAAAGATCTAAAATTACATCTCTTCATTCTGGCATTAAGCTTTTTTTATCCAACAATTATTCATCAGTACAAGAAGAAAGCATGGAAGAACCGTCCAAAAAAATTCGAGAGCGATGTTTTCTCTGTGGCCGAAAAAAGAATTCGAGCGCTACGAGAAAATGTGATTCAAAAACATATTTGTAAAAGTAATTCAGAAATTGTATTAAAGTGTACAAATTGTTTTACCTCGAATTAAGAATAATGGATTAATTTTTTCTCTTTTATGTTATATTTCTTTTTAATGGTTTACTTTTTTCTTGTAATATTAACATAAAATTTTGATGTTTTCATGCCAAATTTTATAAAAATGATTCAGTCTTTTGTTTACAGATATTTCTATACTTGTTAAATAATATATTTTTATACTAAACACATTTAAAGTTACAAATAACTAAAAAATACTAAAAATCTGAAGTGGTGTACAAAGTGCACCGCGCGACCAGTCGTGTTACAAAAATAGGCGCGACTAGAGGAAGGTTAAATCTCATCGAGGATGAGAATTTTTTAAAGGTCTCAAGTCAACTCACCTATCCATGTAGTATCAGCTTATTGAAAAAGTAAAGAAGTCGGGGAAAGCATAGGCAAACACTGCGTATTGGCTTGGCCATAATGCGCAGTTTAATCTTTTTGGCATAATCTCCGAATCGATGAAGATCGCTTAGACGACGTCCTCTACCAACTTTCTAGCTGATGCGACTTTACTTTTTTTTTACATCGAAGCATATTGAAAATATTTTTTTTTTTATTTTTATTTTTATTTTTTTTTTAACATAATCCAATAATCGTAATTCTCACCGAATTGTCGTCTACGTATTCTTCGTTTTTATTTTCGTGAAAACTTAACAGTTTGGAAGATTTACTTTTGATCATCGTACGAAGACGATACTTATGATTCGCATTAGCCGCTTTACCTAATATCTTCAAGACGTCCGCTTGTCGCTTATTTGTCTGCAACCAATGAACCGATTCCGGAGCTATCCTAAAAACACGCACAAAAAATTATATATTAATATTTCTCGCTTATTTATATACTCGATAAAGTTTATTAAAATTTTACGCGTTGGAGAAAACGTGTTCTAAAATTTTTACTTAGGAATCAATTAACATCGAGCCCGTATCGTCGCGAAAGTAAATTATTACATTCTCAAATACAGCGCGAGATAGATAAAATTAGATTAAGAAATATCAATTTCTTCTTCTTGAACGATTAATAATCTCGACCGAATATTTAAATATCGTTACCATAAACGTGTCAATGATATATTTAGCATTATCGATAAGAAAACACGACCGATATTTACTAACCTGAGATTTGGTATTTATATGTACGAGATGTATTGATATCTGATTTGTGTAATAATACAAAAAAGTGTCTTTGAAAAATAAAAAAAACTCGTTTTATTAATTAATAATAATTTTTTTTATATATATATATAAAATGAATCAGTCAATCGAACAATGGCAAAACAAAAAAAGTTTTTATTAAAAATTTATTTTTCGCGGAAATACGCGTCAACGCCATTTTTTATTTAAAGTTAATAACACGATATGCAAAATGACGGCAATCAAAAAAAAAAAAGCTCGAAAACAAGCCTATTGAAATTCCGATCTAAAAAATAATTCAACTACCGAAAACACATTCTCACTCCACTCTGTCGTTCATAAATTTCTCGCTTTCTTTGAAGACATATGCAAAACTAATAATCCCATCGCATTAGTCTAATATCGACAGGTTTGATAAGTTTTGAATTCTATATTCATCGACAAAAGCATTCAAGTACGTTTCTATTAATTTTTTATCGTGAATAACGAAATGTCTATATAATGTACGTTACAAAGAATTTCAATATTTCTTTTAAAAATCATAAATATGTAGGTTCAACATCAATTCCAATCAGATGAACAAAGAAAAAAATGGGCGCTGGTTTCCTAAGTAGTTGACTTATATAAATTAAAAAAAAAAAACAGCACTCTCAACCCTAAAAATATCTGTCTGTAGGAAATGCAACTTGAAACCAATCTATCATATTCGGTAAATAATTTTGCCTATATTATTCGTCATCAAAATCGATGTTATTTACAAGGAGATATCGCTCCGATGTGGACTACAAATTTAGGTTATGCGAAGCTAATGAAGAAAATTACTGCGACACTAACTTCGCCGAAAATGTAGACAAGATTACACATTACTACGCTAATCGATACAGTTATTCCCACTCGGTGATTTTAATGTTGACAATATCAACCGGAGCAGCTAAGCTTACGTACCCGACGTATCTCTGCGGTTCCGATTAATTATAATTTTAAAATTTAGTTTACAGAAGATACTACGATTGTGTTCGCCCAAATGTCAAACTGTCGTTACAACATCATTCGATATTATTCAACGTTATTATGAGAATCTTTACGTTAAAATGATTTTAAGACGAACATACAAATTTGATAAAAAAAACTCGTATACACTTGTCTCTAAATATCGAAGTGTCGAAGCATCAATTTAAACAACACGATTAAAGTCATTTTATTAAAGAATCCGATAGTATAATTCTAGCTCCAACCCGGCAATTCCATTAAATGAGTTTCAAATCAGATAAAAAACCAATATGAAAGACCAGACAAAATTCGGCAAACTAGCCTATTTCGACTTCAACGGGACATAATTTACTTGATTCACTCCGGTTATACGCGTAATTACTTTATACGCTTGATATAAGTGCATCTCTTCTTTCGTTACTTCGTCTCTTCTTTATAATATATTTTTCCGAGGCAGCGGTAAGCCAATAAACTTTATACTTTTCCCGATATCCTTCGCTATAATTTTCGGAATTCAAACTAATTTTATCTCTTAATTTACTCATAAGTCCAAGTCTTTCTTTCAGTGTCCCTGCATTAAAAGTATCCGGTACAAAAATCGAAACAAGTCGATACTCGGAATATATTACACCGTTATTTATAACTGAAAAATATTCACGCTTGTTTTCTTTTTTTATTATTAAAATCATATTAGTATAAACTTTTTTTAAAATTTTATTTTCAAAAAATATGCGCTAAAAACCGAATAATAGGCTGATTTTATTCAAGAAGTCGTTTACGACAAACGGGTAATGTTAATTTTTTTAATTATTAAATCGAAAACATTACCAAATATACAAGACGAACAAAAATCCGGGCGTGTATAGCACTCTTAATAAAATCCTCCAATCTCGTAACCACCACATAGTCAAAGCCATCAACACAGCTCCGATGCCGTAAAAATTACTTAGAAGCGCACCAGTGAATAATCTTTGATCCGAGCTTACCAACTCCATACCTGAAATAAAATTATTACCGATTACAGGAAATTGCTAAGCCGAAATTAATTTGAAAAATATATGATATAATTAATGTGATAATACGATTCCTACGATGCGCAACCTCTACATTACTACATGCTACAGCATAATCTTGTCTATATGCGAATTTTACAGAAAAGTAATTAGCAATAATTAGATGACGTTCATCTTTTCATATTTCTCTAGATAATTAATTTCTATAATTAAGAAATCACGCGCATTTTCGTTCTTTACGACCAATTTTTCCTTAACTTTAGAGAACTTTATCTAATAGAGCACGAAATTTTAATCAGTCATGCCACCGTTTCCCGGTTACACCATCGTTTTTATATCACTTTTACGTAATCGTTATATTTTCCACTATTGCATAATATTAGGGTAACCAATTTTTTTTTCATTTTTTTTTAGGCTCCATTCATGAATGCACTTATGTCACAATAACCACTTAACCGCTGTACACGAGTTCGCACATTTCTCAATATTCGAAAGCGGTTTTCCGAAATAACGTAAAAAACGATAAGGTAAAATTAATCAATTATTTCGATACGAAATCATCGCGATACAGAAATATTTATATAGGCATTATTCCCTCAAATATTATACCATGCGAAGCAAACTACCTCCCGTAATATCAGCTGTATAAAGCGGATATACACATTATACATACTCATCCTGCCGTATAAAGATAAATGTTTATTAACATATTTATCAGTAGGAATCACAAAATTTTTTAAAACGCTCATTTACGTAATCTTATTCTACGCCAGTCCGTTCTGTATAATTACTACCTCCCTGGAACCCACTCAATGTGTCTGCCAGACATTGAAATTATCATTTATATACATATATATATATATATATATGTATATATATATATATATATATATATATGTATATATATATATATATATATATATCCATACCAAAATGTATACAACATAAAACACATACGCAATGATTATGGATAGCTACATTTTTATATTAGTGCGACGATTACAAATGAAATTGCTCGTAAACTAGACAAGGGTAAAGGGTCCGGCTGATCTGGAATCCTTATTGCTCGCATAAATACTACATACGATATCGATATCAAAATCCGAGACGATGAACACGCATAATAATTACCGTAACAGCTAGGCGAGTAATAATATTACTAGGAACGATCTGTTAAATAGAACAAGAGTGATTAAATAATAACTAATTTTTATAAGCAGCACCGTCAGAACTCTGGAAGGTGTCTTAACCGATTCGGTTAATGAAAAACGGGATAGGCCAATACAAGTTTTCGATCTTTCATGCAGAAAAAAAATTGCTTAACGATACTTCTCGAAATATATTACGTGGAAAATTCGTTCAATCGTTTGAATAAAAAATCTCTCGCATATAAACCATAATTATCGTTCCCTGAATATCATCATTTATCCACTCGTTATCCGAGTATGGAGTACCATCCACTATTCATGGGTCCCCTAAGATGGTTAATTAAACCGATTCTCGCGGCACATTCTTTACCGCATGCACCACATGTAAAGATGCCAGTATTAATATAGTCTGTTCCAGTCGTTTCGAGTAAGCCTTTACGTCGTTTCCTTTTCCTTTCGTCCAAAACTCGACCGTTTTGATCCGCTTTCTGTAGACCATTTTCTACTGTTTGTCTCCAGGTTTTGCGCAATCCACTGCTGGCTTCTCCCATATTTTTGGATCAATTTCGTATTCCTTCAGTACTCGATATAAATAGACTTTATATCAATGCGACGTTTGCCAACAAGAAGCTGGCAGTAGAGGAATTTCTTCGAAAATCTATCGTCGTTCATTCTGATTATACATCCGGTCCATCCCAAACTGTTGTTATAATACAGCATTCGAATAGACTTGCAGTTAGTCCGGACTAAAACTTCCCGATTTGTCACTCTATCCTGCCAACAAACACGCAGTAATCTCCGATGGAAAGTTTTCAACGAACGTATGTTCTTCTTGTATGCAGTCCATGTTGTATATATTATTTTCGCGATACATTCTAATATTTACAATACTTTTTCGAAAATTAGTTCTTACATATTGTTATACGATGAAGTAATCCGAAAAATGTTATTCCATTATTCAGCGACAAAAAAAAAAAGTGTAGACGAAATTTATTTAATTACCATTTCTGCTATTAGAACGAGTATTAAAATAGGGACGTTTCAAGACTGGGGAACATAAGCAGAAGTTGGTGTAATTACTGTCGTATCATAAGAACGGTCGAAAAATCGAAAACCTAAATTTTAGAGCGATCTTTTTCCGGAACCAAATAAAATAATATCGGAGTACTATGTTAAAATTTGTAAACGACGTAGAGAGTCTCGATGAAAACAATAAAATTTAACTAAAAAGATTTAATAATATAGAAAACTTATTTATAGAAAAAAAAAAAAAATTAAAATAAGTGGAGACTAAATGAAAGTCTGGTCAAAACCTATATTGGATTCAAACAGTATTCTAGAAAGCAAAAAGTTCATTTTGAAGTCTAACTTTGAGCATGTCAGAGATGCTTTCTTTCATCCCCCCACTTTTTTCAATTCGGCTCGATGGAAAAATTATTAATAATATTCTCTAAAAGCGATAAAGTTGCTATTATTGCGAATAATTGAATAAACCCTCCTCACAATGAACTCTATACAATCGGGGTAAAGAATACAAGTTGAAGATAAAGGTGAAAAAAGTAAGGCGTTTAAAATGAAAAAGTTTCAATTATGATTAACGAGAAGATGATTGAACGAGTCGATAAGTTAAAATTATACTTAGGCTCTTAAATTACTGAGAACTTAGATACAAAAAGAAAAACGTGACGCGATGACGCGGCTATATCTATATTTAATCTTATATATGAAATTGAGACTCGACAAAACACAAATAGATCATGTGGAAATGTAGTTCCACAAAAGAGTGTTCTAAAAATATCACGGGGGATTACTACGACATCGAATCAAAAAGTTTTATAGACGACCAAAACAGGACGATAATTGGAATCAATTATGCACAAAAAATTTAAATACTTCGAACAATTAAAACTCCCGCGACTAATTCTCCAAGCAAATAGATGGGGAGTCGAGGAAGAAGAAAAAGTGGCTAGCTGAACAAGATCGAGAAATTGACGAACATATAGTACAGAAACTTAAACAACGCCCCAGAGTAGGAAATTCTGAACGTGATTGCCAACGCTTTAGAACGGGAGACTGGAGAATATTAACGAATTTCCAAATTGCGTTTTCTAAATCACGTACTAAATCCGTCAAATCAAATTAATCTAAATACCGAGCATAAATCCGCTAGGAAAAATTCCGGTATTACAAACAGCTTCCAAAAATTCGAAGATTAAAAACTGGGCGTAATTCTGACTGTACGAACGCAATAAAGCCAATACGGACCCCATTATCGGTCCGATTATGATTACGAACTTACGACCGTACCTAAGATTAGAAACGTTTCATCCTATTAATTGTATATTGTCTATTTTAATTTAAAAACATAGCGAGAAATCATAAATATTCAACGGGAATTGATACAATTATACAACTAATATTCTAATAAAATCTGATCATTCAGTATTTTGTAGTATACAACTACACGCACGCACACGAAAAAAAAATTATTTTCACGGAGTTAACGTTTTTGTATTAAAAAAAAAAAAAAAGTGTAAAATAAAATTAACGAAGTAAATCGAATCGTTATATTAAATAAACTATTAATTATAAAATATGATCATAAACTAATAGACGCATTTTTGACATCCGCACATTAGGTATGATCGAACACGTATGTACTTTAAAAAAGAGATACGATTTATTTACTTACGTTCAAAATCGTAGCGCTTTTCTGAACACTAACCTGTCGGCTAAAAAACCAGTCCACGGTAAACCTATCAGTTGTCCGATGTTATTTAAGGTACCGACAAATGTCAATTTTTTTCTATCGCAAGCTATATTGAACTAAAAATTACAAAAAAAAAATGCCTCTTAACGCATTTCGATAAACGAACAAATAAATAAATAGCTCTTGCAGTCGCAACATTCCCTTATTCGGTACAAAGTAATTTTAACGTCTAGCAAAAATTGTTTACTTTCATAGACATCCGTCGATATATAAAATGCCTCGATACTAAAATCATCTTTTTATAATATATATTAAAAATTATATAGGATCTCTAATTTTAATTTTTTCACCTATTTTCGGAGGGATTACATCTCAAACATGTAAATACCTCTCGAAATAAGAATCAAATTTCGACACAAAATTAGAAATTTTTGTACAGGGCGTGTTTATTATACAATACTGCTTTTTACAAGAGTCTAGATTACTTTCAAACGTGTTTATTATATAAATAATTTTAAAACTGAAATATTTCCTCTCTATCGAGAAATAAAACATTAAAATTTCTTGTACCATATAGAAAACACCGCGATTCTAATTTATATGCAATATCCGTTCAAGTTGCTAACGAAAATAATCAACATTGCTTTTCACACATCATTGTTCTTCGACTTCCTCTTAATATAAAGCACGAAAAGAAATTTTTGTTTTCCAGCGTACGATTTCAGATTATCTGAATAAGATTTTAGGAAAACAAAATATATTATCAAGTTTTGGCGATTAACTACGAACAACGGTCTCAAATGGCACAAAGTGGTAATTGATTGACTTATGAGGAATAATAAGCGTTTTTGCAGTGACTCGTGAGTCTTTTTTTTTTCATCATTATATCGGAAGAATCCTTCCATACTCTGGTCAGTTTAACACCCTATGCCAACTGCATTCTCCTCCTGATTCCACCTTTAGAACTACATTCACTTTCTACCAAGAATACCAAGTAAACGAAGCTTTCCACGGTTTTATAGCCGGTATTTATGTTCTTTCTTTTTCTTCGATCAATTAACATTACGTTCATTTTCTCATTATTTACTTGCTGCCCTTTAAAATTTACTTATTTGTTCTAATTTCTTTAAAAATTGTCGCAAACATGTTATACTCTGTGCCACTAATGCTGTATCATCAGCAAACTGTGATTCGAAATTTTAATAGACATTCCACCACACCAATCGTCCAAAACTTCCGTCATTACATGTTCCACGTATAAATTAATCGATACGAGCGAAAGTACGCATCCTTACTTTGTTTCTTATTTGACAACAAACTCCTGCGACTGTGTAACTAGTTATTAACACATTTTGATCATACTTATACAGTTTTCGAATGAGATATACAATATGTTTAGAGACGACCATTTCTATCAGTAATTCCCACAGATTATTCGAAATAACATTATCGAAAGACTTTCCATAGTCGACGAAGCACAGCACTATAAATAATTTATATTCTCTCAATTTTTCAATTAATTGTCTCATGTTTGTCGAACTCTGCTTGGTCATTTAAAACCTGTAATACGGTTATTAACAATTCTTAGCATTACTTTGTTAGCGTCCAGCAGTAACGTGTTTTTTTTCTTTCTTTGCTTTTTTAGAATATCTGCTAGTATTTGCTTTATTGTTTCTCAGATAATTAACAGCTTCTTCAACTTCACTTCTCAGAATCCCAAGACTAATTCCATTTAGTGGCTGTGTATTCGCCGATGCTTGTTCATCACTGTGATAATATAATGATTGACAATAGTCAACATAGTCAACCTCTTTCCGCTCTGTTATAGTAACGCTTGATTCGCCGATAACATTATTATTATTACTAAGTCTAAAGAAATACTTCAAGAAATACTGGAACAAACGAAACTAAACTTGGAAGAATTCAACATGAAAATAAACGAAACAAATCTAAATTAACAATTATTCGAAAGAACCCCAACACCAGAAAAGGAAAATGTATTATTAAATCATAAAAAAAATTGAAAGAATCAAAGAAGCGTTATATTTATGCTGTATAGTATCAGAAGATGGGAAAACCGACAGAGAAATCAAACGTAGAATAAGCCTAGCCAGATATAAATTCTTGCAAAAACAGGCATTATTCACCAGTAAAAATGTGATCATAGAAATCAAAAAACCCCTTACAAAAGTCTATTACATTGCTATTATATGGGTGTGAAACCTGGATAGTAAATGAAGTTGATAAAAAAAGGTGGATGGCAGCAGAGATGTTGGAGAAAGATGCTAAAGATAAAATGAATAGAAAAGAAAAACAACGAAGAAGTCCTGAACATGATCGGCGAAAGGCGGGAATTAGATAAAAAAAGACGTAGATCAAAGATGATGGGACATATACTGAGACACGATGATAAACGGAAATTGATTATCGAAGAAAAACCCGGGAAGAAGATAAGATAGCGAAGAACCGAGGAATAATTATATAAACCAGATAATTAAATATATCGGATGTGAAACATACTCAGATCTAAAAAGAATGACCGAAAATGAACGGAATAGAGGAAACGAACCCTTGGGGTTCAATGATGATAATGATAGTAACGCCTCGTTCATCTTCTATCATTCAGTTTCCGGTTTAGAATTCTCGTGACAGTATTTTTACTCTCCGGTTTACGTTGTTTGGTTCAACGTTCTCTGTGTGGTTCTATGTTGCCGAGTAAATTTAAACGTTTCGATTTCTTTGCACTTCGGCAAATACGTAATATGCTTTAAACTTTAAAAACATCTAGTTAATAACGAGTTTAGTTAATTCAAAGCTTAAAATTTCATAATCCGAGTAGAAATCATAAATGGATTCTGATTATGTTCAATTTATAAAAATAATTCCGACACGTTCGTCCATAATTTTAAATTTGTATTTTCATGTTTCGTATTATACAGCGATAAAAACTTGATGAAATCCTAAATAATTTTTTTAAATCTTGTTTTATTTTTGTTTTTTTAAATAAAAAGAAATTTATTACTTACGTCGGACGCAATAGATGTCTCCTGGTTGGTAAAAATCCAACTTTTACAACGCGTAATAGAATGTCTGTTAAATACGTGATCATCGTTACATTTCGATATGACTTCATTACGAACGGTGGTAAATCGCTCGCATTTACTAAGACGAGCATTTTCATCAACGGGAATAGCATTATATATCCACTTCTGATTGTAGGCAGCAGTTGCATTTTCACATTCAGCAATTAAACACCTTAAAAAAAAAAAAAAGTGAACAAAATAAAATACTTATTATTTTTATATAAAATCTAAATAAATAATCACCTTAAGCAGGCCTAATTTTGTACGGGACATTCGATGTAAGTTAAAATTGTTCAATCGTTATATAGGAAGAACATCCGTTAACGTGAATTCTCGATAACTCCTTTCCTCGTTTCATATTTAAGTATAGAGGAAACTTTTAAAGTAAACCCTCGTTAAATACCTCGAATCTGTTAAATTACAAAATAAATTAATATAAACTTTTCGTAGACAAATTTATAGTCCAAAATTTCTCAATTATACGTTCAGTATTTAGGTATTATTTTGGATGCGCGTTTAACATGGCGCCCAAATATCGATAATACTATTAATCGCGCAATTAACATTTACAATACTCGTTGGGGTGGCGATCATTTCATACTCTTAACCTTTTATATTAATGGAAAATAGTCGTATGTTTTAATTGTGTTCAAAACGGTTGTGTTAGGCTCTGTATGGATGCGGTTATGGTAGATTGTAACATCTCTCCCTTACAACTGAAACGGAGTTACTTAGTGCTAAAACTTTTGATTAGTTGAAATGAACAAAGATCGATTTCCGCTATATAATTCATTCCATCAAATTTATTTCAACTGACGGTTTTCAAATAACAAGATCTTCTGTTATACCTAGATTGAAAGAATTTCAGGCACATATTATGCGAATTCATAACCCTTTCCAATTTATACTACCGTATTCATACAATTTTTTAAATAAAAAAAACATCCTTCTTTCCTGAGAACTACGTCCTTTATTATCCTCCTCCACTGATCTATACTACATTCAATAAAACGGTACCCCATGCAATGTATTGTCACTTCTTCATCATGAGAATTTACATCAGGCTCCGAACAAAGCGATGTTTCTAGAGAAGTTGTGCACGTTTATAGGAATAGGAGTTTGGGTAAGCTGTAAAGGCATCTCCATTTTTAAAAAAAATTAAATTATATATATATACATTACATTACACCTATACCTGTAATTAATATCAGCAGCTGTGAACACAAAGCCTATGTAGGAAAAGCTGCTATATAACATGGCGAATCCGTACAGCAGTATAGCGGTGTATTGAAATTTACCCATACCGAGTTCCTTAAGTATGTTTTCCAGATCTAAACTGGTTTTTCTATCTTGCTGTAAAATCTATAAATTTTGTAAATAATTAAACTAAATCGTGTATTTAACGTTATTTCATTTAAATCATATTCGTCGCTATGAATACGATAAATTTAGTTTCTAATCTAAAAACTGAGAAAGAAGGCGATATAGTACTGTAAATTATTTGAAGCAAATACGAAAATAATCGAATGTAAAAGTTAAATAAATAAATTTCTTACGTCACGTAAACTAAATAAAAAAATAGCCTGTAATAAAAATATAGAAAATTATGACATCTATGTGATGTATCTATTTTAATTTTACCGGTCATAAATTATAGATTAATAAAGAAAATAATTCGCGGGGATTCATTGGAGCTCAGATATAATTAAAATTAAAAATTTCATAGTCGAGCATCAATTTCGACTTGACGTTTTAAAAGTGATTATATTCCACATAATCTTAGTTTTGTTTATGTGTATCGTTAATCCCGATTTTTGGAACAGTTATTGAAGGTTAGTTATCATGTCTTTCATGGTATCAACGTTATTGCTAATTAATACAATGTCATTGACAAATGACAGACTAATTTTCTTTTCATCAGTATTGATACCTCTTAGCTCCCAAAGTAGGTTTTTGGACATGCGTTCTCTTCTTCTTCTTCATTAGCCATTATCAGTTCACTGCTGGACGAAGGCCTCACCCAACTTTTCCCAGACCCCGCGATATTGAACTTCATCCGGCCAATTTGACCTGAACTTTTGGATTTCATCTATCCACCGTATCCTTGGTCGTCCTAAGGTTCGTTTGATCTCAGGTTTCCACGATGTTGACCCACTTATACAGCGGTTTTCGGCTCTAGCCACATGTCCGCACCATCTCCATTTACTACGTTTAATAATACTTATTGCATCTTTAACTTTTGTTGTTTTTCGTCTGCGCTTTGTCGTCCATTTGTCCATCAGAGTGATCCCCAGCATAGACCATTCCATTTTTCGCCGACTAACTTTTATTGTTTGTTCCATTTTTTTTGTTAATATCCATGTTTCACTAGCATATGTTAAAACTGGCATTATACACTGATCGAACACACGCCTTTTCAGGCTTTTCGGTATTTTAACTTCCTTAAGTATGCTTCTACGCTTTGAGAATGTCATCCATGATAATTGTATTCTTCTGGATATTTCACTTTCTAAGTCGTTGTTTACTTTAATTAATTGTCCTAAATAGATGAATTTATCAACCATTTCCACTTTTTGCGTGTTTATATTTATATCCTTGTATTTATCTCTTACAAGTTCATTGCACATATATTTAGTTTTATTTATATTGATTTTAAGCCCTATTTGTGTGCATTTATCATTGACTGCCTGTATCATTTCTTGTAATTTTTCCAGGCTATTTGCAAATAATAAAATGTCATCCGCGTATAGAAGGCGTGTTAAATTTTTGTTTCCGACCTGTATGCCTGCAGTTCCCCATTTAATCGTTCCGATGCTGTCTTGAAGTGCAGCTGTGAACAGCTTCGGGGACAGCGCATCTCCTTGTCTTATTCCTTTTTTTAATTGAATTTCCTCATTGATTGTAATCGTAGCTGTTGCCTTCTTGTATATATTATATTTTATGTATATGTCATTAATTTTTAATCTTTCTAATGCCTGTATTATTGCTTTGGTTTTCAGGCAATCAAATGCCTTTTCAAAATCCACAAGAGCCATGCACATTGGAATTCTATACTCGTTTGTTTTTTCGATTATTTATCTAACAACGTGTATATGTCGTACTCCTGTCTTTTCTAAATCCCGCCTGTTCATCTGGTTGGCTAGCATCAAGTTGTTCAGTTAGTCTAATCGTAATTTAACTTGAGCGATATTGTATGCTCTTGTATAACGTCTCTCTTTAATGTTATTTTTCCTCTACCAGTTGCACTCGCATCGTTGGTGAATTGTAAATGTTTTTCATTATGTTGATGTGAATGCTTTTAGGGTTGTCCAAGTTTCTACAGTATCAAACACTTTTCAATAGTCGATGACCGTCGTGTGCAGTTCTATATTGTATTCTCTGCACTTAAAGATCAAAATTATTATTGTGTGGATGTGATCATGCGTGATGTTATCGGATCTAAAACCCGCCTGCTCGCACGATTGGTAATAATTTATTTTCTTCGACAGTTGATTTCTTAAAAAAAAAAAATATCCGCAAATGCCAAACGTTAACAAATATTAGATTTCGTAAAATGCATAGGCTATTTGTTACTAAAAGTTCTATACAATAATGAAGGTACTATTATATAAAACAAACTAAAATCAATATGATCATGCAGAATCGAGAATCGAGAGAAAATTTAATACAGCGATCATTCAAAGAGTTCAATCCAAAATCCTACGATCGTAGTCGGCATACAACGATATGTACGCAATGACGAGATACACAAACATTTAT
Source organism: Coronaproctus castanopsis (assembly GCA_032883995.1). Taxonomy (NCBI): domain Eukaryota; kingdom Metazoa; phylum Arthropoda; class Insecta; order Hemiptera; family Monophlebidae; genus Coronaproctus; species Coronaproctus castanopsis. The sequence goes on from CM065052.1 coordinate 157,805,904, forward strand.
AATTACCGACGATTAGAAATCAAAGCACACATACGACACACGGAACGGTTAAAGAATCACAGTAGTAACTAGTTAGCACACACCTTTGTCGAAGGTGGTACCAGATTTAAAAACATATAAATGATAAATAAATTAACTAAACAACTACATCGACTAGGACCGGGCTACCACTGGGAAACTTTTCGTTAACTCATACTCTCGCAACTTTTTAATACTACCGTTTCTTGTCCCGAATCAGGCAAATTGAGTGTAAAAGAAAAATTGATAAAAAAAATCTTCTAGCGGTATCTATTAAATTTCAGAAATAAATGTTGTAGAGTTGGTGTTTGCAGATCAACTGTGCGCGACAAAAATTACGCGCGATAATATAACGTTGCATTTCTCGAACAAAAACATATTTCAAGATTATTATCGGCGAGTAAAAAGCTAATATTATCTGTAAAACGAAATCTCGGTGTAAACAGATTATATAAAACATTAAATATGAATTCGCGTTTACAATCTTATCCAAATCATTCGAGTGCGAACAGAATAAAACGATTATTACATATGAAATGATTTCAGTTGAAAAAAGATTAGAAAAATTAAATAAAAAATAAAAAAAGAATCCATTCACGTTTAATGGAAATATACATGCATTATTACAATCGATACAAATTAATTCAAATAATTCGAATGAAAATAATACTCAAATTTGTATAGATGTGTGTTTCCCTTACGTTTTTACACGTAAATATTGAAATAAATTTAACTCTGTTTCACAATAATTACTAAATAAACGAATGGAAGCTTGGCAAAAGAAAAAGTATATGAAAACAGACATAGCGTGTGCGAATTTTAAAAAAAGATTATTAAAAATCAACATCAATATTTTACGAATAAAATTCATTATTTATAACTATCTATTAAATTATTAATTATTATAGTTCACGTATTTTCACTACAAAAAAATTTTTTTTTCCGCATATATCGGATTGACATTTTTTTAAAAATCATTTCCGTTTTTATCGCTCTTCCTCGCGATCATCGATTACACCCAATCATCGTCGTGGATTAATTTCGAAATTTGAAGACCAGAATAGGTATAGATACATTTTTGACGCGTATTTAATAATTAGAAATAAGTATTTATACAAATACGGATTTTCTATTTTAACGTAATTAATTTCGAACTCCGTTCGTTATAACTTTAATATAAATTTGGTAAGCGACAATTTGTGTAAAATTTAAATTTGAATTAAAATACGGTCAATATATATTTAAAAAACGAGATGTTAAATTTTTCACATATGTAAAAAAAAACGATTTTTTTTTTCAAAAATCACATTTCAATGAAAATGAGTAGGAGGAAAAAATTTTTTTGCGGAAAGTACAATTTTGCAATAAAATCGAAATTTGAAAAACTATATAGATTTTAATTGTAAATTTCAATAATGTCGCTCTCTATCGTAACAATACGAATCTTACATAACTCTTACTTCCGATACCGAGCGCTAGGTCGATTCCTACATTTAAAAATATAATGATTTTACTTCTGCAGAAAATATTTATCAATCGTATAATGTGCCACTCTCGTTTGTTCCTTTAATTCTACCTTTGCTGAAACAAACGTAACTTAATATCGCTTCACGGCCAACTGGATGAGATCAAAGTGTACTATCTGTATCAACTTAATATCCGATACACTTCAAACCTAACCTAACTTAATATCGCTTCTCTGGCTGTTGGGTAAGATCAAAGTGTAGTATCTGTTCTTATTAGCTTAATATCTAATACACCTTACAATGCAGGGTCAGTATATTAATATCTGATACACCTTACAATGCAGGGTCAGTGTATTAAACATTGTGCCATTTTCGTTTTTCCTTTAATTCTAATTCTAACTAACCGAAACAAACATAAATGAATGTAACCTAGCCTAATCTAACCAACAAACTAGATTTATTTACATTCCGCAAAGAAACGTTTCATTCCAAATCAAAATTATAAAAAAATTATTTTTGAATATAATGAATATAAAATAACTTACGTGAACACCCATATAACTTCAGATTGCCGCTGCGTTTCGAACATTTATAACCGTCATTAAGAATAAAACTCTTTTCACTTAACTTATTTAATAAGTTTTCTTTATTAGCGCATAAAGTATGAAGGTAACAAATATTAAAGATACACGTACTTAAATGTAATAACGATAATTAATACATTTAAATAGATTAAAAACCCATAAAGAAATTAATTTATAAATAACAAACACTGGAAAACATTATTTCAAACAACCGTCCATGGAAGAACCATTTACTAATAATTTTTAAACTAAAATCATAAAATTTAAAGGTTCATTAACAAAATAACTAAAATTAATAATTTCATTTTTATTCGAATAAAATAATTTTTAATAATTTTTAAACGATGTGTAAAATAACTGTTCAAATAAAATACTAATTAATAGATACTATCGATATAACCGAGAAACTCGGAAGTTGACCTTAAAAAAATTTTCGAAAAGTGAATCGTGTAAATCGCAGTCAGTCTAAAAACGATTTCTAGACGAGGTAAATCACATTTTTCAATCTATTTTTTATTATTATTAATATTTATATATATAGTGTAGGTAATCTTGACGTTTTAGGTCGCAAAAATAAATCGACTATGCGATATAAAGTCTTACGATGTCACTTGAAATGAAATCCATTGGTGCGACATAATAATGATCGGATAGTTATTTGAAATGTCTACTCATTTGTTTTCGTTCATAGTCGGACGTGTTCTATTTATTTTTTATTTTTTTTTTTTACTTCGATTTTATATTTATATAACATTATATTTTAATTATATAATTCGAAATTCATCGTAGAACTGTTTATTTATGTAGCTATGGATCACGAAAAACTTCACATAAAGTTTCTCTTTTTAATTTTTTAATTATTCTACTATTTTTTTTTTTAATAAATATGTTTGTTGTTATTTATTTTTTTTAAATAATTCTTCTAAAAACTGGTTTTTTATTTTTTAATTATTCCTCTAAATGATTTGAATTAAAAACCGTTTACTTTAATTTAAATCAGAAATACACCGACCTTATTTCCAATATGGCATCATGTTCGCTGAGGTAAAAACAGAAAAATTTAAATGAACAACATTAGAAAAAAACGTCGATTTGATTACGTCAAGATTACCGTACTATTTTTAAATTTCACGCAAGTTTTATTTATATTCAACTAAAAATATCTTAATTGTTTTTGTCAGAAGCGAAATATTCAACTGTAGTAATTTTTGTAATCAACACTAAACAGCCAGATATAGACACGTACCAGCGGAGATATGTTCTCATCGTTTGTAGAAGTTTTGCTCGAACGGAGGTCAAAAACCATTTTGTCGTTTGGCTCGAACGAACGTTTACCGTTAATATTGGCATCCATGGAATACGTTTATTTAACAACAACAATTTAAAAAAAAAACACGTATAATTTGTAACTGAACGCGGAATAAGAAATTGCCTGAATAAAAGAAACGAGCGAGAACAAACTTAATTCACTTCGGCTTATCTTAAACCACATGTAGTGAATTTTAAACAGGAAATTTTTAATTAAGTAAACAATTCATTTGCATGAATATCATACTTCAGTTATCTGATATATATATATATATTACAGAAAAACGTATATAATAATACACGCGCGCGCGATTGCGCGTGCGATATCGCGCATGCGATAATAACGAGCTTTTTTGCGGATGTTGAAATTAGCAAATACATATTTATTTATAAACATCATAACGCTATGCATTATATTCGAACTTTGGAATTATGACCTTATCGGCGCGTGTTGATTTTTACCCGTTCGTAAAATCTTTCATATTACACAATGATTAAAAATAAACATGCTTACAGGCTAGTAAATAATAATTTGCTCTATCTTTCGATCAGTAAAATATATAGCCAATAAAGTTACTCCAGACAATTTAGTCAAATACGATGTACGAAACTTTAGGTATTATCGGAAGTGTAAATATAATAAAACAATAAATTAATAGAATATTTATTCAGCGTCATTTCGTATATATATATGTATACAAGTATATAACCCCGGCACAGGTAGTATGTATATTCATTTACGTGTTAAACAAATAACGTAGGGTGTCGAAACGAATATTTATAATTATGAAAATCTGGTTAACATATATTTTTAAAGGACGATAAATTGGGTTATAGAATTTCAAGCAGCCGCGAAGCCAGCACGATAGAATATTTTATCGTACAGATTTAAATTTAGACCGTAACTGTTCTAGACCCTATATTTAGATATTTTAGTATTTTCTTCGTTTAGGTCAGGAATCAATTTCTGTTATAAAGGAATATATTTTCGAAGTTAACCCTTTCGGCCATACATCATTATAAAATTTTGACACAAAATTATAAACTTTATACGTGTCTTTATGATTCAATAGCGCTTCTTAAACGATCTATAAATAATTGTTGATGTTTTTCTATAAATATGATTAAAATTGAGACATTTCACACGTCAAGTGGAAAATATAAAATTTTAAAATTTCACGTAACATATTACTATATGTTACGTGAAATACGCATTGTGACTAAAAAGGTTAATATAATGGAGACAGTTTTTTTTTTGTTTAACCAAATATTTAATTGTAGCGTTTCGCCGGCTTTAATTTTTCACGTAGACGACGCGCAACTCGTCGCAGATTATAAAATTAACAGTATTTGAGTTGCAATCGATTAGATTAATTTAAAAACGAAATTGGATTAGTTAAAATTTTTAGATTATAAAATTTTATTAACCCTTTTAGTCATACGTGAAATTTTGACAGAAAATGACAAATTTTATACAGGCTGTTTATTATAGAACGTTGCCTTTCAGATAACTGGATGATTTTCTATGTTTTTACATAAATATAATTAGAATCGAGACATTTCATTGTCAACCAGAAAATATATAATTTTGTTAGTACTAAAATGCCATATGCCACGTGGCGGATATGGTGACTGAAAGGGTTAATGAAACAAAACGTTAAATGAATTGTCAGTTTATTTAATGTTACAAAATATAAATAATAACGGCTTAATATTCGATTATGTACGCACGTACCTTTACGAGCGTCGATCAAAGAAACTGAACAAAAATTGATAACTACTTCGTCAAAATAAATATGATCTTAACCTAATGAAATATACCGTCTTAAATTATCGAATCGAGAACAACATTTCCTAAGCGATAAATAAGATTATTAAATATATAAGGAAATAATGTGATAAACTAACTTGTACTCAGTCCACGTATATACATCAATAATAATGATAATAATACACGTGCGGTGAATATAACCAGCCGAAATAAACACGCTTTCATATCAAAATTATTATTGAAAATGAACAGGATGGGTTTTTATTATTATTATTACTATTTTTAATGGATTTCCGAAACAATTTACTCATTATATAATATGGTATACATTAAAAGATAATATATTAGGAATAATATTTTTCGTGTCAGGAAAAGAATCTGCTTTACTCGATGTTTGCCTAGTATTATGCAAACGTGACGCTGTTTCCATCCAATTGTTGTAAGGTGGACAACCACTGCAGATAAAAAGTTGTTGGATGGATTGCTCCTTGCAACATATAAATGAAGAGCTGGAATTATAATCGAATAGATGAAAAGAATAGAAGGGGAAATATAGATCGAATGGTTCATTTACCATTATAATAGAGAATAAACAGAAATACGGGTAACTTACACCTCTTTCGATATGACGATTTCTATAGAAATTTGAGGATTTTTAAAAGTTAACGAAATATCTGAAATTAGAATAATTTTTTCCTCCGCTGTTTTCACCAAAGAATTTATCAACAGTGAACAGGAATTACATGTTTTTATTGCCGGAAGTCTACAGATGTTCCTCCAGACGTTTCAAACAACGATGTTTCCGGCGGATTAGAGTCGTCGAGTAACATTGCCTAAATTAAATAACAGATTCGTCGAGCCTAAATGAATCCGTTGAAATCGGAATATGCTTTCCAAGTATATATCTATATATAAATTGCGCTTTTTTATAGAACCCGGTAGATGGGCACTTGTTTTACGTAGGAACCGCTACCATTTTGAATATATTCATACATAATATCGCTCAAAAAACAGCGGTGTATTTATTGTAATAATTGTCACCGCGTCGGAATGTAATTTTATTAATTTTAATTAAAAAATAATTCGATCAATGCAACGTCTTAACTCTTTATTTTCCTTCTGGACTTAATTTAGATCCACCTTCTACTACTACTAATGCAGAAAATATCAACCCCAACCCCTACAGGAAGTAATCCTATACTTAAACACTCCATTTTCAAATCTTCTCCCCAACTTCTTGAAATTCACACTACCAATATTGAACCTAACGGCACTAAAAATTCAACAAAACATTATTCTAACCCTAACATTAAACAGTTTAAAATACATTTTTAAACTCTCATGGTCGATGTCCATACACAAGATTTTTTCGCACTTCAATTTTTTTATTACGTAACGATAATTCTTTATTTTCACTTTTGTATTCAACAATTTTATCGCGCCCTTATTTCCCCTTCTATTCTTTTCATCTATTCGATTATAATTCCAGCTCTTCATTTATATGTTGCAAGGAGCAATCCATCCAACAACTTTTTATCTGCAGTGGTTGTCCACCTTACAACAATTGGATGGAAACAGCGTCACGTTTGCATAATACTAGGCAAACATCGAGTAAAGCAGATTCTTTTCCTGACACGAAAAATATTATTCCTAATATATTATCTTTTAATGTATACCATATTATATAATGAGTAAATTGTTTCGGAAATCCATTAAAAATAGTAATAATAATAATAAAAACCCATCCTGTTCATTTTCAATAATAATCGCGTTGTTCGATAATTTTTTTGTCATCTCCCTCGAAATAATTAATCGTTATGTTTGCACGTTATTTAAAAAAAAAAAAAAATTAAAAAAATGAGGAAGTCTAATAATTTTCTCCTGTTTTTTTAACGCTTACAATTGTACCTTTCTAACCGATACAACTTTTGCCGATCTCTACAAGATCCTAAATTTCAAAATGTATAATCTGTGTGCGTGTTACGGACATTTTCAAAACGTACGTCTACATAAAGTCAAAAATAAAATATTCTGAAACGCCGTTTAATAAATTTTCATTTACACATATTTTTAATCCAAGTACTCACCAAACGTACCTGATTCGAACCTAATGTATTGATGGATAGTATGCTGCATTAAGTATGTTCTGCCGTAAATAAAATACATAGCAACAGCGAACAAACGTGCAATATGTGACTCGGTAGTACTCGGTACCCTGTTTACTATTACACAATCTTTCCAGTAGGACAGTTCCAAAACTGCTCATATTTTTGGTATTAACACAGAGAATTGATCAATGATATTTTTAGGTATTTCATTTTAATCTTGATCCTGAGTTTCATTTTCGCTTCACCATTCCCTGAATTGAAAGTTGTTATTTATAATATTGTTATTTTTTTTATCATCATCATTATAGGTCGATTTGTTATCGGAGCTCTAGACATAGTCTTTCCCATTACTGCATTTTTAGACCATCTATGCACTTCATGGTTGATTATTAAAAAAAAAATAAGAACGTAACAAAATTGTTAAAAATTACGCGTGAACGTTGAAAATCAATAATTGACCATATTTTTAATTCGTCAGTTTAAACGTAACAATTTACGCAATTTACTAATAATTCAAATAAAAAAAAAAATTATCTAGTAAAAACATTATAAAAATTATCATGAATTATATTACAATTTGCTACCATTTTGAATTTCTGCGAGACCTTGTTAATTACCCGTAAAACAGAATAAACCAAGTTATAATATTTGAACTTACGAAAATTTATCCGTACTCTACATGGAAACAAATTATCCACTATTACACAAACCACTGTGCAACAAAAATTAATTGATAAAATAAAATTATCAGTTTTTTATAACATAAATTTGCCTACAATATCAATTTGTTCTAATCATAATATTGAAAAAGTCATACCTTATCACCTAATAAATGGATGCCGTCCAATATCACGTCCTGGTTGTGCGGCTGGTAACGCTCTTAAGCGGCTAAGAATACGAAAACCTGTTAGCGAATTTGTAAATTAACCCCTCGTTATACTGGTTACAATCAGGAACCTAATAAATATTGTGGTTTTAATTCAAAGCTAGCCATTACTAGTTGAAAATAAATCACTTTTGAAACAGATTCCCGTTGGCAATTCAATATATATTTCTTTTGTTAAATTACATAGCCGACCTAAGGTAACCATATTAAAGAATCGAATCAAATGAGTAGCGAAGATAAATTCTGACGAAAATTAATACACGATTTATGTTCTATATAATTCTCATAATTGCTACGGATTGCCAAATTTGATATGTTAAGTAAGCACGTGTGCGTGGGCGTGTATATTCTCAGTGAATACCTAAGGTAGAAAGCGAGAAAAAATCCAAACATCAGATATATATAACTTTGTAAAATAAGATAACAATTTTAATACTCATACACTAAAGAACCGACCAAAAATTTTTGAAGAGTAACATGTTCAACATAATCCAACAATTAAATGAATATATGATAAAACGTGCGAAATAAAAATATTGAAGAATAATTAGTCTAAGCATAATATAAATGTCAATTATCCTATTATCTATAATAAAATCGTGGAAATAATTCTAATTAAATAAATAATTCTATTCATTCTAACCGTCTTTATTAAAATTAAACAAAATATCCGATCGAATCATAAAATTTTGAATTTATATTTTACTAATCCCCAATATATTCCTTTTTAAAATAGTATAGCAAAAATATACATATAAATGCGTGCAAACACACACACACATATATATATATATATATATACACACAGTCGAATCCGCTTATAAGGTACTCCGGATAAGAGGCACAGCTGTTCATTAGGGACAATCAGCAAAACCCCCAATCAAACGTATCAAATGAAGGTTATTTTAGTTCGCTTTAGTGGTACAACGCCTCGGTTATAAGGGACAAAGATTAATAGACTTTCAAGGCAATAAATAGTGAGACAGACGATAAGCCAGCCGATATAAAATGATACTTCCGGTCGTAAAACGAAAATATTCACATAAAAATTGAATAAAAATGTTTTAGTCATTTTTACAATTCATTTTTTGTTTACTTGAACATTTCTGTTTTTTCCTCATTTTGTTCGAGATGTCCTTGTGTTGACATTCTTTCATTGACACTATACTGTTTTTTGCTCTGTACGTTTATTAATTATGCCCTCTCAGATAGCTTATTATGTTCTTAGTTTAGTTCTGCAAAAATGATAGTGCGTCGTGCGGTTTTTTTTTTCTTACGAAAATTTTCTTTTCTTTTTTTAGTTCTGGTGAATTTTTTATATGAATAAAATGTCGCGTAAATGTTTATCATTAAAGGAAAAAATTTCTATTTTAGACAAAATCGAAATTCAACCTCCCAATATGCCTATTCGGGAGATAGCAAAAAACATGGGCATCTCCAAAAACACCATCTCCCGTTTAAAAACAGATGAACAGAACTTACATAAAAAATGGAGTAGTACTGAAAAGGGCAGTCAGGTGGTGGAAAGGAAACGAAAATGAGAAGGTAAAAACCCAGAGGTTGATGAAGCTCTTAATTTATGGTTTAGCACAGTAACACAAAGAGGTATTCATGCCAGTGGGCCAATGTTAAAATTAAAATCTGAAGAGTTTGCGAAAAAAATGGGTTATGAAGACTTTGCAGCTACAAATGGTTGGCTTGCTCGGTGGAAAGGGAGACATGATATCAAATTCAAAAAGGCAAGCGCTGATTTGACAGGAGCTGAACAATGCAGTTCAAGCAAAATTTCCAAATTCCTTCAAAGTTACAGCCTGAATGACATTTATAATGCGGATGAAACTGGTTTATTTTATTGAGCCACTCCAGATGTGTCATTAGTATACAAACATGAACAACTTATTGGTTTGAAAAAAGCTATGGATCGTATCACTGTGCTATGTTGTTGCAATGAAACTGGAAGTGACAAAAAAAAAAAAACGTTTAGTTATTGGTAAAACTAAAAAGCCACGTTGCTTTAAAAATCTCAATGCAAGTAATCTGCCAGTAACATATTACGCAAACAAAAATGCATGGATGACTGCTACTATTTTTTCAAAATGATTAGAAAACTGGGATATAGAATTACAGAGAGATTCTAGAAAAATTTTACTCCTTATTGACGATACAACTTCGCACGAAACTATCGTTAAACTGAAGAATAGTCAAATTGAATTCTTACCTCCAAACACTACTTCGCTAATTCAGCCACTTGATATGGGTGTCATAAAAAATTTAAAAGTGCAATATAGGAAGATGTTGATGCAGCATATCTTAGAAGCTATTGAAGACGACCTGGTAACAGTTTCTACAATGGCAAAAGATATCAGTTTCACAATAACAATACTGCAGGCTATACAATTTGTTGCTGATAGCTGCAGAAAAGTCACTTTTATGACAATACAGAACTGCTTTGCTCATTGTGGTTTCAAGCAGCCCGATTATGAAATTGTTGAAATGGAAAGTATTGAAACACCGAATGAATTACTACGTGTGACCAACTATGAACAATTTTCTGATATTGTCGCCAATCTGCCATGCTGTGACAATAATATTGAAGACTTTGATAACGAAATTATGGAAAATATTACATTGAAGAATCAAATACAAGAATCAGAAAGTGATGTTGACACGGATGACATTTCCTTACTTCCTGTGTCTACTGTAGAGGCGAAAAAATGTATTGAAAAGCTCCGGCGGTATTTTATGCAACAGAATAATGAAGGTGCTCCTACGGCATCATTAGATAACTGTGCAGATTTTGTTCAAACGCAGCGGATGAAGAATTTACACTAAACAACTATAGCGCATTTTTACAGTAAATGAACAATTTTTACAAATATCAGGTCAGGTTTTTTTACCTTATGTATGCCTCCTGTATTTTTCTCTTAATTTCCATATAAATAAATATTACGCATTAATAAGGTTATAAGTATGTTAATTGTTTACTAAACTGTATATATTCTAACACCCACTCGCTTCAATAAGAGATTTTAAAAAATTCGCTTATAAAAGGACAACCGGTTATAAGGGACAAATGACTTCCGCCCGATGTGTCCCTTATAAGCGAATTCAACTATATATATATATATATATATATATATATATATATATATATATATATATATATATATACATACATACATACATATATATAATGTGTGTTTAAAAATATATATAGATGTTCATTTTTTAAAACCACAGAATGACGCCTCACATTTTCAAAAATTAAGACGACGATGTTAGATATTCCCAACTATTTCACGATGAATATCAGCATAAACAAATAATCACAAAAAAATTATTACTTACACTTGAAACGAGCATTAGAATATGTCTTACCACATACATACGCAATTTTTACAAGTAATTAGCATAGCCCGAATGTATGTTTATCTCTAGAACTATTTCAAAACAGCAATTTATTTCTTATCAGCGTACTAATAACATCCGCACATAAAACATCAACACCCTAAACTCTCCTTCGACGAAGTTATTATTTTACGCAATAGTTTTCGTAAAAACAAAAACATTTCGTATTATTGAAATCCTAGAATATATTTAGATACAGCAATTGCTTTATTCAGTTTTGGTAAATAAATATTAATATAAACTAAAAAAGAAAATAAATTATTAGATTACCCTATCGATAAGAATCATTATTACCGATGACGACATCACAAGCACGCGTCGATCACGAGTGAGAAATAACATTAGGATAAGAAAAAAAAAGATAATATAATAATAACAATAATAATGTCGTTTGACAACGTTCATTATTATAATTATCAGCAAAGTGCGTAAACAAAAAGCACACGCTTTTGCCTTTCCACCAAATTCACTGAGTAAATGAGTAAAATATGCTATTAGAGTATATTATAAAAGATAGTGATGAGATATGTACTTTAATCGTTATCGTTAAAACGGTCTCGAAATTATATTGATTATTTTTAATGGAAGTTGATCTTCTTCGCGGTTTTTATTTTGATAATCGGACTCGGTATAATTACGATATGTTTATTGAAATAAATGTCGATATATCGGAAAGTAATTATTTTATGAATTATAAATAAAATCAAATAATAACACTGTTTAATCGCTTTAACATTTTTTTCAACATTTAATAGAACCTAAACCGGGTATGGAGATTTATATGGATTTTGACGAAGAATTAATTTTTTAAAATCTGTTTTATAAATAAAATTTATTGTAAATATTTATTTATTTATTTATTTATTTACAAAACAATACGGCGTACACAACAGCATAACGCCAATTACAGTGTACGCTCTTACAGAATAATTATAAAGTAAAAGTATGAACAAAAATAAAACTGAACTACACTCACACAGCTAATTAATATAAATAATATTTAGATTGAAAACAAAAAATTACTAATACAAACCGAAAAATGATTCTAATGAAATACAATACCCACATACAAGCACACATCCGAAAAGCACAAAAAAAAAATAGAAATATACCAGTCATACACCCATACTCTCATGTAAACAAACTCTCCATCGGAGCACGCACATATGACCAAAATAAAATAAGCTTACTGAAAAATAACAACTGAAATATAGAGTCTAAAAAAATTTATTATATACAAATTTACTATCGAAATGAATATCTAACTGTGGATGAATATTTAGTACGTTATTATATAGACGTAAGGTGGATAAAAGTGGTGAGTTGTAACCTAGATTTGTACGAGCATGCGATTCATAGAAAATACTATGTGACCTACTATTAACATTGGGAACTATAAATGAAATTATAAATAATAAATAATTTTCATCTATGCGAGCGTTACAAAGATCATGCAGGAACCTCAACTTACTTATCTTTCTTCTAGCACTCGAGGATTTAATATTTAGGAAATCGCATAAAATATTATAACTTAAAAATGTTGGATAGACACCAGTTTGACGGTAATAAATATACCTCAAAAACTGAGATTGAACTTTTCCCACCATATGAATATATTTAGTGTAGAAAGGATCCCAAACCACAGATGCGTATTCAAATTGCGATCTTACAAGAGTGTTGAATAGTAACAGCGGTAGGATCATGAAATACGCATGAATTTCTAATGATGAAACCCATAGTTCTGTAAGCATTTTTGGTAACATTACCAATATGAGTTGCAAATTTAAGCTCGTTGTCAATATAAACCACCAAATCCCGAACACAGGTTACATTACAAACTGGAACATTACCCATAAAGTAATCAAAGAGACATTTATTTTTTGTACGACAAAATCGAATATAAACACATTTCTCATAATTAAGGGGTAAATAATTATTGTCGCTCCATGTCACCATTCTACATAAATCATCTTGCAACAATTCACAATCACTGACAGTTTTAATTGATCTAAAAATTTTTAAGTCATCAGCAAATAATAGAAATTTCGAATGTAAGTTAATTCCTTATCATTTATGAAAATATTAAATAATAGTGGACCCAAATTAGACCCCTGTGGTACTCCGGAAGTAGGAGTATATTGCTTTGGTATCCGTTAAATAATACGTAGCACAGACGCGAAGTTAAATATGATCTAAATAACTGTATGTAATCGTCAGAAAATCCATAATTATGTAACTTAACCAGAAGTAAACTATGGCTGACTTTGTCAAAAGCCTTACTAAAATCCGTATAAATACAATCAACTTGAAGACGCTGCTCCAAACAGTCAGTAATTAATGATCTAAGAGTTAAATTACCTCCGTCTAGTGAAATATGCATTTCAAATTATAAGTTTTTGTTATATAAATATTTCAGTTAATTTAATTGCGTATATGTTTGATAACGCAACTGTCGAAAATATGTGCGCAAAAGAAAAAAAAAATTAACTATGTTATTATTTTGTTTTATTTATTAAAATAGTTTAGATGAAATTATTGCGTTTCAGTTTAAACGAGAAAACTTTTAAGAGTCGATAAAAATATTTGACAGTTTTTTAAATAGTAAAAAGTTAATTCGTTAATTTACAAACGATATGCGAATTATTAAAAACATATTTAAAATAAATAAAAAAATAAAACTTTTGCCATAAAAATCAAGCAATTCGTTCCTTATTTAATTTTTTTTTTAAATTTTAATTTACAATATAACATTAGGCATAAGACAAATATCAAATTATTTCTAAGTCTGTTGGACCGAAAATAAATAACGAATAAGTCCATAATAAATTATGAACTCGATATAAGGAACACTTTTAATTTCCGTGTACGTCGTTCGAGTTAAAAAATTTAAAAAAAAAAAAAAAAAACATTTATTAATTACGTATCATCATTATGACGTCATTACCGAATGTCGCCTAGCAATTAAATATCAATTATTTTCCCCCTAATACGTTTTTGGAACTGTTCAACTACTGTAGTTAAGTTATACTACTGCGTCAAATTCTGTAAACATATTATTTTTCTTCCGGACGGTCTAATTTCCCGCCAGCTTGCCTTGTATAAGAAAGTGAAATGTACAGTATATTATTATGTATCCTAAATATTTTAATTTTCTGCGCATCGATCTAATACAGTACTTCGCAGTTTCGTACTTTATCGGTCTATTTTATTTTAAGTATTATACGATATAGCTCCATTTTGAAGACCTCTTAACTTCTTCCCCAATGCCTTCGTTAATGTCCAACTTTCAACACCATAGAGTAATATCGGAAATACGTAACATTTTATTAATTTTAATTCTATTTATATTTCTTCTATTTATTATCCGTATTATCCCTGCATTTTATTTTAGATATATTTAGCCGCGATCTGTACTCTTCACTTATTAACGGTGAAGACTTCTTACGAACTGTTATAAATCTTTTAGATTATTTGATTTTAAAATGGTATCATCCGCATATTCGATATTATTTGT
The DNA here is from genome assembly GCA_032883995.1 of Coronaproctus castanopsis. NCBI lineage: Eukaryota > Metazoa > Arthropoda > Insecta > Hemiptera > Monophlebidae > Coronaproctus > Coronaproctus castanopsis. The sequence goes on from CM065052.1 coordinate 157,820,967, forward strand.
TATCTTCCCGTTTACTTTAATACCGCCATTAAATTTAAATTTCTTTTACTTTTCTTCAAACATTTTTTTATTAAACAACACTGGTGACATTGATCCTTGCTTTACACCTTTGCATAATGCGTGTTTTAAAACTTTTTACTACTTTTTTTTTTTAATAAAATATTTTATATAACAAGATGAATTTTTTAAAAAGTTAAATGGGGAAATCTAATTTTTTAAAGATAGGAAAAATTGCATATTAAACTAGGTTATTTTTTTTTTAAGTTAGTTAAATTATACGATTCCAAAAAAATTGACCGAAAACAAGTAAACCGAAAAGCACCTCTCAATCTTGCCTCACTAGAAGTAACCAACAGAATTAGCGAGTAGAATGTAAAACATTAATACTGGCAAGTAGCAAAAAAAAAATAGCGCCAAACAACGGGCAAACATCAACCCTTTTTTGAGAATATAAACTAATCAATCCATCAGATTTCCTATCGAAAGGGTCGTCGACTTTGAAAATTAACAACCTATTTGTTGAATTATTTCTCTTCTAAAAAGGTATACGCTTCCGCGAATAAAACAAAAACTGTAAAAAATTTAAATATAACTCCGGAAATACCGTCTAATAAAACAAATTGTTTCTACAGATCGGTAAGGGTGGACAAGTACGCTTAATTAAAAAAATTAATTCAATAAAATCGTACACACATGACTTATCGTAATTCATAAATTTACGAGACAAATATTACTTATGTATACGAAAATTATAAGGAATAATTTTTCACATTCAAAATAGTCGGATACAATCATTTAACCGAATGAACATAAAAAAATGTCCCCCGCAACAACATAATCATTAATAATAGGAATCCAAGTTTGTGTAACAACGAAAAAAAAAGATGAAAAAAAAAAAACAGATATTATTCAAATTCAGGGGTAACGAATGTGATTCATCGTATGGATTTTGTTTTTGATCGTGTTCAAATAATTAGAAAAAAAATAATCATATTAAGCAAATCTAAAATGAGAAATAAACTAAATCTCGCGAAATAGATAATTTTTACATCGACCTACAACTTATAAAATAGAGGTGCGCATTGAAAACATAATAAAAATCCGAAATTATTATTCACACAAATGAAGAAAAAATAAACGGACCTACATAAAAATAAATTTACTTTTATACCTAAAACAATAATTATTTAGTAATACGTGTCAAGAAAACCCATCCAATTTCAAAAGTGAGAAAACTAACCAAATCACTCATTCCAAACAGGCCATTATGAAATGATTTTCCGTTATCTTGTGCAAATTTCTTATCGTGTGGGCAGATAGGTAAGACGGTGAACAACGTTATGTTTGAGAAATTTTTATTTCTGTTTTGGTTCAAATCAATACGTTATCGCTACGTAAATAAGAAATCTGCGCAAGAACATATGTTAATTAATCATTAATGCAAAAAGTACATTCAAGAGATACATAAATCGTACAAGAATATGTAGAGATCAACCGGGTAAACTAAAAACAGGCGTGAAAAAATTCATATTTCAACATAAATCATATTCGCGATGGATGTGTCGCGTCGCACTCTGTTGAATCAGACCGTGACATTCCGAACTAATTGAATTCTTCAATACATAACATACACATACGGAAATTACAGTCGTTAAATTCCACGACCAAGAATTTTCGTCAGCAAAAGGTGCCCAAGTACGTAGACACACACGCCGCAATATATACATAAAAATTACCAGTATATAATAGTAATAACACAATTCCCAATTCAATTATAATATTTCAAATTATTTACATTTAAAAATCAAAAACCAAACTCCCCAATATATTATATAAACGAGGTGTTCCTGATTTTTTCGAGCAAGCAAAAAACTATTTTTAAAACATTAAAAATTTTAAAACATGCACTTTGTTTTTACTTTTACATGCAAAGAAGAAACTATTTTTAAAACATTAAAAGTTGTAAAAATATACTAAAAAGAACAAAACCAAAAAGTAACAAGAATGACTGCGACGATATTTAGTCAATAACTGGAAAAATATGACATCAACAATATAAATATTTAATTTCAAAAGTAGGTTAGATACGATAATTCACTATAAATAAAAAATAAAAAACATAAATCAATCTCACTGTTTTTTATGCACATATATATATATACATACATATACATACACACATCTATCTATATATATATATATAGATAGATAGATAGATAGTATAATATTTATTATATATACATATATAAAATTTGTAAAAGTAGACCGAAAAAATCTTAAAAAACTGATTAAAAATTTGTTAGCTAACTAAATTTTTCAAGTTTATTGATTTTTCAGCTATATTTTTTTTCTTAGCGCATAGATTTCTTCGTAATTTCAACGGGTTTCAGAGTCGGAAATTAACTTCTTTAAAATAATTTCAGACATTCCGACTTCTCTAAAGAACAATTTTTATAGGTGACCGTCGAAATTCGAGTAATATCGATTGTTATTCGGTTTTTCGGTTTTATTTCTGTCAATGAACGGGATAAGATAGAAGAAGTTTACGTACTAAAGTTAAATAGCGATAATATAAGAATAACGTAATTATTACGGTAGTTTAGACGTAATAAAATACGTACGCGCATTAGACGTTATAAATAATGTTCACGGTATATTGTAATATTCGTTATCAACGTATTCGGCTTCTTCTAGGGTGTCTGGGAGTACAATGTCTTTAGTTTCCGGTAAGAACAATACAACGACAGATCCCAATAAACTGACTAAACCGAATAACAGATTGGTCGCATTATTTCCGAAATATACGTTCTGCAAATTACGATAAGAATTATACACATTTTAAACACACTTTTCTAAAGCATCTCTTTCGACGCATGTACATGTTAACTATTGAAATATATATTATCACGATATAGAGATAACCGGACGCTATGTTGGAAAGGAGCATAAAAAGTCTGTTAAACAATTTAGGAATGATCTCCCTTTCATTTGTTTAATAATGTAGAACTTTCGATCGATTAATATTGTTTTTAATAATTAACGTCAATTATTTATGAGATTTCAGTTTAAACGATTTACGTACGAAATAAGAATTTAATTATTTATAGCCTTTTATACAAACAGCGAACTTGTACTAAATTTTACAGTACTAAGGTCTCTCGTTTGGTATAATCGGCAAAACTAACACTATAAAAACTAGAGCTTCGTTTCCAGAAGAGAACATTTTTTGAGAACGATAAATTAAAACGAAATTTTGTTTATTTATACCGATCAGAGTAAAAAAACTAAACTGACGCGATATATAATGCGGTATTGAAATGAAGGTTTATTGAATTCTTCGTTCGTTATCTCTGAATGTTCGGACATCAAGAAATTACGTTTGAACTTGATAACAGGAATATGACGCTGTTCGGTTGTCAGGGCACTAACGGGATTAACCCTTTCAGTCACAATGCTCACCATGTGGGACATGAAATTTTAATACTAACAAAAATTTTTATGTGCGAAATGTTCCAATTTTAAAAATATTTATAAAAAATAGATCGAAAATTATTTACAGTTCATCTACGACGCACTATTGTATAATAAACGAATGTATAAAATGTAATAATTTTGTATCAAAATTTTATGATATATGACTGAAATGGTTAAGTCCTCGTGATAGTGGAATGATTAATTTGGTCAGTACATAGAATCCTAAAGCTTTATTACTATCAATTAAACGGTTTATCAAAAATTGATAAAACTAAACATAGGATGAAAATATTTGTATAGCGATACATTTATAACGTACTAATTTTTTTTTTACTATCGTCGTTTTCGCATAATCGCGTCTCTTTCTCGTTATAGATAGGATAACGATCTTTCGAAAAGATTGATTACTCGAGGTTTATTATTATATGGTTAATCGAATACAAAACGACAAATTTTAAACTAACAATGGATGTTCTATCAACATTTCATTACTCGTTTCGACTACTTATAAATAAACAATGATTTCGTTTAGGGTAGACCAGCAATAAATGTTATAACATTTTCACGATATTCACAACATCTCGATCACACTTGACGCACAGGATACATTTAAATCATCGGTAAAACAAAATTATATTTAAAATACAAACCATATTCATCACGCGCGCGCAATACGTATAAGTATTTTATATTAAACGTATAGATCATTCAGATATTTTTTTTTCGTCACTCGTATATTAAAAATGACTAACTAAATTAAGTATTGTACTATAAACTTACAATAATATTCATTTTCTTCGACAACACGAATTCGATATAAACCGTGAATAAAAAAATTATTATACAATTAAACGGCAATACGCAAAGAACAAAATTGCGCTAAATCGCAAATTGAGCAAAGTTCTAACATGAATCAATAATAGTAGGTCAACGTACATTGAATCAGCTGCTTATAGGGTTAAACACCATCAATAATAATAATATCCATAATAGTAATAACAATAATAATAATAATGACAGTAATAAGCATTAAAATCATTATAACAAAAATATATATATTGTGTCTCAGGGCGCGGGGAAGAAGTGAAACTTAAAGAAATTTTCCCAAAAAGACACTCATCTAATAAACTCATGATTTCGTACAAATTTTACAAAGAAAAGGAATGCACGAGCGCTATGTCTAACTTAACGTGGGCAGGACCCAAATGTTTTCATTTTAAAATCTACGCCGCATATACATCCTTTTTGCAATGAAGATTTGAACGAAATAACCGATAGCTGTAGAAGAATACAAACGCAAAAAAATTTTATGCATATATATTACGCATGTCTGCCATAATTTCTATACGTGTTTGCACATATGTATGTAAACTTAATATACACGTATATAAGTACAGCATACGAGAAAGAGTGGAGAAGCCCGACTAAACAGTGAGAATAGTCCTCCCAATATGCCTATGTGTATAAGCCTTTGGCTCACAAACTCGTTTTACAGGTTAGCTCCCCATATATACAACACGCCAATAGAAGTTTCACTTCAAAAGTAAGATTGGAATTCCAACAACGTTAGAATAAAACTATGAGTCGAATATTACGCGTTATTTCTCACATGTATCAAACCTTGAAGTAGGAGTAAAGTTGTCCTAAACTCAATCATAGCGTAACAAAAATCGTTTAGTTCTTGTTTCATAATAATTTTTCCGTTATTATTAATAATGTATGTGTTTAAAAAATATCAATATCCTTAAAATCGTCTTTTTTTTTTTACATATAACGGTACTACTACAAAATAATTGCAAGCGGATAGGTTTAGACTTTCACCGTATAAATATATTTTATAATTATCCTTTATTTGAAAAGAATCGACATTATTTATTTATAAAAATATAAAATTCCTTTAACGTTAGATATGTAAAATTATAATAAACGATTAATTAAAATATCTTACTATTACAGATTATTCTTTAAAATCTTACCAAGAGTGGAGTTTGAGGTGCCAGCATGGATCCAATGTGGCCAAACATCGAACACAGACCATGGAGCGACATTCTTAATTCGGTAGGAAATATTTCCGTTGTGTATATGTATATTATATTGCTAAGTATACTCACCGATAATTTACTCAACATGGTCAATGCAAATAATAACCATCCCATGTCTAAAGTTTACAACACAAAAGAAATAAAACATAGCCCATTAAAATACAAAGATCACGTATGGACAGCTTATTCGTTTATTAATATACTCGATTTACGGCACATATATGTAAAATAATGTATAATTAACAAAACAAAATAAAAACAATGTTAAGCACTATAAAATTTATTTTATGTATGCAAAGTTTTTCCACTATGAAGTCATCAAAAACTGAAACATTGTTTTAATTTTGTTTTGATAATTCATACAATCATTACTCTCCAATACATCAACATAAATAATATATAGATGATAATTATATATATATATATATATATATATATATATATATATATATATATATATATATATATATATATATATATAGTAAAAACCATACCGATCATCTGACATAGCTAATTAAAGATTAATATAATAAACAACTATGTATCTAGATTTACAAAGTTTCAAAAAATCATGAAGAATGAATATGGTAATGAATTCCTCAATTCAAATAGAATCACAAAAATAAATTAACGCAAAATTCTGGTTAAAACTAAACAAAGTAGAAAGAGTTAGTAAGAAGCAGTTAATGAAATAACGTTATGGGTGTTAAATCGTGAAAAATCAAAATAAATAAATCATCTCGGATAATTTTTACTAACAGAAGAATTTTTTCAATCGTAAATATAGTCATGAATATTGTTTAAGCTCCCGAGAAGGAAGATGTGAATAGCTTAGCAGACACCTGGACAAGTGTAACTCGAAGAAACAAGTTATAACAAAACGAAATTAATTAAATTAAGATAATTATAATATAGTTTTAACAAAGGAAAATTATCCTTATTTTAACTATAATAGTATGTTACATTAAAAAAGATAAAAAAAAAACAAGATAATTATACCGGTTGTGAGATAAGAGATCAATGATGTCTATTGAAAACAAGCTACTATTTTATAATCATATTTTAAAATCGGTTCGACATTACGGCTGCTAAGTACGAGAATCTGCTAAAAAGAGTAATACTTTCGTGAAGATCTTAAAATTAAACTCGTAAAGGATGAAATCTTAATTGTTGTTCAAAGATATGGCACATTAGAAGAACATCGTAATAGTACGCAAATCTTGAGACTCATATATGTAAATATATATATATATATATATGTGTGTGTGTGTGTTAAATCTGAATGTTCATGTTCTAATGTAAATAGTATACAAGTTAATTTTAATATATTTCATTGAATGAGTAACTTACTCATGATATTTTAAAATAAATTGCATAGACTGCCAAATAGTTGAAAAAGCTAAGTATAAATAGCAATATATATTTTAAAAATTATGTGTATCCGTCTATTATATGTATATATATATATATATATATATATATATATATATATATATATATATATATATATATATATATATATATATGTATGTATGTGTGTGTGTATGAGGGAAAAAAATAATGCAAAGAAATCTCAAAACGCATTTATTTTAGTTTAAAAGTAATATTACGCAATAAAACCATAAACATGAAATTGAAGCTAAGTCTAATAAAATTTTTTAAGTATTCACAATACTATTGAATGGCGTTGAAAGCTGGGCACTAACGAGACACAAGTGGAAGAAATTATAATGTGGCTATATCGCAGATTTTTTTAATATATATATATATATAATTACAACTAGTCCTCCTGGACTATCCAGTAATTTTGATATAAGAGAGATATATAACGTGAAGAGCTTGTCCACCCAGTGACATAAGCCTCAGAAAAAATGAATAAAATGATAACTAAATAATGTATAAGGCTTATTCCATTTCAGCCTTCTTGTGTTATATAGATTGTCTAATATAATAATTGCTTCTGTATTTGGATGCCTATGTAATCTGTCTTTGTGGCGAAGTGCATAGTAGCAATTAGTGTGTTTCTTGTAGTCGGAAGATCAGCTGTATAAAGTATGTAAAACAGCGGTCCGAGAACACTACTCTGAGAGACACTGACACGCACCGGGTATAATTTAGATTCTTCTTCCTGAACTTTTATTTTGAAAAAAGAAGAAATTAGCTTGTATGTATTGTAGAGCAGAATTTTTTTTTAATTTTACAAAGCAGAAGTCCAGTAAATCAGGTATTCTATTCGGATCAGTTAGTCAGTAGGTTGGTTTACCATATGAGAGATGGTTAGCTGCAAAGAATCCATAGCTTTTTTTAACTCATGTCCTTTTGGCGTGATTAATCTCGATCCCAATGGAGTATGTTTAGCATTATAATCGCTTCCAGCAATAATTGATCTGGTCCTTACAAAAAACTACTATGAAATTACCGATCCTATATCAATTAGTAAGCTGTCTTCCAATCATAATCCAATAAAATGTTCTCTCGGTGGTACGATAACACGAATTGTAACACGACCAAATTTTGATTACTCTAAAGCAAACTGGAGACAATATCAACAATACATACAAAACGAAGTCAAAATTCCAATAACCTTACACAATCCTTTTTATCTTAACTCTATTATCTTAAAGGCTGCCGAAAGCTCCATCTCATTATTAAAAGGGAATGTTAAAAATTTTTCGATCTCCCCTGGCGCTTTGCAAATAATAAAAATTAAAAATTATTATAGGAAACTTTATCAGAGATATCATAATGAAAATATGTATATATTTAAACAACTATATGATAGGTTGAATAAATTAGTTAAAAGACGACTGTTACTTGAAAAAAATGCTCATTACAACGCGTTTCTCAGTAATATACCATAAATGAATAATCAGCTATGGAAAGTAAACAAATATTTTTCCCGAGGACAAACAAACTTGCCTCCTATTAAAAAACCTGGAAGTGTCGATATAGTAGCGTACTCAAACGAAGATAAAGCTGAGCTTATAGCAGAACACTTTCAGAATATACACGAACAGAATAAAGAAATGTCCAAACGATATCACGAACGGAAATTAAAACAAACAATAAATACATTTTTAACAAATAACGTACCTTACATTAAACTATGCTGACTTAACCTCACCGAAAGAGGTCAAGAACTGCATTAGATCACTAAGAAATACATACTCTACCGGACACGATAAAATTAGCGTAAAAATGATTAAAAATTTATCTCATAAAGGTGAATCAACTCATAAAAATAACAATACCAAAATATTATCACGTGATCTCAGTAAAACTTACCGTCGTTTATAAAATAACACGCAATACAAGAAAAGGAGGTAATCATGAAAATAACACACTGAGAAGGTTGTCGACCGGTTCGTTCCATGATCGGAACGGTCAATAAAGAAGCTGGGATTTCCATCACGTTACTTACGATGAAATTTAAGTATTTATTACCGATGGGTAATAATACTGACGTTAAAGATAGTCCGTAAAATACTAAAAATATGGCGATCCTATAAAAATAAATAAATCGTAAAAAATTAAAAATCTAATTATACCGTCAAACTAAATCAGTCGAACTGAATAATGTGCTGTAACTATATTATCAAATTTTAATATATATATATATATAACGTACGAAAATTGTAATTGTAGTAAGTTGTTCGCATAAAAGTATGTCAACCCTCGATTTGCTGAAATTTATTTAAAAGGAACGACTACAAGATTATTAAGCAAATAATAAAATAGGTTTAGAAATAATTGCAAATTACAGATAAATTTAAAAGTTACGGATACTATTATAAGGCGAGAGTACGAATTACAAAATCAAAATTATCGTTAATAATGGCTGTCCACAACGCAATAATATACTTTAAATAGAAAAATTTTACAACTTCTCCTAATTCATCTTATAATCTTTAAAATAATACATTAGCGACGCGTTTAACTATTTCGGAATTACCTTTTAAAATCTATATTTAGCGAGTAACAACGACGCGTAATTATAAAAAATCTATAACGTTACTTACTTACCAACAATAGGAACAAAATATGACTCTACAAATAATTTGCCTCGATCCAAATGCTGTTTTCAACGAAGTTCCGATATCGTTACGCCTTGTATTTTTACGCTGTAAACATAATTTTTAAATTAAGTTCAAAAATAAAAATAGAAGAAACTTTTAAACGTGTATAAAATAACGATGGAACAATGAAAAAATTAAAATATATATTTAAAAAATAATAAAAAGAAAAAACATTCAGATATAAAAAAGCAATTATTTATTCTTCAAGCACTAATTACGGTACAAGAAACATAATTCAGTATAAGACGGTTTTGTAAAAAATATAGTTTAAACATTACGTTGTCAAATGAAGGTACACGTACCGAAATTGACAACTATTTCATCTTCAGTTCGGAAAGCTTTATAATGATATCGAACTATTTAAATTTAAAGAAATCGATCACTTTATTATTCTATAAACAGTTCAGGCCAATTTTTTTTTTCTTTTTACATATAATCTTTCTTTTACAAATAGTTCGGTTTCTTTTTCCTACTTTTTTTTTAAGTTTATTATTATTGAACAACGTATATAAATACAATTACACGTATAAAATTCAGTTAATAAATAAACGATAATTACCTGTCGTAGTTCTATCTCATTCTCCCACGTCGACGACGTAGCGATAAATTCGCGAATATTTTTCGTCAATTTTATCCGATTTATTCTAGCTATCTTTAATAATAATAAAGCTTCTTCTTTGCGTCTGCCTTTAGTTTGTAACCATCTCGCTGATTCGGGAATCAACCTTAACAAAATATAATCAATAGTATTAATTAATGCAATTCTTAGCGGGGATATTTATATATATATATATTATATGTATACATGAGAGTAATTAACATTACATACGCAAACTATACTGTTATAGTAAGCAGTTCGAAACATATGTTAGACTAAGTATAAATAAAAGTGGTAATGATAATAAATGAAAAAAGTGAAGTTCGTGGTTCTAAAGTAGTTGATAATTTCGTTTATTTGGGATCAGTTATTAATATAGTTGTGATTTAAACTAGCTATAACGTTAAAAAATACAGGGAAAAATTAATGGAAAAAGATGAAAAGCGCAGACCTCGGACAACGAGAGGTCGATCAGTTAAGGACACTGATTAAGTCTATGTGAGACGGTATTGATTGCCCAAAATAGGACCGCCTGGAGCACTATAGTGAACACGTCAACTTCATATTATCACGCTCTCCAAGGGGTAGAGAAGATAGAAGAAAATGTATATTAAAAAATTACCGCTAAATGAAAATTTTAATAAAATAAAACATATACATATAAAATATATTCTTTCGTGTTTAAATTTTAAATTATATATTACAATTACAATAGCCTGTATTCCCCATTTTAAATTAAAATTTACAAAATATTATTTTTTTTAAAGCTAAACTAGTATTAGTATGTATAACTTTTCTTAATACTAAACTAATATTATTATGTATAGCTTTCCTTAATGCTAAACTAATATTAATATTTTTAACTGTATTAGGGAAATTAAGCACGTGAACGAGCATTGGCCTCTCCAATTTATTGAACGTTTACATATTTTTCTCTTAGCTGTTTCCAGTCCATCCGAATAAAAATGCTTTACGCATCAAGACTGCACTTGCGGATTTGACAATATCGTCCCTCCATCTCATTTTTGGTCTTCGCCTCAATCTTTTCCTATTGATTGGTAACCATTCAGTACATTTCTTGGCCAATCTGCTTGTGTCCATTCGAACTACATGTCCAGGCCAATTCCACTTAATTTCCAGTATTTTGGGGGAAAGCATCTTCTGTTTTTGACTTATCCCGTAATACTTTATTACTGATTTTGTCCATCCTTGTTATACCGATCATTTTCCTTTCCATAGCTCTTTGAGCTATTAATATTTTTCTACTTTGTCTGTCAGTGACCATGTTTGCGCACCGTATGTCATGGCAGGAAGGACGCACGTATTGTAAATCTGTGCTTTTCTTATACGATTAATATTTCGTTTAAATATTTCTTGTAATGCCCAGAACTTTTTTCACCCTATCGCTATTCTGTGAGTTACTTCTTTTTCTATTGGATCTTTAAAGGATATTATTTGACCTAAATATGTAACATCTTTCCACCCAGTGTATCGTTTTTCCGTTCATTTCAATTTTTATTTTTTCTCCGTTTATTTGTAAATTTGTTTTTTCATAATTTATTTTCAGACCCCTTACTTTTGATTCTTCGTGTAATTCCATTAACATTGTTTTAAACTGTTTCGGAGAAGCTTAAATTATAGTTACGTCATTTGCAAATCTAAGGTTTGATATATAAGTTCCATTTATATTTATTCCCTTTTTTCTCCAATTCAAGTTTTTAAATATTTCTTCCAGCACAACATTAAATAAAACTAGTGATAATGGGTCACCTTGTCGCACTCCTCTTTTCAAAGGAAACTTTTCTCCTTCTTTATTCAGCATGATTTTTCCTTATCCATTATCGTATGTTCTTTATGATTCTTATTAGGGTGTATATTTTGGGTTCTCATAGTTTGATACAAACTGTTATGATAAACCGAGTCAAAGGCTTTTTGGAAATCAACAAATACAAAATATATTTTTATATTATATTCATTTTATATATATATATATATATATATATATATATATATATATATATATATACTTTGAGGATATTTATTTATTAACGATTACGTGTGCGTTAAAAATGTATATAAACCGTGAAATTCACAAACAAAAGTGTAACTTATTGCAAATAATAGTCTCGAACAGTAATACTAACACAAGTTAAAACGAAATATGACCAGAAGCGAACCAGTCAGTTTTAGGAACACAATACACGTTTCAATATTATCCTTATTTCCATTATGCTAACAACACGTTAACGTACTTATTTCAAATTAAATGCAAAAACGTATGAGTACGAATTTTATAGTTCTCTACGTTTTAGCTATAATTCCCTATGTATTTTTAAAAATACCTATGAAATGCTCCACATAACTACGAACTTGAGAACTCAATGATTCTAATATCGCCAAAACTTGGTTGTGTTTTATAACCTAAATGTCGTAAACATCGTATCATTTCCGTCATCTTCTATTACTGCCCACGTGTGACTAAGGTAAATAGTTTAAATTTCTGTACATGTACTAAACTTAGATATATGATTTATTAATCCTGTCGATACAAACTTTTTTTTTTTAATATTAATGTTAAATCAAATTCTAACCAAATATAAGAAATAAACAGAAGTCCCGGAGCGTGCATAAGTCTGAGCATCAATCGCCAATCTTTTACATACCACATTACTAAACCCATAACCACGGCTCCAACCGGATAAACATTTCCAATAATCATACCAGTTAACGGTCGTTTAGTCGAGCTAACTAATTCCATACCTGTTAGTTTTTTAAATAGAACTCGTAAAATTATACTACACATTAAACATTCTCGCGAAATTTAAATGTTTAATTTAAATATTAAAATTATATAATATATACGATTTTACACTCGGCGTTTGTGTACGTAATTAAAATGCAAACCTCAACCGGTTTAGTACCAAGAATGAAAGCAATCGGATAAATTCCAGAATTGAAAACAGAACAAAGGAATTCCATTATTAAAAAATAAGTATACGTCGTCGAATATGATCGCAGAATTCCTAATATGCATGATATCAAACCAGTAAATACCAAACCGAACTTTCTACCGTACCTAAAAAAGAAAAAAATATAAAATCAAATCAAAATTATAAATTTAAGAATGGAACTGTTTTTATTAATAAGAATAATACCTACCACATAAATGAAATTATACACAAATAATAAATTATTCCACATTCTAGGTTATAGAGACTCAAATGTTAGAGAAATGGTCAGAATACAAATGATTACGAACAAACATAAAAATACTCTGCATCAGTTCATTAAATTGTATAATACAAAACCACATAAGGTAAACGTAAATTTAACATGGAATTGTAAATAATAAAATGTTCTAATTGAATATTCGAGTTTTAGTTCATAATAAATTCGGTTAATACTTTTCGTTCCAGTATCTTTTTTAGTACACACCATCACTGTTACTGCGAAAGCTTCTCCCTTTATTATTTGAAAATCTATGAAATAATATAAAAGTTTAACAATCATATTCAGAAATTATGTGAAATCACACACCCAAAACAACAGAAGGAAGTTACATAACTACGTAATGGCCGGGGGACCTCGTTTCTTTTATCCAGCCGAAAAATATATACACACAAAGATACAAAAAAAAAAAAAAAAAAGAAATTAAAACGACTAGTGTTTCTATAAAAAATAAGTTTCAAAACTAACCTACAAAAATATTAACTAGAAAACCAGTAACATTACTGTTCATCTTTTCTCCATCAGTGACCTAATTTAAACGGGAAAAAATATAATAAAAAATGATTATTTATTAAGATCATATCGATTGTAACTATCAATAAGAACTGAAAAGAGATCTACGCGTTTTACTATTTATTTTTCGAATTATTTTAAAACTATTTTCATTATTAAATGTTTTTTATGTTTATTTCTTTATTTTTTTATTCCTCGCATACCGACTTTAACGCAATGGGAAGTTATTCTATTCTCCGGCTGAATAATGACACATCCCAGTAGGTGAAGCCGCTTGGTTATATATTCTTACTTGTTACACAACTTTACTACTAGGATTACTATTTTTTATCATTAAGTGATAAGTGCGTCACATCATTGTTTTTCTCAGTCTTCTGGACGGATTGTCAGGAAGTCCAGTGGTATACATGTGTGATATTAATGTATTAAAATTTGCTGAATGCATTACGCATTTTGTTGTACCACTACTTATGTACCGCCACAACCAAGGAGACTTTCAGATCATTATGAATTATACTGTCGTGATCATAGTATGGTGCACTGAGCTCAAAAAATGACTAAATTAAATACCGCTCTAAAATGTAATAAAACATGTTAATTTTGAACAGAACAGAAAAGAGTCGACATTAAAGTATGCATTAGAATCACGGTAATGCCGAATGCAAAAGAAAGTTATATATATTTGAAATGCGGATTACAGAAAATTATTCAAAGTTCCATGGACCGAATTAGTTTTCAGCAGGAAAATTTTGAACCAATGCAATGTGAAGGAACTTTCAATCTTAGCCAGATGGTACGTACAGCCAGGCCATAATAAAAAAAAATCAATTGTGAAATATATCGAAGGGAAAAAATAAAAATATATCGCATATAAATTTCGGAAGAGAATTAATTCATGTTAGTGGTGCAGGGGAAGATAATTGGGAAGCAGACGAAAGAAAGGAAGAGGCTGGAATATAATATAGCCAACGTCGGAATTAGTAAAACGTGCGATGTTATAAATACTGGAAAGTAAAGGATGTTATAAATGACGAACCGTTACCATTATGGTGCAACCAATTGTATAAGGGAGGCAATTAAAGAGAAGAATGATGGAAAAAATTATTTTAATAGAAGCTACGAACACACTTGAGGAAAATATAACTAAAAATATATCGGGAAAAATGAATGTAAGAAACTATTAAGCAGAAACTGCATTTCAAGAAAAACCGCATTGTCTATCGAATTAAAAACTACAGAGAACGTATATTTAATGTCCGATATAGATTTGAAAATTACAAGGCCCATATGTGCAAACGTAAAAAATTATTATGGCTTTGAGTAATTATTTTTTTTCTTCTTTTTTCATTTTTACATTATTTCTTGTTTTCTTGTTGTCTACTACCTTTTAATAATTCAACAACAAACACCTTTTATTAATTCTTTTTAATAGTGGTTTACGTGCAATTCACATAATTATATAAACTCGTATCATTTCGTTTCACAGATTTCCCAGTAACTAGTTGACTAGATAAATTTCACACGTGCACTATTTTTAACGATCGAATCAGTTTAACTTTAAAATTTTTCGACAAGTAGTAATGATATACATTATTAGTTCATAATTTCATTTGCTAGATAACTCCACTTTATTTCCTTCATTTAACCTTGGTTTTTATCAAATCTCCCTTAAAGGCGGAAACCGAAAAATTCCCTTTTCGTATGTAACGTTTTAGACGAATAATGAACTTTTTTTTTTGGTAATTTATCTATTATGAAAATGTGACTATCTTTTTCTAACAAAGTAGAATTTAACTAAAACTATGCTAAAATAAAAAATGTTAACTAAATAAATTTAAAAAATTAGTTTTTGATTCTTAGAAACAAAGTGCAAACAACTGTCTTTAAAAATATAACAAACAATGTAAGATTATGTCAATTGAAACGGAAAGATCAACACTAAATTACAACAACGGAAATTACAAAAAATAACTAATATATAAAACACCTTTAATTGGTTCATAAAGATATTAAATTGAGACTTGAGCAAGTCACAGAAATATGTGTAAAAAATAAATTATATACAAAAGGGGAGAAAACAGAAAAAGAATGGGGTTACTATTTTTTTCAATGTAAATCATTTTACTCGTATATTTAAACTCCGATATTTGTAAAGACGCTCTTATAATTAAAATTCAATTCTCGTTCTATGGATATAACTAAACTGATATGATATTAAATTTATTACAGGGCGCGACTGAAAGATGCGTTTTATAAGTTAATGTGATTAAATTTCACTTTATATAAGACAATTAATAATAATAACAAATGAATATGGTTTACTCGACAATTACATACACATATGAAAAAATACAAATCGTTGAAAATTATTAACATTAAATGTATTCACCTGTCAGCGAGGTAACTCATAAATGGAAGACCAATAATTATACCAAAATTATTTAAAGTACCAACAATCAAAAGATCTTCCCAGTTACACGTTACATTAAACTGAAAATTAAGTACAGTAAATCTTTAAATAATAATTGAAATTAATATCACAATACGTAAGCAAAAAATATTCATGTTCGATTTATAACTTTCTATAGAAGATCAGTAATAGAATGGAGAAATAGTACTGTAGGTGATAACATAATTTATTTGACGTTCACTCTTCATTTTCCTGTTACGGTATATGCTTATGCGGTAGATGATCTACGCATCCTTAACATGTGTATGTACGCTTAAATCAGTCATTTAGGACTATTACAGGTCTTTCATGGGATCAAGAATAGACAAATATAAGTTGGTTTCCGTAGTTCATACGGACATAAAAAAGAAAACGTCAATTGAAAATTATATATATTCATTTTGTAAATGAATATATTCAAAGGTGAATTTCATATGAAACTAGTTGACAAGACAGGAAAAAACTTGCAGATGGAGTTCACTTCTCCCGGAATAAATTTTAAACAAATATAGGTGGATATAATGTATCAACTTTTGCCGAATTCATCATGCCAAATATATTATAAGAAAATTATGTTCACTACTTCTCAAACACTTTTGGGACTATAACAATCCCACTCTAAATAATGGCACGATCAACATCACCGTAAATATCTTCTGAAGATTTTATCCTGCAATATTATATAACATCAAAACATTTTTCAGATAAGTATAAAGTACACAAGGAAAACAGAAAAAGCGATTAATTACCTCACATCCGCATATCCATTTGAATTTTTTGTAAATTTCTTTTGAAAAATGTCTTATAAAAGTACATGTACCTACTTTATTGTGTTGATTCAAATTTAATATGGGTGTGGGTCTCCCTAGTTTCTTAATTCTAACCTTTTCTGATAGTGGAAGCATTTTAAAATTTCCTTTTAAAATATTACTAATTTTATTATCCATCATTATGTTTAAAAAATCAACGTTTAACAATAATTAAATTTAAACGTTTAATTAGATAAATAAAAAATATTACACGTTGAAAAATTACTATAAAATAAGTGGCGAAAGCATTGCTTGCGTTCAGTTAAGTAACAAAATCGATATTGTAAAATGGATTATTTAAAGAAGAGAAAGAAGGATAAAAAAAAAAAAAAACGGCAAATGAAAACACGTGTTTTTCGATAAGTAAAGAACGACGTGCAACGCAAATATATTGTTAAAACTGGTTATAATCGCGTGTGAAATAGTCGAGGGCTCACTTATCTAGAGCCCCCAGACGCCTTTAAGTTACGCTCGGGAAACTTCAGTTCTCTTCGTTTTTCGCATGTATTCTATATACCGTGTTAGGGCTCAATTCTGAATAGCCCACGTACTGTATTATTGGTTGTTATTATCACGTGACCGCAAAATCAGCTATCGACAACGTTGACGCGAGTCGATTGCGTAGCTCCAGTCCAGTACAGTTTAAAAAATCCGACAATTGTTAGCCAGTGTTTTAGCTGTTCGTTTAAGGAATCCGCACAAAAAACGCATATTTTGCATTCTTTTTTAAAATGGATTCTTACAAAAAAATTATTTTAAATTAAAAGTTTTATTCCGTATACTGATTTTTTTTAAGTCATTAAATAATATGCATTTCTTCAAAACTCGCACAGGGAGGCTTGCGCCCTTGAGCCCCCCTGGAGGAGCCGCCCCTGTAATTTATAAAGGTAATTACGTTTTGCATGTTTATCTTCGCCTTTATGTTGAAAATTAATTAAAAATTTACTCAATTACAAATAAACTTAGAACTCTTATATTTAATTTTGTACGCACAGATTCTATTTTTAGTGTACACCATTCTTTTAAATGATTACAATACTCACCGATGAAACTATAGAAGTTACTTCATCAGTATATACCCAACTGTCACAAGCGACAGGGTCTGCTGTCACGTTGAAAATATCTTGTGTACATCCTGAAGTGAAATTCTCGAATGATGTTTTCAAAGGATACCTGTAGCATTTTTTGAATAGGCTATCTTTATCCAGAGTTGGCAACCAAGTCGAACGATATATAGAACTATGAGCCTCGCAGTCAGGAATTTTACAACTAAATTAAAATTAAAATACGCTTACGTTATTATTAACAATCGCACAAACCCGTATATAATTAAATTAATATATCTTTAAATGTACTCCGAATGAACATCATGAAGCATCGATGAGTCTAAGCAAAAAACACACAGTAAACTTGCTTAAAGAATATATTAAAAACCGATGTTTCGTAAAAAACTATTTTATTCAATATCATGGTGCATATTTCGTTACATCGACGCATTTTTAATTTACACGTGTTATTTTTGAATTAAATTATTATATATTTTTCCAAATTTTGTGAGCTGTAGAACTGTCACTGTAATATTCTCCAGGAATGCACGGGCAAGCTATCAACTTGGTATACAGACAACGGCCTGTCTTTTTCTAACACCAAGTGTATTGAAATGAATATCCATGCGACACTACACTATTAGTACTAAAATCGATATACGATACATATCAAACAGTACCGGATAACGAAGAAAATTACCAATTTCTTACGGAAAAACCCACAACAAACGGTCACACTTCTTTGGGTTCTAACTCATATTGGACTCCATGACAATAAACTGGATAATAGAGCAGCCAAAGATGCAGCGATTGCTCTGCCTACGCCAAACATCGCAGTTTCTCCATCAGATTTTATGAAACACATTAAAAAATGAATTATTACATGCATGGGAACAAAAATGACGTTCTATTCCTTCAACCAATAAATTGAGTTCGGTCAAGTCAACAGTACGACAGTGGAATTTAAACATACAATGCCGCAAAGACGACGTAGCCTCACCCGACTTTAAAGTCATATAAAGATGAGTCCACCCCGTGCAGCGGAAAGATCAACCTCAATGTGACTGGAAGGTGTCACTCTTACTGTTTATCATGTCCTCGTCATTTGTCCCAAATATTCCTCTCAGAAATCCTTATTGAGCCTTCCGACTTTCCTTTCACTTCTCTTCGCTGACATCAACACCCTCTCCAACCTGACTACCGCTCAATCTAATATATTTTTTCTCTCGTGCTTCTAGCAACTAGCAGCCATTCAAATTTTATTTTTTGCAGTGATTTTAAATGAGTGACAATATAATATTCTAACTTTTTAAACTAATACAAATAACTAATACAAATAACTCGTTTAACGAATTGTAAAGGAATAACGTCTACTAAAGTATTGTGGCGTTAAAGGAGACGATAAGCAATATTTTTGATTGACATTTCTGATGACAAAGACAATGTTCACTAATAACTTAAACAGCCAGATGTTTTTTTATGAATTAATGTTAAAGTAATGCGAACAATTTAATTATAAATAAACAATTATAACTCTGCTGTAGCATATTCAAACTTAAAAAAATAAATTACTTTCATATTTTAAAATTTATAAAATTATACCAGGTTTGCGACCGAAAAAAACTGAAATAACAGATTATTTTAATTCATTATACATATATGTCATACACACACACACACACACACACATATATATATATATATATATATATATATATATATATATATATATATATATATATAACATTAATAGAACACGTGATTAGAGTGTATACTAATTTGGAAGTTTTTTTAATAACCTAACATCAAAATAGAAGCATAATAAAATTAACAATGGTGAATGTTATCTTATTCATGTTGCTATATTACTGTTTTGAGAATGATAATTAAAAAGACCTTGAGATTATTACAGATAATATATAATAACAATAAGTGCAAATTTCACATAAGTTTGTTAATTTAATTTTAATAAAATTTCCGAACTAATAAATGAATAATTATAAATCGGCACAGAGATCCATTGTATAAAGCGACCGAATAATGCATAATCCACATGTATACAAAATAATAATAAATAATTAAAACGAAAGGACATAATTTAATTACAACATTGAAATTTTATTGTCGTAAATAAATTTTTAAGTAACTTTTATACTTCTAAACGTTTACCTTTCCGTCTACTTTTTATTCATTATAACGTTACATTACTTTGGCTCTGAACTCCTCTAATCCTTTGGGAAATACCCAGCTGGTAATAACGACGCTTCCCCTTCATTATCACTAAAATAGGTATAGAAATAAGCCGTTAACTATTACTACGAGTCTCATACTCTCATTAATTTAAATTATATAGCTCGGATGTAAATTAGTTTCAATTATATTTACTTGTAAAAATAATTTTCACCTCGCTTCTAGGTCAAGCACTAATGACTACTGTATTAGTCGGGGAAAGATTTTAATAATATTCGCTCAATCGCCAAATTTGTCTTTTGAACATATTTGAGAAGATTTTTGAAAAGTTATTAAAAATCGAAATTGTAGGTTAAATTCAGCAAACAAATTTTCTAGACGGTAGGCCTGAGCATGCAGTAAACTGTGTACTACATACTATCCAGAAATATCTGAGATGTAAAAATAAGGTAATCATTATAACAGTGAACATAAAAGAAGCATTTGACAATTGTTGGTATCCTGCTCTGTTTAATTCTCTAGAGACTTTACTAGTTGGAAATAAAATATTATTACATACCTACAATGAAAATCATTACACAAATAGGGAATGAAGGGACCCATATGAGTTATCAACAAGGAAGTGTACTGGGTCCACTATTCTGGTACATACTTTTTAACGGAGTCTTGAAATTATGCTATAATAAAAATATAAAACTTCATGCATATGCAGATAATTTCATTTTTATAATTTTAGTATCAAAGCTAAAACTAGAAAATATAACGAATGATACTTTAATCAAATTGAGAAATTATTTACATAATGTCAAATTAAAACGGTCAATAGAAAAAGTTTTGTCACATTTTTCATTAAAATAAAATAAAAACATTAGAGTAATTAAGAATTCAACTCTTAAATAAGTTGAATACTTTAAATACTTAGGTATTATCAGAGATAACAAATTCATCTTGACAACATAATATTGAAAATGGATACTAAATACTGTCAAATGTTACAAGCCTGTCAAAATACATGGTCCTTTAACTTACAATTACAAAATTGTATTATACAAATCATTGATTGAAAACACTTTAGCACATTGTTGCACTGTCCTATTAAACCGTCCAAAAGTCAAAACAGTAAAGAAGAAATTTCAGCGAGCAAAGAAAATTTCTTATAAACGCATGTAGAGGATACAAACAATTTTACACGGCGCATCTGTAGTTATTGCTAACGTATTTACTCTCGATCATCTTATGTTCAGTAGGGCAGTCATATTTGCCATTAAAAACTTAGGCTTCTTTCATATTTTAATGTTTTCGACGAAGAGTGGTGAAGAAAAACTCGTTTAGCATCTGTAAGAAGCGGTTACCATTTACATTCACATTCAAGCCGCTCTCTTCAAAGAAGTACGGCTTAATAATTCTTTTCGCAGAGATAGTACACCAGACAGTAACACGAGCGCAATGCAACTGTTTCACATGAATAATGTGCGGATTTTTTACCGCATAATAACGTCTATTTTGTTTGTTAAAATTTCCGTTTAAATCGAAGTGAGTTGAAAAAGACGTTATCCACATCGATGTCTCCTTTAATCATGACCAGAAATTTGTCACAAAATTCTAATATTTTCGGCTTATTAGTAGGCTGCAATTCTTGGGTCAACTAAATTTTATGGATGCATATTTAAATCCTTTCTTAGTATTCTCCGTACCTCTTGGCGACGAATGGATCGACACGGGCTTTTGCTCGTGGCAGCGTAATGGTTATGATCGTTCCCAGCCTTCTCAATAATCGAGAACGACCAGTACGGTTATGTACAATCACACTACCAGATTCGCGAAAGATTTTTACCCATCTTACAACGGAGTTTCTACCGGGAGCGTTTTCGTGGCGTTTTAATTTAAGTTCTTTTTTAAAGGCACGTTACGTCACGATTATGCTTTCCCCGTTTTTTACAAAATATTCGACAACAAAAGAACGTTGTTTACGCGTCCATGTTACCATGGTATGGTAACTAGCCGTGTATATTTACATTAAATATCATAGATTTTGGCACCAGATGGCGTTGCAATGATCGTGCTAACCTATTTACGAAGCATTTGAAAATCGTTTTTGACCCACCCTGTACTAGTCTCTGTATAGGAATTCATTGTTCCACTTTTCTTTAATACATACAATCATCTTTTCTTATGCACTTCTTCCTACAATTTCAATAAATTTACCCACGTTATCTCCCTTTTACTCGTTTTTCAACTTATTCCCTTATAACAATAACTTTATTTCCATGTTCATTAACTTAGATTACGTCTATCTCAATAATATTACACATTACCAAACAAGTAAAACAAATATAATATATTCTTAAATGACGATTGACTCAACTTCCTTGTCATCTACACAGATGGATCAAAGTATGTAGACTAACTGACTGTACCTGTGTCGTTTGTACTCTGAATGTTAAAAGAAAGTTTTCTCTCCCATCTATTTATTCAATATTCACAGTCGAAGCTATCTTCCGCTCGACCTTCCTCAAATATCATTGTTCTCACTAATTCCAAAAACTATTTTTCTGCTTTAAAACTCTTCGAATTTCAATTATACTTACTCTGTAATTTAAAAAAAATCAAAATTTACTTGTCAACGTATATACCCATGTAGAATTGGCGTGTATCGCCAGTCATTCTGATCTACTGAAAATGAATTGATCTGGTTTTTCTATACGTACTACAATTGATAATTCTACTCTTGTTGCATGTACACCTTGCTTAGGTATTTTGTTCATTATAAAGCACTCGCATAAAGGTACTGAAAGGCTCTATGGTTTCAACCCATTACAGCTATACATTATAAATAATCACAAAACAGTATCCTTAAATAGCTCCGGTTTCAAAAGCCCATATAGAAGATAATGAATGGTTCAACAGATCTAAAATATAGTATAAGTTAATAATAGTGTTGCACATGTATTAAATTTCAACTATATGTGAATTATAATTAATTGCATATGTGTGTGCGTGCACGGTGTTTTATTAAATTTTGCATGTTTAAGCTATGTAAATACTCGATCTTTTAATTAAGTAGTAATATTTATTTTTATGTATATTCTGTTCACTACATGTATGCGTATGCATTTTATTTCTTTAATTTTTTAAATACACTATCTGACTACTACCTCTCTCTCTCTCTCTCTCTCTCTATATATATATATATATATATATATATATATATATATATATATATATATATTCCTATATATCTATGTACATACTATTCTACTCCCAGTGGCGTAACTACATTTATTGCATGTTTTTTTTTAAATGTGAAATTTTTAATCAAACATAATGCGACGAGTAGGTGACACAGTTATATTTAGATTTTTTTAAATTATCTGTTATAAGCCATTTTAAAATCGATTATTTTAATTAGCCACGTATAAGTATAGTTTCCTTTACCTTCTTTAGATTTCTATTCAATATAGAGAACGAGGATCAAACAGATATCTATTATTGACGATCGTCATATGTTCACGTCGAAATAAAAATAACAATAAAATTTAGGGAATTAAAAAATCACATATATATGTATATTCTTCTTCTTCATAGTGCCATCTCCGTTAACGAAGGTTTGCTACAATGAGTGAGAAACTGGTCCTGTTTCTGGCCGAATGTATTAGTTCGTTGGTTGAGCATCCCGTCCAATTTTCCAAATTTTTCATCCACGACATTCTTTTGCGTCCTTTTCGTCTACATCCTTCTAGTTTACCTTGTATAATTAACTGTATCAACTGATACCTATCGTGCCTCATAATGTGGCCGAAATATGCTAATTTATTTTTTCTTGATAATGGTTAATAGCTCTTTATTTTTTCCTATTCTTTCCACAACTTCTCTACTCGATATACAGTCAGTCCATGATATCTTCAGCATTCTCCTGAAAACCCACATTTCGAATGCTTCTAGATTTTTCATCGTTGTGCTTTTTAACGTCCACGCCTTCGCTCCGTATAATAAAACCGAATATACATAACACTTAACCATTCTGTATCTTAATTTCAGACTTAAATGTTTATTACTGAACAGAGATCTCATTTAGATAAATACTGATCTTGCCTGTTCGATTCTTATTCTGATTTCTTTATCAAGGTTGATTTCATCATTCAACCAGCAACCGAGATATTTAAACTATTTGGCAACCTCTATTGGTTCCCCGTCCACTGTCATTATTGGGCATGTCTTCTTGATATTGCTGAATATCATCGCTTTCGTTTTCTGTGCATTTATGCGTAGTCCTGAATTTTTTATTGCGGATGCAATTTTATTCAATAATATTTGTATATCTTCTGCCGTGTTTGCTACTATCGCCACATCGTCTGCATATCGGATATTATTTATTACTTTTCCATTTACTTTGACTCCCTCCTTGGATTCTTGTAATATTTTCCCGATGTAGTTTTCTGCGTATAAATTAAACAGTAATGGTAACATACCACATCCTCGTTTTATATTAATTGGAATGTAATCTGTAAGACGGTATTCTGTTTTTAAAGCCGCTGTCTGTTCCCAATATATCTGTTTGATTATATTTATATCTTGTTGGTCTATTCCAGTATTTTGTAGACATTTTATTAATTTCATTTATCATACTTTACTGTATCAAATGCTTTTTGTAAGTCTAGAAAACATACTATTACATCTCTGTTTTCCTCCAATGATCTTTGTATGAAGGTTATGATGCTCACTAAAGCTTCTCTCGTTCCCATTGCTTTCCGGAATCCAAACTGTGTGTTGGACATTGATTCTTCGCACTTCTTACTTATTCAGTTATATATTATCTTTATGAATTTTTTTTTTTTTTTTTTTAAAAAAACGTATATTTGTATCAAATTTTTACAATACATAATCGATACACACCCATACACCCATGTTATAAGCAAACACACAAGCATCCCCTCACACATTCAAACTCAGTCACACGTCGAATACAGATTTTTTTTATATATTACATATCCCGTCAAGCTTGCGCTTGTCGACAGGTATTAGCATGAAATATTCTAATTTTTATTGTAACTTAAATACTTATTATAATTACAGTTTCCATATAAAGTAGCTTACATATATATACATACATAAGCATATATAGTACTCTGTTATTATTCATTTTCGACTCATTTTCACTCACACATAACATCTCATCTCCACTCTCACTAGCACTATTTTTCCTGTTTTCTGTAGTAGTACCCTATGGTATTTGTCGTATTGTATACTGCTCGATATATCCTCATCGATTCATCTCTTAATACCTTGGTTTTAATATACTATCAATGTTCTTCTCGTTTTGTAGCCATTTTTTTAATTCGTGTTTTACTTTATTCTCCATCTTTTCATTTATGTTATGTTCAGGTAGCACGTTAAGCATTTTCATTAAAATATATTTGTCTGTTTGGTCTCCATATTTAGTTTTAGGTATTTGTGTCTGGTATTTTACTATATTCCTTAAGTCATACTTAACTTGTTTCCTTTGCTCAATATTCGTTTTTTAAGGTAATCCATCATCCTAACCATTAGGCACAATCCCTTTATATCTAGAACATTTTCTTCCACAAGTAGTTCGTGTAGTTTACCACAGTGTTTTCTCGCAACTAGTTGCAAACATTTCTTCTGCAATCTTTCGATGTTCATTGTGTATGACTTTTTTGCTAAGCCCCATGCCTGTACTTCATATCTTAATCTTGAATCTATCAATGCGTAATAAATCATTTTTAAAGTTTGTTTATTAACATAATTATTTAGCATGTACATCGACGGTAATGTCGATCGTATTTTTTTCTCTACAAACGCTACATGCTTATTCCATCGCAGATTTTCATCCACTATTACCCCTAGATACTTATATTCCCTTACCATTTCAATTATCTTACAATTTATATTACAACACACATTATCCTCTTTCATATAATGAGCACACTCGTTCGAGTGCATCCATAGCATAAGTTTATATCTTTCAGCGTCCATCATTGATTTAAGAAACATGCACTTGGTTTTCAGTGTATTAATTATAAGATCATTATCATGTGCCCACATACTGATTTTTATTAAGTCATACTGCATATTTACTTCCGCTTTTCTTATATCCCTATTCGATGTCAGTACCGCAATATCGTCTGCAAACGCATATATTTTGCTATATCGTAGTTGTTCTTGTAATCCATTTGCATATATGATAAACAGTATTGGAGCAAGGTTGCTTCCCTGCGGTACTCCATTTTTCACATTGATTTTTGACCCTTGTACCCCCGATATACTCACAATACTTTTTCTATCATTCATATAGTTCTTAAACCATTTCAGCACTTTACCTTTTATACCTATATTATCTAATTTCATCATTAGTTTTTCCTGATCTACTGTGTCGAATGCTTTTGTCAAGTCAATATACGTTACAATCACTTTATTTCCCATTTCTAGGTTTAATCTTATTTCATCCGCAAAATCTCCTAACGCTTGCGATGTAGATTTACCTTTTTGGAATCCATACTGATTTCTATCAATGATTTTGTTATCAGTTAAGTATCTCACCAAATTTGTTGCTATATATTTTTCCATAATTTTCGTTATGACATTGTTTACCGCAATAGGCCTATAGTTTGCATAGTCGTTATGTTTACCTTTCTTAGAATATCTTTAATATATGATTAGTTAGACTAATTAGGCTGTAATTCTCGCATTTAGTGGCGTTTCCTTTCTTGGGTATAGGAACAAGGGTGGACTGCAACCACCCTTGCGGTATTTCTCTTCTTTCATAAATTATATTAAATAACCTGACTATTATATCTATATTTTCTGCTTCAATAGCTTGTACTACTTCCGATGTTAATATTGGTAATGTCGGACTTGCATCATTTCCAAAATTTATAATTTGTCTCTTTTTGTCTTTGAAGAGTTTTTTTATATAGTTTGTCCATTCTTTTTTTTTACATCTTCCACTTCTACTACCATTTCGCCTTTCTTGTTCTTTAGCGCGTGTCTATTAATCCATTTATTTCTTTAATTTTTTTATGTATGTTAAAGTTATCAAGTTTATGCTGTAGCTTTTCAATTTCGTCGCATTTGTGTTTCAGCTATTGTTCTTTGGCTTCTCTACATTTTTTTCCTTATTAGGATTTTTAGGCGTTGATATTCTTTTGGATTTGTTATAATTTTAGCTTTTCTCCTTTCTTCCATTAAATCTAATATTTCATCCTTCATCCATACTTTCTCTTAATCTTGTTAACTGCTTTTAAATGTTTGCTCGTGCTGTGAAATCGGTTTAAGTTTTTCTTTATTCTTTGACCGCCTGTTTCAATTTTAGTTCTTTTCATTTCTTATATGATGTTATGTATTTTTCCTATCTCGAACATGCTATTAACATTCCATGTTCCGATTTTTAACGTCCTTGACAGCTTTATTTTCGGTATGGATGGCGTGCCTTTCAACTCTGTAACTCCGGGACTTTGCATGTTGACGACCTGAGGACCCCGCTCAATCCTCCTGCCGGGCCTGGCGTATATGAGCCCACCTGAACCAGTAATATTTTTCTTGATACTTCTACTACTCATGCTTCTTGGAAAAAGTAATGTGGTGGTTTTCCGTTGCCTTCCGCATGATTTTCTGTCAGGGTTTACTCCCTTAGCCTTTGGGTAAAGACCCGAACCGCAAGGCAGCAGTTTGCTCCTGAGGAGATAACAGTGTTGAAAGGTTTTTACGACGACCTTAACCCGCCGAGGGAGAGACAGTCATAAGATTTATGCAGACTTTTATGGCCAGTTCCTCAAGCTGACCGTTTGCATCTCTCTTACCCTGTTGCTACTGGAATCGCCTGTCTGAAGCTTTCCACCAGTAGCCGCTCTTGGTTCGCGACTGCTTATTTGACTAATGCCTTATTCGCAGGTAACCTACATATCTGTAGGCCGTTCCATTATCCGCCAACTGTAGACGCGCCCCATACCGGTTACAGCTCCGGTTCCTTGAAGGTACAAAATACCGCCAGGGGTATATATATATAGTAATAGATTTACTTGTTTAAATAATTATATATATGTCTCAGAAAATCGCTCAATACGATCGCACTATAAATTAATTTAACCATTTCCGATATAGATAATAATATTTAATATTAACGTCGACATAATGACAAACAAAATATTTTATTTAATTATTTAAGATTAAAGTCTAATTCGACGTTCGTTCGCAGAGTAGTCACAAACGTTACTATAATTATTATGGTAAAAACCTGATTTGAGATGAGCGAGCTCTTGTTACACAATAATAATAATAATAAAAAAATAAGAAATTGCGCATGCTCAAGCTACTCTGCAAGTTCAGAACTAAAAAAAAAATGTAAAAACGCATATATTTGACACTATATTAAAAAATTATAATAATACTTAATAAATGTATCGGAACAAATGCCCTCTCCATTTATGAAAGTAAAAATTCTAATAATATAAACTGGTAAATAATAAATATACAAGATAAAAATAGTATTGATGGAAAAATTAGACAAAAAACCATCACAAATGAAAAGCGGTAATTTAAAAAATAATAAATATAAGTTTAATTATATAACGAATATGTAATATCGTTTATAAGTAATGGAAACGAAAGCAAACAAATTATAACGTTATGAGAATAATACATCATGTTTAATGCGTCGATGCATACTTAGTACATCTAATACTTAGTTCCCTGGAATCGTAATTTCCTATTGCTGGAAGTAAATTATTACGGTGCACACTACAATTGAGAAAAAATTTTTGGGATAGTTTGAGGATATAGTTTTTTACATATGGTATCTGGAGAGCACTATGCATATATGAAATTGTAGTGTATATGGGGACATTGAGGATACATCTAAGACATCGATTTTGGACTAATTGTAATCTATTAAAACTAGCATTGAGACTGAAGACCAAACTGGACAAGAATATGTTAAAATAGGCCCAATAATTGACTTGTAGATTATTAGTTTATTATTAATATTTAAGTGAGATTTACGTTTGAAAATGGGGTAAATTGAACAGATTGCTCTGTTTGTCTTCAATGATGCATGGTCAATATGCTTGGAAAAGGTTAGTCTCTTTTCTAAAATGACACCAAAATAGCGTATCTGGTCAGACCATTCTATATCAACGCCACTGACGTGAAGTCTGGTCGGTAAAAACGGTCTTCGACGGGTGAAGAAAATTGCTTTCGTTTTGGAAGGATTAAGAGCAATTTGCCATTTAGAAAAATATACTTAATTACACGATCAACACGGGATTGTAACCTATTGCTGATAGTACTTGATCTGTAGGAACTGCAGTACAACGCTGTGTCATCAGCGTATAAGGCAACCTCAATGTTATTTATATGCCGGAAATCATGCATGAAAAATGTAAATAAGAATAGCCCCAGCACGCTACCTTGAGGCACGCCGGCAGAACAGGATTTACTACTTAATTTCGCATTATTTATAATAGTATAAAATGATCGATTACTTAAGTAACTATTAATCAGTTTAATTAGATAATTTGGAAACCTGGTAACAATCATTTTATAGATAATACCGTCGTGCCAGAATGTGTCGAAAGCTTTTGCCACATCAAATAACACCATCCTAGTATGTTTATTGAAGTTAAAATTATCTGTGATAGAGTCAGCAACTCTTACTATCTGTCGTGTTGTGGAATGCTTTGGTTGAAATCCAAATTGACTACTAGGTATTATATTATTAGAATTAGTGAAGTCACATCTTTTCAGAATAATTTTTTCAGCGATTTTGCTAAAATTGCTAAGCAAGCTGACTGGACGGATATTGTCTATCTGAGAACAATCTTTACCGTGTTTTGGTACTGGAATTATTTTAGCTACATTCCAACTTTCAGGGAAGTACCCAAATTTAAACATTGCATTAATCAAATTAGTTAACTGGACGATGGCTTTTTGAGGTAGCATTTTAATGACAGTAGTTTGGATACCATCGTGACCTACCGAGTTTTTCTTCTTTATTGATTTTACATGTGTAAAAACTTCTTTGGGAGAAGTTAATTTAATATTAGTTGTTATCTGAGGTGATGTGATAAATCTGCTGACAACTTTATGTACTTTGTTCTTCTAATAGCTTGAAGCTAAATGGATATTTCTGTTGTGAACCTCAAGGTAACGTACAGCAAGCAATTCTGCTTTATGAGTATTATTATATGCATGTGTTAGTATGGGGATCATGAATTGGTGGAAGTGCTTCATGATGTTGTGTATATTGTTTACATATCTTCCAAAGGCTATTATTTTTAACAGAAAGATTAGAAATTATTTTACTAAACTTTTCGTTATTATGTTTATTTAGTACATATCGAACTAAAATCGAAAGTTGATTCAATAATTTCTTAATATTTTGTGAATCAGTACGTGAACGACTTTTAGTATAGGATCTTCTGACAATATTTTTGATTTTAATTATGGAAGTTATATATAAAGGGATGGAAGATATAGGGGAAACATTCTGCTTAATAGGAACAGAAAGGGCAATAGCTTCATGAATTAAGTTCGTTAGAGTGATGAGACAGTGGTCAATGTTGTCAGTATCAGAAATAGGTAGGTTTAAGTTTATATTATCAGAAAGATGACGCTTAAATAAATTCCAGTTCGCATTTTTAAAATTAAATGTTTTACGTACTGGTTGTTGCAGTATGTTGCCAGTCTTGACGATTATAAATATTGGGTTATGATCGGAGGATAAACAGTTAACTGAAATGGCAGCGTTGTATTGATATTTTTTTTCAGTAAACAGGAAGGAGAAACGAGACAGCCAATAAGAGAAAACTTGCTCGCACGAACTTTGTCACATGAACCAAGCGATTGCATCGCTGTGCTGAAATAAAAAGTTTGGTTCAGCGCAATCAACAATATAAACTAAGGAGTGTAAAATCCGATACGTAATTTAAAATAAAGATAGATATATATGGTAAAATTCAATTACTTGATAAAAAAAGGAAGATAATGAGAGCCGATCGTCAAGGTATCGAGCGGAGGTCACCCAAAACTGTTGGAGAGTGTCAGTTTTTGACGAGTTTTCGCAAAAATCTTAGTATAAATAGACATATGAGTACCCGTAGAAAGTCAATATTATTAGTAGTTCTAGTTCAATTTCAATTTATTTCAAAATATTTCACAATTACATGATATAGAATAATACACACAAAATTTCCGCGGATGCGCAATTCTACGCGAATCGCGGATTACATAATAAAATTAATATACTAAACTCGTAGCACCGTTAACGGTTTACATTGTTACTAGGCACAAAAAAAAAAAAAATCAACTATTAGTTAATAAATATCTAACAATAGCCTTACGCCTCCTCTTATAATTTTTTAAACTATTCCTTATGTCTATAGGTACAGTATTGTAATATGCAGGGCCCATATAAAGTGTCTGCATACGTGTATGATATTTGTTAAAGTTTGGTACTCTAGCAATCTCATGCATGGATGATCTCGTTACCCCACCTCTAGTCCGAATATCAAATATTTCCTTATTTCTAAACACAAACTCGAGTAAATGCAATTTATAAATGTCTTTGAGTTTAGAATATCACCAGAATCTTTTTCCCACTTATTAATCTACACAAATGATTCTGTAAAATTTCTAAAGGTCGTATATGGTAAATAGCAGCTCCACCCCAGTGTATTATAGCATATGATAAAATAGGTTGATACAAAGCAAGATAAAGCCGATGCAATTGTTTTTCATTAAAGAACTGCTTAAGATAGTAAAATAAATAATTTAGCTTCCTGAGTTTACTACTAATATATTCTATATGGCTATTCCAAGATAACTTATTATCTATTACAATACCTAAATATTTTATTTCACATACACTATTTATTATAGTATTTTTATTTAGGGTTAAAGATAGACCATTCAGCGCACCCCGATTTTGATACGTATACTCAGCAAATTTTGTTTTATTTGTGTTAACTACTAAGCGGTGTAATTTTAACCAATCATAAACCTTATTCACATCATCCTGAGCAAGTTGTTCAAGCACTATCGGGAAACGCGAACTAACTAGCATTACTGTATCATCAACATAAGTTAAAATTTTTCCTGCAACATGCAAGTTACATAGATCATTTATATATATCAAAAATAAATACGGACTTAAAACACTTCCCTGAGGAACACCGTAATATTGCTGGCAACCGGAATGGGGCGTGTTCACAGTTGGCGGATAGTGGAAAGGCCTACAAATATGTAGGTTAACTGCGAATAAGACTAAGATCAAATAAGGAGTCGCGGACCAACAGCGGCTACTGGCGGAAAGTCTCTAGCAGACGATTCCAGTGTTGACAGGGTAATTGGTACGAGGTGGAGAGTCAGGATGGGATCTGACTGTAAAACTCCACGCTCCCGCGACTACCTTTTAACCCTTGGCGAGCTGAGGCCGCCTGTATAAGTATGTCTCACCAACTGCGTTCCCAGCAGCAAGCCACTGCCTTGTGGTTATGGTATTGACCCAAAGGGTAAGGGAGAAAACCCTGACAGAAAACAAGAAGTAGGATCAGCCAGTTCTACAAGGAAATAGAAGGGCCGTATTAGCCAAGGCCAAAATAGGAAACCTGAATCAACTTCTGCCTCCTTACCGCCTAGTAAAAAATATAAATAAAGGAGGCAAACACCGGACTAGAACATTAATATCACCTGAACACAACAGTAACATCAGCAAACGAGGGATTAGTGCGAGAAATAAGGATTACCTTGTACATAGTGGGACTTATAATGTGCGAACTTTAGCTTCGGAAGAAAGGATTTTGGAACTAGAAGAGGAATTACAGAAAATAAAATGGGATATAATTGGATTAAGCGAAGTCCGCAGAAATAATGAAAATGTCATGAAGTTACAGTCACAGTCTGTGTTGTTTTATAACGGGGATCCGAAATACCATCGTAATGGAGTAGGATTCTTAATAAATAAACAATGGTACAACAGAGTAATTAAATATATAGGCGTTACGGATAGAATGGCATATATAATATTGCAGTTAGGTATGAACAACACCTTAAAGATAGTTAAAATATATGTTCCAACAGAATCACATACAAAGGAAGAACTGGAATGCTTTTACGATGAACTACAAGAGTCAATAAATAGAGATAGATGTAAAGATATATTGATAATAGGCGACTTCAATGCCAAAATTGGGATCCGAAAAGATGTACGAGAAACATCAGTAAGCAATTACGGAATCGGTAAAAGAAATAGTAAATTTCCTAGAAGAAAATAAGCTATATTGTATGAATATATTCTTTCAAGAAGAAGAATAAGAGGAAATGGACCTGGAGGAGCCCTAATTTCGAGTACAAGAATGAGATTAATTTTATAATCTCAGATAACTTGAACATAGTACAGGACGTTACAGTACTGAACAGCGTCAATATCAGTAGTGACCACCGATTGGTTAGAGCTACTTTAAAGGTCAAAACAAAAATTAACAGACAGACCCAAGACAAATATCAAGGAAAAAAAACTGATGCTGGAAAAGTATTACAAAATATGATACAGTATCAGAAGTGTATACAATTAGAACCAGATAACACAGGAAAAGAGTAAATAAACGAAGAAACGGAATTCATGACAACTACTATCTGAAAATGTGCAATCAATCTGACACAAAAAGAGAAAACCTTAACTAGAAAACTAAGTGAAAATACAAAGAAATTGCTGCAAAAAAGAAAAATCTTAAAGGTAAATTCGGATAAAAATCTGAGGAGCTAAACAAACTTTTGCAGAAAGAAATAAAGAAGGATATTAAGAATTTTAGTACCAACCTAATAAAGAAAACTATAGAGGAAAATAAAGGACCAAAAATCTTTAGAAAAGCGCTTGCATATGGAAAACGAATAATAACGAAATTAAAAACCAACGATGGGAACATCATAACAAACAAACACGAAATAAAGAGAGAAGTTGAAAATTATTATAGTGACGTATACAGCAGCAACATATTACCTGAAAAACAACGGAATATTGATGATCAAGAAGATTTAAATGTCAATTGTCTACCAGAAATAACGACTAGCGGAAATTAAGCAAGTCGCCAGAATTAGACGATGTATTACCGGAAATGATCAAATATGGCGGATATATTCAATAAGTGCTTGAAGTACAATACTATACCAACAACGTGGAACCAAGCTGAAGTAGTCCTTATAAATAAAAAAGGAAGTCCTCAACAACTGAAAAACTATAGTCCCATTAGTATGCACCCGCAAATGTATAAATTATACACAAGAATACTGATTAATCGTCTATTCCAGCAATTGATTCCAACTAATCGAAGAAACCAACCCGGTTTCAGAGCGGGATATAATACAAGTGACCACTTACTAACTATAAAAATATTAATACAGAAATGCGAAGAATATGTATTACCTTTATACATTGCCTTTATGGATTATGAAAAGGCGTTCGATTTGATTGAGATATGGGCAGCACTAAGAGCGCTGGATAAATGCGGAATTAATAAGTAATATATTCAAATTATCAGGAACCCATACAAATCAGCTACAATGAAAGTACGATTATGGGATAACACTGATCAGATCGCTCTGAAGAGAGGCGTTCGACAAGGCGACACAATATCACCTAAATTGTTTATAGCAGCCTTAGAGGAAATATTTAGAGGCTTGAACTCGGAAACAAAGGGAGTGAAAATAGACGGAGAATACCTCACCCACTTAAGATTCGCAGATGATGTTGTACTGTTCATAAATAACATGGTAGACATACAGACAAATGTTACTGGAACTAAATGAAACATCCAAGAAAATGGGATTGAAAATAAATCTACAAAAAACAAAGATAATATATAATACAGCTGGTATGATGCCAATAATGATAAATGTGAACGTAATAGAAGAAGTAGAAAATTATATATATCTGGGACAAGCAATTAGCATGGAAAAAGAAAAAATGCTGTACGCAGAAATATCAAGAAGAATAAATCTGGCATGTAGAGCGTTTGGAAAATTGAATAACGTATTCCGTAACAAGGATATACCAATCAACTTGAAAAAGAAAACATATGACCAGTGTATACTACCGGTATTGTCATATGGAGCGGAGAGATGGGTATTCACAAGAGGAATCATAGAGAAAATTAGGAAAGTGCAAAACGTCGCAAGAAAGGTTGATGATGAACATCAGACTCAGAGAAAGACGAAGCCTCGCCTGGATCAGAAAAAAACACAATTGATGGACGTTATAGAACATATTGCCACAAGAAAATGGAATTGAGCTGGACATGTCGCCCGAAGGCAGGATAACAGGTGGTCCAAAAAAATTTTACAGCACTGGCCAATGGACCGTAAAAGGAAGCAGGGCAGGCCGCTAACACGATGGAAGAACGATATCGTAAAAATAGCTGGAATTAACTGGATTAGAGGAGCGCAGGACAGGAGGCGCTGGAGGGAATTGGGGTCAGCCTACGTTCCGCAATGGACCGACATAGGCGTATCGTAATCGTTATATATATATATATATATACATATATATATATATATATATATATATATATATATATATATATATATATATATATATATATATATATATATATAAGGACCTAAGCGTATAATAACAAAGACCGTAAATATCCGTTAGGTGAGGATTAGGACCCCAGATAATATATATATATATATATATATATATATATATATATATATATATATATATATATATAATATATATATATAATAATATATATATTAATCACTTAAAAATTTAACGTTTTTCATGACGAACCCAGAAACTCTGTAAGCATTTCGAGTAATATTGCTTATATGTACAGAAGATCTCAAAGTGCTATCAAAGTATACCCTCATATCATGAATATAAACAACCCTTTTCATAACACTGAGTCAATCAGACTGTAGTTAAGTATATGTTCATTTAAGTTACAAAGTACAATGTAACATACTTATTATAACTGTGAAATAATCTAAATCCCTCAGAAAAGTTAAGCGCATTTGCCAGACATAAAATGATATACTTCAAAAACATTCGATAGAGAAAAAAGCTCATATCGTTCCCATCAGCATCTAAACTTTATCATTTAGTATAATCATATGCCTATGTCGTCGGTATATAACACGTAAATAAATTTTCAAAAAAAAAAAAAAAAAACTACCTGATATAACTTAAATATTTATAGTTGGGAATTGTTATCATATTTCTCGTATATTATTTATTATTAGTTTAGATATTTCTAGCCTGAACATGACGCAACTTATTTATCTTTTTTCATCTCAATGTAGATACTTATATCAATATATAGTATATATAATTTTCAATAACCAATCAACTCAGCTAGAAATGAAATTTTTCAAATAAAATAAATAAAAATATGTACAAATATAAAAGTATTAAAGCCGAAAAAAAAACTATTTACGTACATTATATTATCTAATAACGAAATTATTGAAGAATGTAGCTGATGAGCAGACAAAAAATCGGATAAAGCAGTTTCGTGCTTGCTTATTAACTGTTCTATTTAGAGACACTCGTGCTTTCATTAGGTTAATGCGTAGGTTTATTATAAATTTATTAAACACATGAATATCATTTAAAGAAATAATAAGCAAAAAATGATATACAAACCTATAGTCAATTTCAGCGGCGGTAAAAACGAAGCTGAGAGTTGAAATATTACTATAACCTAAAGCTAGTCCGAGTAATATGAGCACACAACACTGATATTTGCCAATACCAAGTTCAACCAACACTTCTTCCAAATCCCACTTTGAAACGTTTTCCTGAGTTTGTCAAAAAAATAAAAACGAATAAATAAAAAAAGTGTACGTAAATGAATAAAATTACATCATTTTAATTAAATAAAAATTTCACGCATTAAAAACTCATTATAATTTGGTTGTTTTTTTTTGCCTGATATTATAAAAATCCACTACTTTTAATAATTTTTGCACATCTGACTTATAATAACATTTTTATATTAAAATAACGACAGATTGCTGATTTAGACTCGAAGTAATAACGTAAATTAGAACCCAGAACTCATATAAATTTGTTTAAAAAAAAATAACAATAATAATCGTTTTTTATTTGTATATATTTAAATTTCTTTTTCCTTTGATGTAGATGTGATTAAAAAAAAAAAAGGTGGATATTTTATTTCAACACTAGTAAAATTAAAATATTTTATAAACCATAAAATAATTAATAACTTTCAAAATCGTCTTACTAATTAACGACAAAAAATACCTTTTTCCGAGGTAACAGAAATTATACATTTCATTTCATAAATAAACAACATAATTATTAATATCGAGACCTTCGCCAAAAGATATATGTATCGAGGGAGTAGTAAAATATGAATGAACGATTCTCACGAAAGTATCATCATCCGTCCGTTTCAAATGTATCAAATTCTGAGATAAATCTGCTAGACCTTCTTTTATCTATAATCGTAATGAAACTATTTACAGATTTCTGTAAAGAAACAGTTTTTTTTCCAACGAGGTAACATATTGGAAAACATCAAAAATGACTACTAACCTAACACATTTCCTCCACTAAGAGTATCAGTTCAAAAAAGTTATTATTGGATTCACAGATTATCAAAGTTTCTTCAAATCTGACAAAAATCGTTTTAAAAACTGTTAGTCCTACACGTGCAAGTTTATTTTGCTACTGTGTTTCAATATTTTTAAACTAACGGTTTTCAGAAATATATGAATCAAAGATAGACATTATTAAATTCAATTTACTGTCGGGAATTGACAGGTTACAGTTTTATTTTGATTAGAAGAGGTTAAAACGCGTTTTGAATAAAATTTTGACAAACAATAAATCGTTCATTATTTAACTAATACATATGATAATAACACAAAATTTCTGAACGTTGTGTAAAGATATATTTTCGCAGTAAAAATTGATAAAAAAAGAACTAAGATTTACAGAAACCAAACTGTGGTTCGAAGATAAACTTACACCCGCTTTTTGACATGTTCATTGTATTTTGGACTCTAGTCAACCTTGATTTCATTACAATTGTTGTTTTTACCATTTTAACTTTCGACACTATTTGTATTAAATACAGTATTAAAGTTGATATACTCGTATTTAATTTTAAACATTTCCGTCGTGTTTTATATTATGTATGTATATATATATATATATATATATATATATATATATATATATATATATATATATATATATATATATATAAAGTGACTATCCATTTATACACGTGATATTGAATCTTAAATCCTATCTCGACGATACACTGAACTTCAAATTAAATTATACGAAACATTTTTCATTTAATATTTACAAAATAATATTTAATTTTATAAGGTATTACAACCGGGTTTTTCATATCAAATAGTTACGTAAAAAAAATTACATATTAAAATGTAACGAAAATGAGAAATTGTTTATACAAATATTTTTATGTAAAATTTCTTGATAAAACTTTTAAAATTTGATCGATAGAATAAATTACCATGAAAAACTGGTTTAGCTTTGCCGAGTATTAATATATTTAATTTATTGTACCCTGATGTGAAGCTGCTAAACCTGGAGATAAATCTACGTTATGTTTAAAATTTGCATTATACACGTATGCGCACATCGTTTGTCCAAACATTAAATAATAATTAGGAAATAACGCTTATCATATACACGTAAATACATAGTTTTTAACAGATCCGGCTGGCATAGTTATGAATTCAGTAAGTTATAAGAATATTTAAGTCAACCGTGAATACATACATTCATACATTCACATCTACATCCAATTAACGCTTAAAAAGTAAAATAGTTTAAAAACTCACCATTTTATATAACGTTAATCAATCGTAAAAATGTGACTTTAACACATTTCGAACACACAATGTGTAAACTGATAGTAATTACGCCTGTGATAAGAAATAATTAAAGTAAATTTTTATTTTTCTTTAATACGTACACCGATGATAATTACAAACGCGTGATTGGTATTTCGTATTCTTATCTTTTTTTCCTATCCTTTTTCTAATCATATATTCCTCTTTACGCATTAATGCAAATGATGTAACTACAGCGTTGTCTAGTGATTAAATAGATAAATATATGTTGTATTTAATGCATTCAAAGAAAAAAATATTCGAATAAGAAAATCATAATAAATAAATAATAATTACTATTTCCATATCCTAAACAGTGTGCGTCGATAAAATTGAATATCACGTGATAAGGGTTTTGATAATTCGAAGTGTGCAATCTCATTTTCACAACCCCTTGTAAAAAAGAAATGGTGATTTAAATAACTTAAATATTTTTAACAAGCGTCAATAAAAAGATGACTCGGTATTAATAAAAGAAATTGTAAAACGAATTCATTTCTTCCACGAAATAATTTTATTAATTTCAGAAGTGTTGTAGAGAACAACCCGAATAATTTTAATTGAAATCACGCTCAAAAGTAACTAAACTGTACTTTATTTATACTATAATTATTATATCGCCGCATATGCAAAAAAAAAATGTTAACTACCTAATGACTATCTTAACTCGCTTTGAATCATTGCTTGAACAAATGAACAAGCAAAATCAGATAATGATGGAGCTTCTAACTAAGCTCATCACGAAAATTATTCTGTAATAATGAAATCGCTCCGAATTGCACTCTGGAATGCCAATGGTCTAACGCAGTGGCGTCTAGAAACAGAATCGTTCCTTCAGTTACTTAAAATTGATGTGCTCCTTGTGGCAGAAACGCATTTTACTAAAACATTTTTTAACATAACTGGTTACAGTTTATACCATACTCAGCATCCCGATGGAACTGCTCGCGGAGGGAGCGCTATATTAATACGAAACGGTATTCAACATTATCAGTATAATTCTTACCAACAATATTATGCCCAAATTACAAGCGTTGTTGTGAAAGAACTCAACTCATCTCTTGTATTGGCAGCGGTGTATTGTCTGCCCCGATATGCAATAAAAAACGACTTGTTTGCTGATTGTTTCCAATATCTGGGAAAAAGATTTATTGCTGGCGGTGATTATAACGCTAAACATACTTTATGGGGATCCAGATTAACTACGCCAAGAGGACGCGAGTTAAAAAAAGCTATGGATTCCTTGCAACTTAACCATCTCTCATCTGGTAAGCCAACCTACTGGCCGACTGATCCTATTAGAATACCTGATTTACTAGACTTTTTTGTCGTCAAGGGGATATCGCTACACTACACTGAAGTTGAAGAAAGTGTTGATATAGCGTCCGACCACTCACCAGTTATTCTAACAATAAGTACAAATATTATAAGGAAAGAAAAGCCGCCATTCCTTACAAATAAGCAAACGTGTTGGGAAAATTTTCGGAGGCAAATTGCAAACAATATAAATCTAGAAATTCAGCTTAAAACTATTCAAGAGCTGGAAGAAACTGTAGATTCTCTCACCAAAACCATTCAAAATGCAGCATGGAATTCCACGCCAACTGAATCGTTGAATACTGACGTTAATATCAGCTATCCTATGGTAATCAAGGAAAAATTAGCTGAAAAACGCAGAGGTCGTAGAAAATGGCACAACACCAGGCATCCGTGTGACAAAACTTTATACAATCGAATAACTGGGCAATTAAGAAGGCTTTTGCAAAATGAAAAAAATAAAAGTTTACAAAGTTTCTTGCAAAGCCTCAGTGCTTCCCAGGACAGGAATTACTCCCTTTGGAAAGTAACTAAAAAAATTAAACAGGTAAAACAACACAGCCCACCTGTTAAAAATACAACAGGCCAATGGGCAAGAAGCGATACTGAAAAAGCTAACATCTTTGCTCAACACCTAGCGGACGTATTCCAACCACATCCGTCTGAACCTAGAAGTAATCACGAGCAACAGATCTCAGAGTTCTTGGAATATATTCCTGATGATCAACAACGCATTAAACCTGTATCCCCAAAAGAAGTGTGGCATGAAATTATAGCCTTAAAAAGAAACAAAGCTCCAGGTCATGACTTAATAACAGCCAATATCTTAAAAGAGCTACCGAAAAAAGGAATATTGCTCATTACGTACATCTTCAATGCTATATTCCGACTCAAGCATGTGCCAATCCAATGGAAAATGGCTCAAATAATTATGGTGCTTAAACCTGGCAAGCCTCCAAACGTCGTCTCATCCTATAGACCAATATCGCTTATGCCTGTGTTATCCAAAGTCTTCGAAAAGTTATTTATGAAAAGGATAATGATGATTATTGATCAAAAGAAACCAATACCAGATCACCAATTTGGTTTCAGAACCAAACACTCAACCCTTGATCAAGTTCGCAGAATCGTCAATAAAATTGAAAATGACTTCGAAGAGAAACGAATTTGTTCAGCAGTATTCTTAGATATTTCTCAAGCCTTCGACAAGGTCTGGCATGAAGGACTGCTTTATAAAATCAAAAAAATTGTACCCTATAGTATGTACAAACTAATTTCTTCTTACCTAAACGAACGATTTTTCAAAGTAAAAGTTCGGGAAGAAAAATCCAAACTATATCCGATACGCGTTGGTGTCCCGCAGGGCAGTGTTTTAGGGCCGCTGTTCTACATACTTTATACAGCTGACCTTTCGGCTTCAAATAGCACACTAACTGCTACTTTTGCAGATGATACTGCTGTGTTAGCTTCCGATACCCTCGAAAACGTTGCCGCTAGTAACCTGCAGAATTCCTTAGATCAGATATGCAAGTGGACAAAAACGTGGAAAATAAGTATAAATGAAAACAAATCGGCTCATGTAATATTCACAAACAGAAGAACAAATAATGCTCCGGTTACAATAAACAATAATCAAATACCAATACTAGATGAGACCAAATATTTAGGTATGCGACTCGATCAGAAACTTACGTGGAAACAACACATCATTTCTAAAAAGAAAGAGATTAACCGTTTAATAGCTTCCATGTATTGGCTTATTGGAAGAAACTCGACGTTAACGACCGACAATAAATTGTTAATCTACAAAGCGATTATTAAACCAACTTGGAGCTATGGCGCCCAATTGTGGGGTTGTGCAAAAACCACTCACATCAAAATAATTCAAAGATGCCAAAACAAAATACTTCGTATGATAACGAATGCGCCCTGGTTCATAAGAAACGATGACTTGCATAGAGACCTAAATGTTCCTACTGTAATTACAGAAATTAGACGGTATGCACTTCAACACGAAGACAGATTACATAGGCATCCAAATACGGAAGCAATTATTACATTAGATAACCTAAATAACACAAGAAGGCTGAAACGGAATAAGCCTTATGATATTGTTTAAACAAATTTTATTCATATTCTTCTGAGGCTCCTGTCACTGGACGGATAACCTCTTCACGTTAATTTTCTTTCCTATATCAGAATTACTGAATAGCCCAAATGGACTAGTTGTAATTATGTAAAATAAAAATAAAAAAAAATAAAAAAAAAAAAAACTACTAACACTATATTAGACTAATGAAAAACCGATAACAACTAACAAATCGTATACTTCTGTTAAACTGAACTATATAACGGTTTTTTAAAACGCCAATCAAATAAGAAAAAAAATAGCACTACCTTATAGACCACTAACGTGCTACCAATCGACAAATAATTAAAACTATTTTTACTGAGTACTGGACTCACTATTAAGAATTTCGACATTTTTGGAAGTCGCAAATTTTACTCTGTCATCTCGTATGATATATATATATATATATATATATATATATATATATATATATATATATATATAACACGCACTTTCGCAATAATTAATGTTTGACGGTTTAGAGGTACATCAGCTTATAAATACGTTCATCTACATACTTTTGTGTAATTTCGTTTCCAAACAAACAAATGCATTACTTTTACTGGAAAATATAATTTTATTTATTCATTTGGTCCCAAAGGAACCAATTAAATGACGTATATATCTATTCAAATTCCATTCTGCGTTCAAAAAATTAACTAAACGGGAATGAAATATACGCATGTGTTCAAAGACCTTAAATTCTGAAAGCGTTCACAGGTTATATGCACTTACTTCGGAAGAGAGTAGCAGTCCTCTCAGTACAAATACAGGTGGATATCATGTGGACTAGAATAGCTGTGGACTAAATATTCGAACTACAAATTTCGTCGTTACATGTATAAAAAATATTGACTAACATTTAATGAAACCTTATTGTAACTAAATACCCATACACTTAAAGTCGTCTCTCTCCCTCGCATAAATTATACCCTTTTCTGATATTACCCATAAATATATGTTGAATTCATCTATAAAACTGTAAAAAAACATTTAAACATTTATGTCGTTACTTTATAAAAGTGTATAACAATATTCACAAGCGATTTTAATCTTTTGCTAATTAAAAATTTCTTAACATCACATACATTTTACGTAAACTTATGTATTTTCAAGGTTTGTCAATTGTACATTCAATGATTAAAGAAAGGAGAAATCTACCAAAATATATAAATCATAAAATAATATATAAAAGTCAGGGAAAAGCTAGGATTAACGATTTTATCTACCAACACTCGGAATACAACAATTTAGGGACAATTTAAAAAATAAAAATTATTTACAAATTATCGTATTTCATAAACCATTTCAAATCGTATCGATTCTTATTTCGAAAAGATTTATTTCCCAGAATATCTGTTATAAAATGTAAAACATCTATATACACAAAAAGGAAACCCGTAAGCGCGAAAGTAAAAAAATATTCAAAATGAATAAATTTAAAATCTAGTTCGTGACGTTATTATTTTTAGAAAAAAAAAAAAACTGAACTAAAAACGTTTTCTCCTCGTGAACATAATCGTAATTCTCAACGATGTATTTTAAATTACTAGAGGAATTTTTACACTTATCACGTACATCGATTTGTAAAACGACACAGTAATATATGTTTTACCAATGATCCTAATATAATCAGAGTAACTTACCAACTGGAACTCCCGGTAAGTACATGACAAACTGATTGGTAGTGCTTATGGTAAAGAACTGTTAATTAATAGAACGTTTATAACAACACATGCTGACATCCTAGCATCATCATTAAAATTGATGAAAACGCTAAAGTAGAAACTCTATTAGTAAAATTATCAAGATCATATAGAGCTTGCAAGGATGTCTCCCATAAAGTGCGAAAAATTATTATATTTGTCGTAATATTACACCCCCAAATGGTTAGATTAATATTCCGTTGCAAACATTATATTGTGTCAACTAATTTTTATAAACTATAACTAAATATTATAAATAACACTAATATTATCGCGTGGAAGGCAATTGCAAACCGCCACGTA
Organism: Coronaproctus castanopsis; assembly: GCA_032883995.1. Classification (NCBI taxonomy): domain Eukaryota; kingdom Metazoa; phylum Arthropoda; class Insecta; order Hemiptera; family Monophlebidae; genus Coronaproctus; species Coronaproctus castanopsis. The sequence goes on from CM065052.1 coordinate 157,865,758, forward strand.
CAACAATGCGCGCATAATATAGTACACTACAAAAACACGCGAAGCTGCATTGTGTAGTGACAACAAAGCGATTACAGTCAGTTCACTGGAGAGTGTTATGATGTGTGTTTAACTATTAATTGTTTTGTACGCTACTTACTCTATACAACACAATATGCATAGGTAAATGTAGTCGCATAAATTGCCAATCAACCTAGTGGTTGAGGATAAACGATGATGAAATAAATATCTACATAATTACCTGTAATCGAGTAAAATATACATCCCACAATGAAACAATAGGCAGGATATCTTTACGATGTAAAATATCAACGAGTATTCGGTTTTTACGTTACACACGGAATCGCGATACCACCCACGCCTATAAAATAAAAATGGTTGAAATTGTAATTAAAATGATCAGTATAAAAAAAAACAAGATGAAATTAAAATATTCCATAAGAAATAAAATTAATGAGAAAAACAATGTTGAAATTCAAGTATTTAGTTGCTATTTAAATTATTTTAATCTAAAATTATAACTTATATATTTTTTACTATAATTGTAAATTATTTGTTGTGCTCGGTTATTAAGTTTAAATACTTTTAATTTTCATAAACTATTTATAAGAAAGTTCAAATCTTTTCCACCCGTATACATATATATATGTTCTTCTTCTTTGAAATTAAAATATTCCATAAAAAATAAAGTTAATAATGAGAAAAACAATGTTGAAATACTAGTATTTAGTTGTTATTTTAATTATTTTAATTTAAAATTATAACATATATTTTTTACGATAATTGTAAATTATTTGTACGATACATATATATATATATATGTTGATGTATTGGAGAGTAATGATTTTATGAATTTAACAAAACAAAATAAAATTGAAGTTAATCACTAAAAAATTTGTTTATTACATAAAAGCGAAGCTTTTCGACTATGAAGTCATTTTCATCATAGCTTGAAAATGACTTCATAGTCGAAAAGCTTCGCTTTTATGTAATAAAAAATTTTTTAGTGATTAACTTCAATTTTATTTTGTTTTGTTATATATATATATATATATATATATATATAAAAATGTATGTATCGTTCATTGTTTTTAACAGTTAGCTCGAATCAACTTTCCAATGTACAATATTATTTTTAATTAAGATTGTCACAGCGTACATTTTAATTTTTATATCTATCCACTGAACAACATATTACATTAAGCTTTAAACTAGTAATACAACATATTATATTAAACGTTAAAGTAACAAATAATCAAAAAGGTTAATTATTCTCAGTTTACGTAGGAAGCAACGCGTATAAATTTTCGTATTAAGCTCCATTCTCATCCATACTTAATTTTTTAAAATGTAGATTAGTTTTCATATTAAACAATTCATTTGTTATTTCAAGTTTTATTGTTTTATTAATTAGCCATTTAAATCACCTTATGACTGTAATCAACTAATGAATAATATTAAAATATTACAAATAAAAGAAACAGCGTTGTATAAAAGACTTTCTTCGGCATAACTACCCAAATAATAATTGACAAGTTATATTCCTTGAAGTAAATATCATAAAAATCGCCAAAAGGGATATGCTATTTAACATACATGCGTACACGTTCATAACATGTTTTATGAAATTTCATACTTAAGTCATTAACTTTACACGTTATTTCATATATCAATATATATATATATACAAATACAGATATACATACAATCGCATATTCTGAAATGCCAGAACTAAATCCATAAAACAATACAGATATCGTAAATTTACTTACACTTGTGTTGATAATAGTCGGTAATATATTTTTGACAATTTCTCTTTACCTAGTTTATTTTTATTTACGATTAAATAAAAACAGAAATATTGAATTCATTTTCTTGAAAACGTGAATTTTGAACAGATACTAACATGACAGACACATTTAACTTAATGCGTTCTATTAATTTGATACTAAGATAAATAAAACATAATAAAATGACACCTTTGTTTTATTTTAATCTTAATTTGGGATTACTCTACCTACGCTTAATATATTTAATAACATTCTTTAATAATTTTTACTAGCAAGTTTAGCAGGTAAACGCACATATATATAATATAGTAACTATTAGCACACACAAGTAATTATTTAAAATTTATCTATCAATACTATATTTAATTACAAATTTACGTACTGATCATTCGATGTTACGCAATTCACCAGTATAACCATTATTTTACGTTGAAAAATATTTTTATAATTAAAACTGAACAGATTGTAATGAAGAAATATAATCGCGAAGTTATGTTTGCAAAAAAAAAACTATCTGAAAAAGTCGCCATTTTAATAGAGAATACGAACGAAAACATACAACTACAACACTGTGTGTAATAAGAATTACCAACTTACCACCACCAACATAATACGCATATGACCATCACATAGCCAAGTATGCGTCACTTAAACAAGTTAGTGGGTTTTCCCCATAAGGTTGTAACAACTGCGGTATATACACACGCACGCACAACTAATGATCATATACACTTATAACTGCAGTGCAGTCATATTTCAACTTTATATAACGTTAGGTGCAAACAGAAGAACCGCTAACACATCATTATTTTCAATCATTACGTCTTGGCTGGCACACAGATAAAAAAAAAAGTAATAAAAGAATATCGTTGACATTTTTTTTTATTAATTATACCATTGTGAGAGCGGTTACGTTGAAATATGCACAATATGTAAAATGTAACTAGGTAGTTAATTTTCAACGCGGAAAAAGGTAAAACAAACCCTACCACAAAAAACAAATAAATGAATTTCCTGAAGTAGATTAAATAATATAATAGAATCATAAAATAAGAGCGCTGTTTTGTTTTTAATTAAAATATGATTGTTTAAAGTAGTTGTATTGTAGATTCCCTGTTATTATAATTTATTTACAGAATTTTTGTAATTATATTTGTTGGAATGCTTGTAGAATATAAAGATAAAGTTAAAATGTATTTCATGCATAATTTAATAACATAATGATTCTAAATTAAATGTTTACAGGAATGTAATCATTGTAGTTTCTCACGGGATCACAAATATTAACTTGTTTTGTAAATAAAGTATAATTCACACAAAGTATTTTATACATTGACACTATATATATATATATATATATATATATATATATATATATATATATATATATATATATGACGTAATTTTGATTAATAATTTAATTTTTGTGGTTCATTATTTTTCCTATTTTTACTTGTTTCATACCTACCACCACTACTTAATATGATTGAAATTAAAATTTTGAACCTTTGTGTTTGTATAAACCTCAACATTTTTATGTAAGGACATACGATCCGATCAGACCGGAATTATACAATGTTAATATCTGATCATCTTAACGCAATATTTTACGTTCAACTTAAATGTTTTACACGAGATATTAATTGATGAAAATTAAGCAAATTTTCCTATAAAGGCGACATTCTCTGTTTACATATAGTAAGTAGTTAAGGTCACAACTTCCGCAAAAAAGAGGTGTTGGATAAATTTTTCCTCACCACATTTGTAGGAAGAGTCGTTTGAAATATGTTACTTCTTCATGTTATTCCACCGTTGCTCTTAACATGTTTAGCGAGCACATATTTTGTATTTCAAGTCGATTCCAGGAGGAAGGTTCTCTGTTAGTTATATCCATAGTTCCCGGGTTTATTTGTGTTCTTTCAAGCATTGTGTCGAACGGTTACTGGACTTGTTGTAAACCGTCGCAGGACTTTAATCCCTGTTCAACTGGTGTATATCTAAACATCATGTGCCAGATATCAATTTCATGCTTGATTATTGACAGCTACTTCATCTATTAGTGTTAGTTTCGGGCACTCTAATAATGAGGTAGATTCGTTCTGTATGGTGTCAATATTTTGTATGTGCAAAGTTAAGCCATTGAGCGCACATATTCCGTAGTGGATGTTTTTGGCGCTCCATAAACTGCCAGCTAACTTATGTAATGCATTATTCCTGGCTGAAATCTGAAAGATAGCAGTCTGTCAAGGGTGACTCTGAGATATATATAGAACATTCATTCAAATTGACTTCTGCCCCTTGCCATGTTATTTATAGTTGTTAATATCCTTGTTTCTCAATGTGAAAATCGGTGCATTGAGTTTTCCTTCGGTTTAGTTTCAAATGTCTGTGCATATTATTCTTCAAGCTTCTGCAGAATACAGAAAAGTCCTACGTATAAAAACTTGTCTTTAGACTTATGTGATTTTCTTCTTGAACATTTATTTAAATTTATGACGAGGAACTATCACGATAATGTCTTCTTGAAAAACTAAACGAAGAAGATTTCTAAAATATTTTGTCAATACCGATACAAGGTTGAAAATTATGGGATTTGTATAACATATTACATAAGAGGCGAGGACGTATTGATCCCACCCCAAATATATACTAACGTGCTATTCTGAATATTAACCATCCAAAAGTAACTTAATTTATACATGAAACACTGAAGCACTGAATACGATGCGAATGAAAACTAATTTTAAATCATAGCGTGTATCTGAATTTTCTTATACCGTAATAGAGTGATGATTGGAAAGTATAGTTTAAAAATGTTCTCTAAACATTTTTAATTGATTTTACTGGTTTTGTAAAAATCTCATTAGTAAAACTGCTTTGGTCATTCAGATTTCAGTCAGATTTATTTTTTAATTCGTATTATGTTTATATTTATGTCATTTACGTTCGTTAGGAAATGTTTTATAAATTAATTAATGTATGCGTACCGTACGTTATGGTTATAAAAAAAAGTTAATGATTAATTTCTCACGTCCGAGGTTTATTTGTAATTACGCAACTGTTTGTTTTCCATCTGACATCTAAATAATAACATAGTAATGTAAATCTGAATGTGGGAATCAATCTTAGTATTTAAAAAAAAAGTAGAATTTTTTTATTAATTTATAAAGCGACCAACACAGTTGTCCTGAAATGATAAATTTGATTAAGAAACAATGTACGATTGTCAAGAGGAAGTTAAGGATGTCAGACTTTCCTTAAAATTTCTTCGAAACGAATACTTTTTCTTTATACGATTTTCAGGTAAAATGAATTCAAATCGATGTAATTAAATTAATTTTTCTCGCTAAAAATTATTATTGTTACCCTTGTTTTACTTGCAAAAACAGGTTATACATTACAAAAGCAAAACTGAGATGACCATTTGAATTTTAATAATAAGTTATCCTGAGCATGATATTCTTGTTAATTACGAAAACTGTTCAACTTTTCACGTCCATAATAAATAGAAGGTAACATGCAATTTAAATTGCCGTACAAAAGAAGTGTACCTCTTAAACAAGTTATCCCGGGGTTATTAGTTTGATCGATGTAATTTTCATTAATAGTAAAACATCACGCGCATTTGACAGGTTTCCTTTCAATGTTTTATTCCAAACAAGTAAAACTGTAACTAACGTTGCAAATAAATTTTCGAAGAGAAGACGATTGCTATGTACAGAAAAACATGCAGTACGAGAATATTGATAAATTTATTTTGAAATTTTCGATCTCGTCTTACGTAAAATATGAGATAGATTCGTCAACATTGAATTCACTGAGTTAGCTGATTCTTCAAAATTCGCTTCATATTCCACCGAATTTCTAGCTCAAAAAGATGAACTATTACTTTTTTATATTTATAAGAAATGAATAATTCATTTAATGTGATCAAACGATTCGACATAAGAACTTATCAACAAATGTGGGAAATACGGTGACTGATGGTTCTCATTTTTCGGGAGTTTACAAAAATTATTTTATTCGGTGTTATCCATACCATGTAATCGACATAAGAACTTATCAAAAAATGTGGTAAATATGGTGACTGACGGTTCTCATTTTTCTGGAGCTTACAAAATTATTTTATTTGGTGTTATCCATAAGTGCTTCATTTGAGCGTTCGGTTTAGAGAGAATACAATTCTGCAAAGATACGAAGTAGATTAAATAATATGGCTTGTGACTATATAAACACCGTTATTAGTCGTTTTTAAAAAATTGCGAAAATTTGTACGATGATATTATACAAATTTTCAAATTTAAAAAATCGTTTTATAGATTTTGTGTTTGAAAAATAAATTTTCGTGTACTTTATATCAGAATTATAACTGTAATATTATTATCTATAGTTAACTTATTATTTTAAGTAAATTTTAAATTTTATACCTTACATTATAATGATTTCTATTATTTATCAATAGTTAACCTTGTAATTAAACTTACCATATTATTATCCAGGCTTGTCATAATAAAAGATTGTAACAACTATTCAATTTTTTAAAAATTTCTGGCTTCCCTAAATTTTCGCTGTTGAGCAAACTAAGATTTTGCAGGTTTCTGGAATATCTTACTGCCCAATTAAAATAGAAATATTTAGAAAACTTTTTAACATACTTTTATTTCGTTTACTATTTTTATATGTAAAACACAACAAGTAATACGGACACATTGGTATAGAAATTTAAAGAATATTTGATAAACATCTAATTTATTATTTTTTTGAAACTAAACAAAACATTTTAAACAGATAATTAAAAAGTTTTATTACATTTTGCTCAATGTTATCGTGATCCGATTCACCCATATAAGATTGAGTACCTGCTCCTGAAATGCAGTTCAATTTGAGATACGTGTTCAGAAAATAGTTTTATTTTTATTTATCGCATTATTTCCCTAATCGCGTTTTACTTCAATCTTATTTTTCTCAAAATCATTATTTGGACTCAGTGTCAGGTTCACTCGCAAATTTATGCCGTTTCTAGATTAATAATAATTCAAATTTTTAAGAAAAATGGGGGATATCTTTCAAAGCATAAGTTATTGATTAATTCTTAGCTTTCATCGATAAGTTACTTATCTACGGTTGCTTCACACACTTTATAAATTACAAACACGGGTTTTTTCAAAATTTAACAAATTTATTATATTAAAGTTTTGAAGTAGAGACGTAATAATAATGAATTATAAGTCAACAGGTTATATTATAGACGAAGAGAAATCATTTTTGAAATAAATCTGATAGTTCTCAAAAAAAAGTATTGCTTTCAAAAACCGTTATACTAAAATAGAAATGCACTTGGAAAAATTATTAACAGACGAAACCGATAAGCTTGTTTTGGTATAACATTATCGTATTACGAAATTAGAATTTATTTTTGTTTCATCAAAATATTAGATAATGATTCCACCCGAATATTGCAAATTTCTTTCAGTATATACATCACTGAAGAATCATAAATATCGTAAGAAGAAATCAACGGTCACCGTTACAGCAGTAGTTGAAGCAACAATCAAACGTTTTATTTTATCAGTTAAAAATATTTCACAAATCCAAAAGCACAAAAGCTCCAATTAAATTATGGATAATACCTAGTTACTACACACATCCATTCGTTAGTAACGTCTTGAAAAAAAGTAACCCGCATTCCTGTTATCTACATTGTATCCTCGTGTAATTTTCGACACGACGTATGAGCAGCTTGCAAAGAAAACTATAGTTATTCGTACTTGCTAGAATTTAAACGCTTTCCTTAGTAAGTTTAACTTTAAAACAACCAATACGGATGAAATAATATGCCAAATACCGAACGAAAGATGATAGAATTGAATACATTAGTAAAAAAAAAAAAAACAATTTTATGATAAAACAAACGTTATTTATCTCACTCGTCCAATGTTATAATAATCTTTAACCGCTTTCTTTATGCAAGGTAAACCAACAATGACAGAAAATTTCAGTCATCAGTTTCCCACTTTAATTCTTCGAAAATAGTAGAGTCTCCTTTGATCTGTATTAATGATGCAAGTGTTATTATAAATTTTGTTGCGAAAAATTAACATTAACATTCTCCTTCGTTAGAGATGAAAATTTCTTGATGAAATTAAAGGTCTGAGTGAGATGACCGCTGTCGGTGGATAATGAATAATGTAAAAACAAAAAAAAAACTTGAAGTACTCCCTGAATAATTTTAATTTTGAGCAGAGTGTCAGCTACGAGATTGTTAATTTATATTGTAAATTGGATTATCATACTCATTTTGTGGTTAACTTCCTCGTCGGTGAACGGGTTAACATTTGTCATGTTGATAAAAAGCGGATGAGTAGTTCCAAGTTCGTAATACATCTATAGAACTGTTCGTTCCAAAAAAATTGTTACTAATTATTACATTATTTAGAAATTAATCCTTCGTTTAAAAATAAAACGCATATGCGTGCGAAAATAAACAACTAAAAAGTAAAAAATGATAAATTTCGCCGTTACAAAGTTTTTAACATCTGTTTAAATTTAGTGATACGTGGTTAGTTTATTAGTAATATATAAATTATATATAAAATTTTAAAAATCTATCTTTCGACGCTCTCATTGCTGTCAATTTACTATTTTAAAAAATAAAAACAAACCTAAATACTACTATGTTTATTTTTATACAATTATTTTTTTAAATTAACTTTTATATTTAAAAATGAAACTTTACTCCTTATGTAATTTCACACTGTTGTGCATTATCAAATATTTACGTATAAAATATAACGTGATTACGTTTTTCAAGTGCGATCGTAAAGAAAAATATTTATGTAATAAAATCTTAATCAAACGCTACATAAACGAACTTCGCGACAACGAGGAAACTAGCCTTTTTTTATTATCTTCCTGTTGTTTATATCCTGTAAAGATCTTATATTACCAGGTGCGATACTTCTGAAACATGCAAGCTATAATGCATAATAAAAGTGATTATTTCAGGAGATTACATGTTAACATATTGAGTGTAAATACCATCATGTATAATATAAATCGAAAACCTGAATCGCGTAATTACCACATACTATCATTTCGGAAAAACTACGGAAAATAGAATACACGATAGTGATTATAATCATACTAACCGATAACCGACGATCACTGGCAACGTGTTATCGGCACTCGACTTGACTCTGCCGTCATACAATAAACGTACCTTATAAACGCACCTCGCAGTTTTATGTTAATTTTGCAATTATTTTTTTTTTTAGAATTTTGTATTATCTCTCATCGCTACAAGTGATTTATTTTAATTTCGTATCAATTACAGCCATGTTAAGAGCTTAAAGTTATCTGTAGATACATACGCACAAAATAATGAATGATACATTTTCTACTGGGAAATTAAGATAAAAAATAGCAATTATATATATATATATATATATATATATATATACATGTTGTGTGTGTGTATAATTTTATATTTTGTTATTCCTTTTTTAAATTAATATAAAATGAAAAAAGAAAAATTTATTCAAAATTATTCGTTTTCATGTAATTTTCAATCGGGTGGTAAACTCCGATTAACGTTATATCTATGAGATATATGAACATGTAAACAAAAAAAAATAATAAAAGAAGTTAAAATCACTATCCTTATGAAAAATCACAAGCTTTCCGGCTGTTAATCGAGTGAATATTTAAAAAAATAAAAAATATAAAATGAAAAAATATTAATTTAAGATTACAATTCACAAAAACTGAGCAAAATGAAGAACCGTATTAATGAAATAATCACACAGTGAATCTGCTTGATGTATTATAACAAGAATTTGAATAATTTTACATTTCATTCTATGTTATTAGGATTACTACCGGTCTTTCGTGAAAAATTTAATATTTTGTTCAAATATTTAGCGTAATAAAATTCCAATTATAATTGCAATAAAACAGAACATTTATTAAACGGCATTATTTACGGTAATCATTTTTTTCAATGGACAATTTTTTTTCAGATTGTTTTATTATTACAATTCTTCATTTTGTTCAGTTTTTGTGAATGGTAATCTTAAATTCATATGTTTCACTTTATATTTTTTTAAATATTCATTTGATAATGGCCTAACAGCCGAAAAACTTAGTGATTTTTCATAAAGAAAAAAATTTTAGTGATTTTAACTCCTTATTTTAATAAAAATCACTACATTCTACATTCTTCAAAATATAAACAGGTGTTGAAACAAAGGTAATAGAAATGGTTTAAAAACCGCGCAACAAACCGTATGTAGTAACTAACAAAATAATTCCACGTATATTATAGAAAGGAATATATACATACATACGCAACACATTCTTAAGCACGAGTGCACTAATATTTATATATGCACAGATAAAATTCACATGCACATATATGTATATAATATGGTAACACATACATGTATAACTGCAATAATAATAATTTAAGTTTAATGTCAATTCTCTACTCTAGATGATTATACGTTTTATAGTTAGTTCTCCGGGAATTGAGATCTTATAAATGTACTTTACAAACTTGAAACGATTTTTTAAAAATTGTATCTTAAAGATAACGCCTTTCGATGAATTATCACAGTTCGAATAACCCGTTGCTGAAACGCCGAGAAAATGTCTTCTAACATCTTAGTCTAATTTTCAATCTGGCAACTTCAGATTTTGTCTCTTCAAAATCTTTTAAAATTTGCGTTATTTTGCCTTAAATAATTATTTTCTAATTTCAATTTAACAAATTCAACAGTTAGACCATTCAACAAATTATCTCTAACAGAGAACTCACAATTCAATTTCTGTTCGAATGATCTATATAAAAAAACTAGTTACCCGGGGGACTATTACTCAGCACGGCACTAGATAGTTATTACAAATAAAATAAATTTTAATGGAAAAATACCGCAGGCACGAATACAAAAACTGCTCGAAATAATACGAAGGAACGTGGCAAACAAAACATAACTGAGTTTGAAGTAGGTGTCAGCTACGTCATTCTCGACGCATCTAGTTCCCGTGTGTACTTGTATTTACCGTAGATCGTATTATTATTTCCTTTATTTTTTCTTTTAGACGAATTTAGGATACATAAAATATTCGTCGACATCAAAAATATTAAATGGAATTTCATATTCGGAAACAAATAGGATTGGATCGTGACAAAATAAATGACTTCTCTAATACTTCGGTTAGTAAATTTGAATATGGAGAGGTAATATGATTAAATGAAACTTTTACTTTCCAGTAATGATAATTATCCGAAAATTTTACAACATAAAATAACATGGTGTAGAATTCAGTCTATAATTGAGACGGGTCAGTGACGGTAGATAGCAATTAAGAAAAAATGTTCTAACGTCGTAAAGAAAAACAGACAAAATTGATAAAGGAAAGTGAACCCGTGCAAATTTTTTAAATCGAATTATATGTAGAACAAAAATTCTAAAAATAAGCTCAAATCTAATTAGCAGAAAAGAAAATCCATTAAGCTTAGTTTAAAATAAGTAACTATAATAAACATTACGAACCTGATAACTAGTTAAGCGTAATACATCAATAAAAAGAATCCAAGTAACAGTTTCCGAATATGGCGGTGTTGTTAAGGAACCCGGATACGAATACCACTGATAATTGTGTAACTTGGCCAATTGACGTAACGTAAATTGAAAGTTTAATTTCAAATCAATCGCATGAGATGATTTCAGACGTATTAGATTATCCGTTACTTCTGAAAATAAAGTCATTTGACGATCACATAACTGAAAACAGATAAACATAGATGAAAACTTGATCAACTTTAGTAATATTTATATGATTAATATTAACGTATACATACATACACACCTTATATATATAATATTTAACGTTAATCAGTATTTTTAATGAAAACATCAACTAAATAGTAAATTTTTAATTAGCGCACTTATTCATCTCTCGAACACAGGTAAGAAATTTGTTCGTTAAACATTGTCTCACCTGAGAATTCCCTGAAACTGTATTTTAATTAAATGTAACTCTTTATTAGTTAAGATGTAAGTTCAATAGAAAGTTATAAACATAAAAAAAGATAGTATAAATCCTGCAAACAAAAATTCAAGAAAATAGAAATGTAAATTTTGCAAACGATACCAAATAATAGTGTCGAGCTCGGAATAAAAATAAATAAATCTTATTTTACAGATAATCTAGTCGTTTTTTGGCGTATCATCATTATTAATATTTTCTATGTACTACTACTAACGCGATATTATACACAATAATTCTATTTACTCTATTACAAGTACTGCAGAGATATAAAAAATTATAGGACGCTCTATAATTAAATTAGGATACGGTACTGATCACGTTGAAAAGAGAAAGTAAGGTTTTCCTTAAATATACTCACTTTATTTCGAGTGTCTCAGCCTTGATGATAACATCGCATTTAAATGATAAAAATGATAACCTTCATTTTTATTATATTTGCAAAGTCTCAAACTTTAGCCAGGCTGATTGTCGGAATAATCTCGATTTTCAACTCTTTCACATTACAAGATTTGTTTTCGTATACTTGCGAAAACCCCCTCGAAAAAAAAAGTGTAAAAGAAAAAATTTGATGAAGTGGTCACACTGTTTCAGCATGCGCGAAATAAAATTCCTAAACATTAGTTCGCCGCATGTCACTTTAACTGAAACTAAATTCGCGACAACTTTTTCGGCCAGTCCCACAAACTCGCTCAACATCTATTGTAGCATTCGCCGTTAACATTGGCTTTAAAATAATACGAACCAATGACACCCCATATGTAATTCTCCTCCATAATGTAACCTTTGACGATTGGTATTAAATAACAAGATGATTTCGTCGTTCTAATATGTGAAATTCTGTTTATTGACGTCTCCCTTCAAATAAACCTCGTCCGTTATAAAGATCACATCTAATAGATTTTCGATTTTACGTAACGTCTCAGCCACACTTTCACAATAATTGACCGCTAACAGCTGTTGGGTTGTACATATTTTGTACGGACAATAGCTAAAATGTTGATAAAATATTGGGCTTAGTATTTTGTACAATAAATTTAAGTTTCTTTTATGGGTGCGTTTCAGCGAGGTTCTAACGAGCTTAAAAAGACGCGATGTTTTTTTTTACACACAGCCTCTTTGAAATTGTTTACCCACCTTTGAAACATTATACATATCTACAGTAATACCTTAAAGACAACTTCTTAAAACATACATTCTCGCGTATACACACATTGTCAAAGAAGATAAGCGAATAACTGACGAATAGAAAAAAATTACATCATAATCATGTCGCACGTTGTGTATATAGAACGATGATAAAATAACTAACGTTTAAATTCACATCTTTCCAATTAAAAAAGTCGAATCGTAAAAAAGAAAAAAAAAACAAAAAAAAAGGTTAATAAAATTAGCGATCTTCAGTTTGAAGTATATATTACTGAATCAGAATAAAATTAGTTCAAGCATAATTTATTATTTACTATTTAGAATTATTGAAAAAAAGGAAATAGTTTAATTTGAATAATTTTGTCGCTATAATAAAAGACGTCTGAAGCAGTACTACTAGCATACTATTGGGCTAATAATGACGTTTAGTAACAAATTTGACAGTTTATGTGCGCAATTTCTAATGAAAATGTATAAAACTTGATTAAATAAAACTACAACACTGCTCAATTACGATGATTAAAATCGAATTTGTTAATTTTAAACTTAGTAATTCTTAAATTTCTTTCTAAAAGAATGTTGCGACATTTCGAAACTAAAATGGGCATGTCACTTTAGGTCAGTCGTAAAGGCAGCCCTCATTAAACAATAAATAAAAATAAAATAGACTTTTATAGTTAACTAGCATAAATAATCGATAAAGCGTAAAAAATAATCATTGAAATAAATCAAAAATGTAGACGTCACCATCTTCCGAACTGATAAAAATATAAGCGTATAATTCGAAAACTATCCAAACATAATTACGTGTAAATATTTACGCAATAGTAACGAATGAAAAATATATAAATGCAAATTAATTCTAAATTTTATGTGTTCAAAATCGTAACTATATTAAAATAAAAATGAAAAATTTATTTTATATATATATAACATACCGAGCCTAATAGTGCGATAACCACTAAGCCGTCTTTGTGATTTTTAGCCGAACTCATAGTGGAGTACTTCTGATTATAACTAACAATGTGACATTCCGCATTAAAACTGATAATAAATAAAAAAAGATATATACACAAAAATAAGAAAATTATTAAGATAATATTTATTGAAAAAATAGGGTATATATATTATAATATGCATCAACGGTTACATCGAAATAATGATGCGTATAACGTTTAAACTGAAATATTGGATGTGTATTATTTTATTAAGTAGGGATTTGGAGTATTTTTTTTAAATCATTAAAATCATACACCCAATGAAGTTCTATATCTCCTATGAATGTTTGCATTTATGTAAAATATTTTTTTTCCCGTTTTCTTAATGTGCACCTGTACAAGTAGACAATAAGCACGTGAGTTCGGTTAAACACATGTAAAAGTACGACGATATACAGCCTCTGTTTCAATAAACAGCCTGCCAGTTTTGAATTATGCTACAACAGCAAGTGTCTTGATCTCTACGTCCTTAGGTCATTCTGCAGACGCATAGTTCGTAAGTACGTCTCGGAGCATTCGTCGATTTAGTCTTCGGACCGAATTATCTGGCAGTGTCAGATTCGCCGAAAATTTGAGGGTTTGGATGGTTAGAGTATTTGCCAAAAAATTTTTGGTTTTTATTCTGATAAACCTCCGTGACTGTGGGCACTTGCAGATCATAGTTACACTGACGTAGTAAGGAGCGTCACATATTGCTCTCAGTACTTTAGACTGAAATCGTTGGATACGTTTGAAGTTATTACTTGCTGCTGACACCCATAATTGAATTCCATATTTCCATTTCGCCGCCAGAGCAGCATTGTAGAGCAGCAGCTTGTTTTGTAACGAAGTTTCAGCTTTTCTTCCTAGGATACAGTATAATAACCGGAATGAAGTATCTAAATTGTTTCTAAGCTGCAGTATATGTGGTACCTGAGTAAGTTTTTTATCCATAATAAGACCAAGATATTTTACAGTATCAGTCTGAGTAATTGGTTGCTTATCACAGTAAACTGGAGGACACAAACCGTAATGTAAAAGTTACATTTGTCGATTTATCTGTATTGATGTTAATTCACCATTTCGTGCACCACTTTCCCATTGCTTGTAGATGAAGTTGAATAGATCTAGATGCAATTTCCGGACTTTCGTCAGCGGCTATAATCAAAGTGTCATCAGCAAAGGAAAATATTGATGTATACGGTGTTGTAGGGATATCTGCTGTGAATACCATGTACAGGGTACTTTTTTTTTTTTTTAATGTAAAAACCCATATATTTGACACTATATTAAAAAGTTATAATAATATTTAATAAATGTACCGGAACAAATGCTCTCTCCATTTATGAAAGTAAAAATTCTAATAATATAAACTGGTAAATAATAAATATACAAGATAAAAATAGTATTGATGGAAAAATTAGACAAAAAACCATCACAAATGAAAAGCGGTAATTTAAAAAATAATAAGTTTAATTATATAACGAATATGTAATATCATTTATAAGTAATGGAAACGAAAGCAAACAAATTATAACGTTATGAGAATAATACATTATGTTTAATGCGTCGATGCTTATACTTAATATAATACTTAGTTCCCTGGAATCGTAATTTCTTATTGCTGGAAGTAAATTATTACGGTGCACACTACAATTGAGAAAAAATTTTTGGGATAGTTTGATGATATAGTCTTTTACATATGGTATCTGCAGAGCACTATGCATATATGAAATTTTAGTGTATACGGGGACATTGAGGATACATCTAAGACATCGATTTTGGACTAATTGCAGTCTCCTTGCGGCACAGATGCTTCCAAGAAGACAGCAGGACAATACCGCCCTGTCTGAAAACAGGATGAGATAGCATCAACAACCAAGTGACATTGATGTATAGTAGAGTGTGCCTTACGGAAACTAAACTGGTGAGCAGGAATCAGATCTGTTTTTTCGAAGGTTGCGGTAATTCTTCGTAGCACTAATTTTTCGAATACTTTCGACAGTGTACATAGGATACTAATTGACCGATAAGATGTGGTTTACCCGGTTTAGGAACCATGATTATTATTGATTTCTTCCATACATCAGGGAAATATGAAAGTCGGGCGATAGTATTAAACAAGTATGTAATCTGTAAAACTGTGTTCCGTGGGATATGTTTTAATATTTGACCAGTTATCAAATCGTTACCTGGAGCTTTACAAGTAGATATTCGTTTTAACTCAAGTTCCACTTCAGCTGGGGAGAAGGAACGTGTAGAGAGAAGAGAAAGCTGTAAATGGGTGCTCAAATAGTTGTGCACATGTTCAGTAAACTGTTTATCTTCAATATCCCTGTTCGGTGAGAAAACATTTACTAGATATTCAACAAAATATTGGGCCTTGTCGGCGTCTTTTCTGATCCATGTTCCAGTTTGATTTTTCAAGGGAGCAGCCAGTGAGTTCTCTTTAAGAATATGTTTTGTAGTTCTCCAAAGGGAGTTATCTGCTGTGTTTAAATTTTGCAAGAATTACTGGAATGTGTTGCCTTTATACCACCTTATTTCTGCCTTCATCTTGTTTCTGATACGATCATAATTTGAACGAAAGCAAGGATATTTGTAACACTACCATAATTTTCGCGCTCTACGTGTGGAAGTTATAAGTTCTCTAATGTTTAATGGAAGATAATTTTATTTTCTGCCACAATGGAAATATGATGTAGAACAAACAGCACAATTTTTTAGCATTTTTGTTAGACGGATCAATATGTGCGTCTATGTAAGAGGATTTTAATCGAGTGTTAAGGTCTGAACTTTTCTGCATAAGATTACGAAATAAATTCCAATTTGTTGTGTTATTAGTCAGTTGTACATTTTTTATGGACTAAGGTGGAACTGTATCCAAAAGAAGCACAACTGGATCATGATCAGACGTCAAATCCGGCACCGTTTTACAAACGCTGTATAATTTTCCAATGCGTTTTGTGAAAGAGATCAAGAAGATCCAGGCGTCTATTATTATGAGATGGCCAATACGTTGATTCGTTCGGAGCTATAAATTTAAGGTTATCCGATAATAGAACTTGTTTTAAGAGTTTATCCCTAGGATTTACTTGTTTGTAGCCCCATACGGTATGTTTGGCATTAAAGTCCCCTCCGCATACAAAGTTACGTCTTAGATTAAAAAAATGATATTTGAAATTATATTCGTGGACAGCATATCGTTGTTGTAGGCATTACAAAGCGAGTGTTAGATCATAAGATTGGTTTTGAAGTGTTACTGATGCGATCTGTAATGCTGCAGAGGAATTATTGTATGCGACAAAGTGTTTTATATCCTTTCTTATCATTACAGCAGCACGACCATGAGCAGTTCCATCAGGATGATGACTACTATATATGTCATAACCAGAAATCGAACACGAGCTGTTTACTGTCATATGAGTTTCCGCGATAAGAACTACATCAATACGTTTTCGTTTAAGAAAAAATTCTAGCTCTAATTTTTTCTGCTGAAGTCCATTTACGTTCCATAAGATAATTGCTAGGGATGATTGAATGAGATTTATGGAAGCGGTCATTTGGATTGAATTAAAATAGCATCTATAACTTTAGTAAGCAAGATAATTAAGGGATTAATAAAACTAGGTAACGTTTACAACATTCTTCAATGAAAAATTATAGGAACGAGTAATGAATATAATAATTAAATAATCGTCACATCGATAGTATTTATTTATGCAATAAAAAAAATAATAATAATATACTTACTATTGACCATTAAAAGTATGCTCGCTACCTTCAGTATCTTTATTTCCCCAATGGAAATGAATATTATTTAAAATGTACTTATCTTGTAAACAAGGGCCTCCTGTGATGCAACGTAATCGATTTGGAGGCGACTCCAATTTAACTTGAAATAAAAACAGTATATACATACCATTTACAAATGCATTGAATTTAATAATAAATAGCTGGGACTAAAGCAAGTTATTTCGAATTTTATATATATATCGTTCGGAATTATTTGTATCAATTATGAAATATATCAATAAGAGGCATATTTAGTCATTTGTAAATATAAAATAACCTTATGATCAGTAAATATTGATCTATTATAACGCTTACAGTAAGTAAAATAGAAGTACAACACTGACATTTTATCTATGTGTTTGTGAAAAGTACCTGTGCGATCGGCGATTTTCATCATAAACGATGTGTCTCTGAAACTAGAGAATCCGCTGGTATTCAACGGTGGTAATTCTTCCATGACCACATTTTTGGTTATTACATTTATAGGAGACTGACACGGTACGTTATAAACACATTTCTTATTATGTGGCCAACTGGAATATACTGTTTTCAATTTTTTTTAAAATTATAATGACATTAATTATATTAGAAAAGAAGAAGTTGCTGATTAATTCATCTTTTAAAACTAAATTTCGTATCGAATATGTTCAGTTGCTAAGTTCAAATTAATATCGCATTGTTAGGAGGAAATACTTAAATCTTACATATTTTTAAAGATCATTAAATTAAAAGATATTTTTATAATTCTAGATATTTTAGATGTAATAAAAAACTTAAAATTCATAAATTATTAAACAGATACTCGCATATTTGCACATGACGTAAGGATCATGATGATAAAGAAATATATACTGCTATAAATTCTTTATACTTATTCTTAACTATACGAAATACGTAAACAGACCAAAAATTCAAAATAAACAAAATTATTTCATTCATTTTAAAAGACTTCCTAATATTTTAAAAACGATAAAAAATATTTCATTCCGTTCTTTATTTATTATTGTAATTTTTAAGATGAATAAAATTTTCAATTTTCTATTATTACTCCGATCATCATCAAGTCTACACGTTCGTACATGTTGAAGTAATAAATAACCATTACCGTTTTCATATAATGAATATACAAGATGTTTCCGTGGAAAGTCATTTTTGCTCGACGATGAAAGATTCATTAGGAATTTTTACCTGAAGCACATAATAATTTCAATGTATATTGTAATTTAAATTTACCTGACTTTAAATTGAAAGAAGTCAAAATTAAAATATTTATATCGAAATCGTTAAAAAAACATTTAATCAAAAAAATTCATCACTTATCCACTTAAACATATATACCACATGAAACACACATAAGCGAATATTTTCTTTATTTTTATTTTAAATAAAGATACAATCTTAACTCATTGAAGTTAAATAATTATCAAATTTAGTAAAGTGTAGCTTACTAACAAGATATAATCCTGTTAGCCAGCTTATTGGTTGAAGTCAGCAGTCCATTGACCATGACTACGAAAATTAGTTTATATTAATCTATTTATCTAATAGTTCATAATAAGTCTACCGAGTACGCCTGATGACTTGAATAGTATCTAGTAAATTGGTACCTTCCACATTGACATGTAGGTGTAAACTCTTCTTGTGTGCTGGAGTAAATTTTCTAATCCCCTCGTTTATAAGCGGGATGAGCAAGTCTCGATGAATATCATCATTTCTCCAATAACGGCATGCAGAGACAATTGCTCTTAGTAGTAACCTTTGTATAGCTTGGATCTTTGCTCTAGTAGACGTGTTGGTACGACCCCATAACTGCAGACCATAAGTCCATATTGACTTCATGATCTGCCGATACAGTAGACATTTGTACCTTACGTCTCGAGGCGATTTCCGCCCAATAAGTTAATATAACTGTTGAGTCTTTTTCTTTATCTGCCTACATTTCATTCTGGCGTGTATTTAACAGGTCAGCCGCTTATTCAGGTGCATACCAAGGTACATGACTGAGTCGACCTGTGGAACAGATTACCTCCTAAGTGCACTTGGCAATGTATATCTGTTCGTCAGTATGTGAAAATTATATGCGCTGATTTTTCTTCATTGATTTTAACTTTTCACTTTGATGGCCATTCATGCACTTTGTTCAAAGAGTTTTGCAATTTATTTACAGCACATTGCTTACCATATAAATTAAAATCAGAAAGATAATATAGAGTAGTAATCAGAGGATTCCACCCTACTACATATGTAAAAGTTATACAAAATGAATTAATAAATATGGGCCACGAACCACTTAATATCATCAACATTAATAAAACTATCAAAATCTGCGACAATGATATCCGAGTATGAATAGCTAATTTTTACATTCGTGTGATAATATAGATGATGTTGTGCATGAATTAGATAAGAATGGAAATGCCCATCGACTCACCATCTTTACTGCTCCTACAAATATTACTTTATAAGATATCGATGGTAAAGTAAAAACTGGATTGACAGACACTCATAACAATTGTAGCAAGAGCGAGACATGTGGAACAGAAACAACTGTGGGATATATTACGTTGAAACGGAGAGTCGCATTATTGTAGAGTATGTTATCAAACAGTTCTTAAATATAACAAAGTAGAATAAATTACATAATTTTTGCATCCGAAAATATGAAATTCGACAACTCAACACTATATATATATATATATTCCTATGTAAAAGTGGGTGTAGGAAATATATTAAAAAAAAATTAAAATTAAAACTAAATGAATGATGTACCTTTAAACTTGCTGAATTATTACAACTGACTCTGTGAATCTAAATTCAGTTGTTCCGTAATGTAATTTTATTATAATAGGAACACGCCACTGTTTAAAACAAATTGCAGAATCTTCTGAACCAACAACACATTAATATCAAAAAACACGTACATCCGGATATATATACACACACATATATATACATATATATACCTAAATAAAAAAGATATGGAATGAAAAAAAAATGTTAGTATACAAAAGAAAATAGAGCTCGTAATGTTTACCGTCTATTCATAATAAAAAAATTTCAATTACGTTTGCTCGACATTATATTATTAATGAACGGCAACTGTCATTCAACTTTCATTTAAAAGATACACACACACACAAGTAGGCGCCATTGAACTTATCGGTAAACATGAATTTTATAACACATGTTATATACGATGTCTTTAAATTGGTTACACAATTATTCAATTTACAAAGTTGGACTCTTAACTATTTACGTAAATTCACATGAATAATTATCGAAAAGAAAAAAATAACATGTTACATACGTTTTAGAAAGTTCGTTGTAAATAAAACTTTAATGATGACTTTTTTGCTTTCAATACTATTACAGGTTAACAAGTTTTTCACCGATTCGTGACACACGTATATATATATATATATATATATATATATATATATATATATATATATATATATTTATGGATTCGTAATTCCCCTTGTCATACCCTTACATAAAATTTAACGTTGAAACTATTCAACGTTGTGAGTGTACAAATTAACAGAATGACAATATACATGTTTTTAACTATTGCTACTATAATAGTGTATATTATTAAAATTCAGTAATTCAAACAATAATCTAATCATATGATGGATGTATGATGGTCGGCAATGATCTCTTTAAGGATTTCAATATACATGTTTTTAACTATTGCTACTATAATAGTGTATATTATTAAAATTCAGTAATTCAAACAATAATCTAATCATATGATGGATGTATGATGGTCGGCAATGATCTCTTTAAGGATTTCAGAATTTTTTTAAAATACATTTAAATTTACAAGAATCTCTATGCTTGATGTATTATAACAAGAAGAATTTGAATAATTTTATATTTAGTTTTATGGAGTTAAGATTACCGGTCTTTTGTGAAAAATTTAACATTTTGTTTAAATATTTAGCGTATTCAAATTTCAATTCTTAAGAGGTTAGTACAATTGCAATAAAACAATAACATTTATTAAACTGCATTATTTATGGTAATAATTTTTTTCAATAGACAATTTTCTTTTTTACTATTTGTACTCCTTTAAATCATTCGCAATGATTCGATTAGCAGTTATTATACTATTATTGTTAGGACAAGTAATTCCTCCAGATATCGCAATTGTAGTCTGTAATTTTTATAAGCAATTATTGTTTTTTGAAAGTTAAAAAAGAATATAATTCGGGTTTTGCAGTTTATAATACAAAAATCAGACGGTTAAATTACTGTTTGTAGGATTTTCAATTATTTCAAATGCTGGACGATAAATTGAACGCGGTCACGTTGAATAAATAAACACCATTTTGACAACAAAAACGTCGTTTATAGTAATAACTAGAAAGGATAAAACTAAATTTACAATTTGTAACATTCTAAAAATTAAAAGTTTATATTCAGCTTTAGGTTACAACAATATGTTTTTATTTTCGTTAACAATGTTCTCTATACGTAACTTAAAATTTAAGTTCTATAAAAATTATATATTTTCATTGTAAGGATCATTTGGCTCACACACAGAATGAGTCTACAAATATTTATATAACACATTAATAATCCACAAGCACCTAAAACACAACATTGCACGTAAAATATTACTTCATTTTTTCACCTCCTACAGTAATTTTCTTTAACTATATCAGGCGCTAACACAAAAAATTATTGGCAGAAAAAAAAATTAAATTACACTATACGTATAAACAAACTCTACTCATAATTTTTACATACACAATCAACAGAAACAAAATTCGAATTAAAAAATTTATTATTTAACTAATATTTTTTCTGTCTGTTTCGCAAAAAAAAAATATTTTTCAACGCGTAGAAATAAGAAACAATCGTAAATACTATCAAGTTGTAATTATGATTTAAAAATAATTATTATTATTTTCATGTATATATATTTCCAAAATAAAATTCACATGTTTAATGTAACCTATTAATTATTTTTTCCTTAATAATTTCGGAAACATAATTTCAAATTCTATTATTACGCTAACGATTAATGGAATGAATAAATTAAATAATTTTTTCTACATCTATATGTAAGAAAGTCAACATACACGCTAGCATATGTGCATTTTCAGGAACTGATCAAAATACACATACATAAAAACACGCGCTTGCATGAATGCCTGTCATTCAGTTATTACCTTCAATAATAATGTTTCGTGTTTGACACGTGAAAAATTTATTAAAATATAACGTGAATAACTAAAAACGTGAACAAAAATAACTGAAACTCATTTGATATATTATAGTTGTTACACTTATAATAACGCTATGAACAGCAATTGAAAATGATTATCCATTAGTTTCATTTGAAATTCTAATGTTTATTAAAAATGCGTTTATTCGCAATACTACTAGTTCTGTATATGTATATGTGTATGTATGTGTCATTATGGATAATTCGTACATTTATGCATCTAGTATACCTAAGTTATAATTTTAATTATTAACTAGTACAAGAGAAGTTATAAGCGAATATATGTATTCTATGACTGAGTAAAACGGACGCACAGCCCGCGCAAATGCGAGTGTAAAAGTGGTTACTATATTATTGTTAACTATAGAGTATTGTAAAGGGGAGCAGTACACTGATTAAGCCTAAGCGGTGGTGCAGTGTATTGCTCCTCTGTAAATGCAACAAGTTGTACGTTATTAATTTGCATAATAAAGTATTAATAAAAAAAAAAAAAAAAAAAAAAAACTACTTAGAAACTATACGTGAATACACAATTATTATGTTTATATAAAAATTAATTTATTTTATCGTATAGGAATATTTTAAAAAATAACTTTACGAAACAATGAAGATGTACATTTTTATTATTATAATTATTTAATATTTTTTGGCAAATATATTGAAAATAATTATAAAAATTTTAAAATATTCTACTTTACAAATATTTGCATACAGCCAAGTGTATATAAAAATTACATTTCACTGCCAGATTAGTTTTTAATGTTTAATTAACGCAATTCATTGATTTCAAAATACTTACAGATATTATAGGTCTTATGTAATGAGAAGATTAATTATTCTGTTACAAGGAAATATACATCGAGTATATTTCATCTTTTAACAGCGTGAATATAATACCAAAAGTCAGTGTATTCATTCAATGTGAACGTAGAACGGAAAGAATAGAAGTCGAAACCTCTCACAGACAATGTGAAACATTTATCTGAAAAACAAAATTCTATAATTATAAGATATTCGATTTAAAATACAATTAACACGATAAAGAGTTTTAATACCAGCAACAAATATATTTAAAAGAATAGCTTGTTACTTACATTTTTGTAATATTTTCGATAACTCATCCGGATTCATAAATAGAAACCAATTTTGAGTTTGTAAAGGAAGAGTTTTAATCAATGAACAAAATATCACATATCGAAGCGCTTCGAATGTTTTATTTTTCGTTGTTATGAACAGAGAACCTCCTGGCTATATACAAAACATATCATGCGTATATGAGATCACTTAAACATCAATACTAATTTAAGACTAATATTTCTTATTGTACTATATATATTATAAAAATAATTATTTATTTAAACAAAAAAAAAAATAGATACTACAATAAGAATACATTACGTTCGCTATACACAAATCTATTTGGGCAAACAGGGCAGAAGATTTGGAAGTATTCATAATTAATTTATATTAAAACATTCTGAATAGGTCGTTTGTGGATATAACAAACGATAAGGTCGAAAAATTTTTTACGACACGATTGAAGTGTAAATGTGTACATTTCTAAAATATTACTGTTAGTATTCAATTTTCACGACTAAACTAAGTATGCAATGGCAAAGGTGAATGTTTTAAATTAATTACTAAATCTTATTAAATAACATATATGAGATAACAACGTAGAAACTAACCTTGAGTGTATGTATACATCGTTCGAGAAAAGCTTCTTTATTGACTACACGATCTAAAACTTCCGATACTACGACAGCATCAAATTCGTCCTTATGTTTCGGTGCGAAATCTTTAATCGTTGTATGAATATACCTTATCAAATTTTCATACACAATGCATAGTTTAGAATTTGATTGAATATAACATAAAAATGATTATGTTTCAGCGATACATGTGCACTATAAATCACATGCATACTATAAAACAAATACTAGAGAAACAAAATGAATTTCAACGCCCATTATACATGCTGTTAATCGACTATGAGAAGACTTTTGATTCTATATCAACACAGAGCTTTTTTAAACCACTGGAAACGGCCAAGATAAATAAAGAATATATCTCAATTATACAACACATTTACAAAAATGCAAAGGCTACCATACAGGTTGCTCCAGTGGAAAAAGAAGTTAACCTATACAGGGGTATCAGACAAGGAGATTCGATGTCACCTAAATTGTTCATTGCGGCCTTACAATCAGTATTTGAGAAATTAAAATTGGATAGTAAGGGTTTAAAAATTGGACAAACGTATGTCAACCATCTGGCGGACGATATAGTGCTGCTGAGCGAAAATATAGAAGAACTAAATGAAATGGCACAAGAACTTAATACAAAAAGCAAGGAAATAGGACTAAAAATCAACGTAGCCAAAACAGTTCTGTTGCGAAACTAATTCACAAACATCAGCAATATTATGATAGATCAGAGGAAAATACACATCGTTCAATTACTTAGGACAGATTATAAAAGGCGACTATAGAATACAGGAGGAAATAACGAGAAAAATCAAAATGACCGCCCTAGCATGTGAAAAACTAAAAAATATTTTACAAAATAAGGAGATTCCTGTAAGTCTGAAAAGAAAAACGTTTAATCAATGACCCATGGGAGTGAAACGTAGAATACAACAGTAGCAATGGAGGAAAGGCTAAGAGTAGCGCAAAGAAGAATCGAAAGGAAAATGATTGGCATAACACTAAAAAACAAGAAAGAAAATAAATGGCTTAAAGAAACAACAAAAATAAAGGATATAATACTAAGTATAAAAGAATCAAAATGGAGATGTGCTGGTCATCTGGTAAAACACCAGGAACTCCTTGCAAATAAAGTGACAATGTGAACTCCAGACGGAACCCGTAGAATAGGCAGACCACTGACACGTTGGGTTGACGAAATAAATGAAGTCTGAAAAGACTGGGCAAGTAAAGCGGTTGACAGGAAAAATGGAAGGAAATTCGAGAGAGCTACACATCCAGCAGTCGATTGAAAATAGCTGATGAAGAAGAAGAAGAAATTTTTATTTTTATGTTTCTTTTTATGTTATTTATTAAGCCGGACTTAATTTTTGTGATATAAGCGGCTATCTCGATAATAAATATAATACATCTTTATCTACGTGTGCCTGAACTTCATCCGTCGTAATTGAATATATCTCGTGGATTGCTATGATTTATCAAAATTCCGGTTTGAGATAAATCATTATATTATTAACAACGAATACTATTAACAACCGTCAATTAAATTGTAATATATTCTGCTCTTTTCAGAAACATTTTTTTTCTCTCTTTTCCCATTACAGTATTGCAGATATACATATATTCTGTTGCGGTGTCGTAGTTTTCTCGACTGTCAACTGGATGCTCGAGGGTTCGAAACCAACACGTGACATAGGAAGTTTTCATCATTATTTAATTCTTAATTATCACGAAATAGGCAGTGGCACCCCACTCCATATAACATCATATGCACGCACATCTGCGTCGCATATAAATAATGCCTTGAATGCTAGCTCATTTTGTGCGTAAAAATAAACGTACAATAGCTAGTCACGTTGTTCACAACGATGAAGATGATAATGATATATATATATATATATATATATATATATATATATATATATATATATATATATATATATATAACTTTAGGTTGCTACGAAATTTTCTTCAAATATTGCTTATAAACCAGTCACGATATCCACTATATGGTACATCGCGATAATTTAATGCCAACAAAATTTTTTATTTTCCGATTGACATGAAATGTCTCATTTTAAAATATATTTATATAAATACATTGGAAATTATGTACTGTTCATCTAGGAAGCGATATTGTATAATAAACACCTGTATAAAATTTATAATTTCGAGACAAGTTTTATAATATACAATCGGACGTATCCATAAAAGGAATTTGAATTTTTAAATACACAGACCAAGCGACTTCGACCGCTTGTTCGTTTTAAAATGCTTACGACTTTAATTAGAATTTAATGCTGCTGTTTGCACACAATTATAACGAAATTTATATTTTCGGTCGCGTGGTTAGAATATCATTATTTTATTAGTCTTTTTATTTCTATCTTTTAATCCTTTCAGTCACACATCAAATTTTGACGCAAAATTTTAAATTTTATATTACGATGTTTATTATAGAATACTTCTTTTTAGATAACTCTGGATAATTTTCAATGTGTTTATATAAATATTTTAAAATTTAGTCATTTCACGTCTCAATATATATATATATATATATATATAGATAGATAGATATGTGGTTATACATTGAAGGAGAAATCGACCAAAGAAATGATCGACGATTAATAGACAAAAATGTGTTTTTCTATAGTAGCAAGCTAAATTCATGTAAAAAAATCCTTCTTTAAAAAACAGAAATGACCAAAAATTATTGAAGCATAAGTTTTTAAGTAACGAAACAAATGAGCATCTATTACATCTTTTTAATAGTTTCAAATATTATATCGAATATAAAAAGAATAGTTAAAATCGGAGAGCCTATTACTGAAACAGAAGTTTAAAATAAATTACGCAAACATAGATCAAACCAAAGTGACAAGTCTAAACAAGTGAAATATTTAATAAAAATATTAAACGAATAAAAAATGTAGATTATTTACTACAAAGCATGTACATATTAGTTCACATTTAAAATCATACAAACTTAGTTGACGAAAATTCGTCACTGTATTTGTTGGTACAAGTACGCTGTATTTAAGAAACATGCCCAATAAAATTCGAAATACTTATCGAATATTATTAATGCTTACTTATAATTTTTAAATGCTAGCGCTTTATTGTGATCGGCATGGTGTTTAGCAAGTACTATCATTTTTTGATTAGGATCTATACCGGTAACTGTGAAGCCTAAATTTACGAGAGCCTGGAATAAAACATTATTATACCATTAATTCCTTATTTACGTCTTTAAATTTTCGTGATTTTCACTGGATAAACAGTACGTTGTCTTATCTTTTATCAATTATGATAATTCTATAAATTAATTTAAACAATTTACAGCAGCACTCTGAATTCGCTGTACTAATCTGATGTCATCGTACCGATAAAGCATCACAAGATATGGCAGTCTAGATTTCTCCATAGTTATATACATCGCTCTCGATAAACTTCAATTTCTTGAGAAAATATTTACTCATATTCTATCTAAACTCTTCTCTTTAAGTTGAATCCTGGGCTATGGTCACAGGGTCAAGTATTAAGTCACTGTTCACTAACTTATTATTCTTCTACTGCCCCTCTATTAGGGTTTATCTTTATCAGTATTCTTAAACACCTCTAAAGTTTCTAAAAAATGACTTTGGATTGCAGGGGTATATTAGAAATGTTATGCACGTACTGATAAACTTATTATTTTTATCACTGCCTGTCTAAGTGCCTTCGTCTGTTCGAGACTGAGAAAAGTATATCAAGTAAAAAAGGAAATCACGGTAAAGATAACGATCTGAATGTTTTAGTTATCTAATTTACATTTTTTTTTCACGTATATAGATTGCTCAAACACGCTATACAGTAGTATTCCGACGAAATACACAACCGCTAATGCTAACATCTTAAATACAACAGTTTTTAGCTCGCCAGATGTCACGCTAGTTTAGATATTACATCCGAGTTTTCATATTGCTAAGAACACGTGATCGAAAATAATTCTGAGATATTTCGTTGTTGAATTAAAAATGACATTTTTTACAGAATTTAGCTAACTGAAAATTTAGATACAAAGTAGGTGATATTATTATTACCTAAATTCGAAACCATTTTTTACTTAGTAAAATACATATCTTTTCACAATAATTCATGTCATTACTTTGTGTAACAACAATTATGCCATTAAACTTGTGAGACCGTATGGTTGATTAATCATGGGCACAAAAGTTAAACAGGAACGGAGTAAGCACTAAATCTTAGCTTACGGAAACCATTATTTGTGAAATATTAGCATCAATAAATTGTTCATTATCCTACTGTTGTAAAGAGTTAATTTTTATTTTACATGGTAATACTTAAACGATTTTTAATAATCAAATAGACTATATCATAAGTAACTAACAAAACTTCATATATTTCTGAAAATTTATTTCCATTTATGTGCTTAATTACACTGCTTTCCCGGAAACCAGTCGCGAATCTTCAAAATATCAACTGTTTCGATATTTTGTATACTACACTTAGTAGTGAGATCGTTCTGATCCAAAATCAAATTTGCTTATAACGACTACTTTTCCCATTTTGAAATCAATCGAAAGCTTCCGGTATCATGTATTTCGTTAAAAATCTTTAACATGAATCTTGATTACAAACCCATATTTTTAATAAATTTCATGAAGATAGATATACAGTCTACCGGTTTTGATGTTCAGTCATATTAATCAACTTAAATAATATTTTATGACTGTTTCAGCTAGCGAAAGCTATTTTTTTATCTCCTTCCATAATTTCTCACACACTAGAATTCTTTGTTCAACAACCTAACTGAAATTTTATTAAGTTCGATTTAGCGTTCTGTATCTATATATCGGTAGTATCTGTCCTCAATCTCTCAAGCAGTAGTCATACTTTCTTATTCGAACGTGTAAAATCCATATTATCGATTATATTGATTTAATTAAACGACTTTTTATGGGTTCGTTTGTTATATTCAGATTACCTGAGTTTCAAATTTGACGAATAGTTTCTCATACTATACTTAGCCGAGATAAAGTCCTCAGAATATTATTGTTGGCGAACTGCAGTACAGCACTAAATAAGTAGCCGTTAATTTTTCACATATAACTTAATGATCTGCAATAACACTGTAAATCGAAGAAATACTTTTCTCTTAGTTTCCAGAGACGATTTGACACCTTGTAGAACGAATGGGAAGTATTAGAAACAACTCCGAATCTGAATATTCATACTATCAATAGATTTCAACGGTTTTATGTGTATAGCGAGATCTAGATTTCTTCCATGAAAGTGCTTAAATATTTAAAATCGCAGAGTAGTATCGGTGCAAAACAATTCAGATGGTTTTCGAAACGTAATGTAATTGTATTTTGCGGTATGAGTTTGTTATCGGAGTAACAAACCACAGATGAAAACCTTCATTTATATTTACTTTTAGCGATAATTTCGGTTTAACGAAATTTTTATTATTCAACCGAAAACGCAAATTAAACAGAATTATAATTTACATATGAGAAGTTTTTAAAGGGATAGTTCAACAAGAATATTATAACTTAGTCATAAGGAGTTGTACATTACATATTTTTTTTTTTTTTTTTTTTTTTTTTTTAATAAAGATACGATCTTAACTCATTGAAGTTAAATAAGTATCAAATTTAGTAAAGTGTAGCTTACTAACAAGATCATCCTGTTAGCCAGCTTATGGGTTGAAGTCAGTAGTCCATTGGCCATGACTACGAAAATTAGTTTGTATTAATCTATTTATGTAATAGAATTTAATGACTTCATAATAAGTCTGACGGGTGGCGCCTTTTAAGACGCCTGATGTCTTGACTATTATCTAATAAATTGGTAGCTTCCACATTGACATGTTGGTGTAGCCTCTTCTTGTGTGCTGTAGCGAATTTTCTAATCTCTTCGTTTACAAGCGAGATGTGCAAGTCTCGATGAATATCATCATTTCTCGAATAACGGCATGCATCGACAATTGCTCTTAGTATTATGCTTTGTCTAGCTTGGATCTTTGCTCTAGAAGACCTGCTGGTACAGCCCCATAACTGCAGACCATAAGTCCATATTGGCTTTATGATCTGCCGATAGAGTAGGCATTTGTACCTTACGTCTAGAGGCGATTTGCGTCCAATAAGCCAATATAACTGCTGAGTTTTTTTCTTTATTTGTTTACATTTCATTCTGGCATGTATTTCCCAGGTCAGCCGCCTATCCAGGTGCATACCAAGGTACTTGACTGAGTCAACCTGTGGAACAGGTTTACCTCCTAAGTACACTTGGTGATGCACATCTGTTCGTCGGTATGTGAAAGTTATATGCGTTGATTTTTCTTCATTGATTTTAACTTTCCAGTTTGATGCCCATTCGTGCACTCTGTTCAAAGAGTTTTGCAATTTATTTATAGCTTCAGAATGACTACTACTAACGGCTAATATAGCTGTATCGTCGGCGAACGTAGCTGTCGTCGTTTGCGCATCCGTTGGTAAGTCTTCTGTGTATAGAAGATACAAGATGGGACCGAGAACGCTTCCCTGCGGAACTCCAGCTTCTATGTTGTAGGATGCGGAAGTAGCATTTTCTTGCTGTACTTTAAATTGTCTTTCTGATAAATAAGACACGAGCAAACGGCAGATGTTACCTGGCAGAATTCGGCTTAATTTATAGGTCAGCCCGTCGTGCCATACCTTATCGAAAGCTTGCGCTACGTCTAAGAAGACGGCCGGGCAATATTTTTTTCCTCAAATGCTCTATTGATTACCGTTGTGATCCTGTGCACTTGATCAATTGTGGAGTGCTTCCGTCGAAACCCAAACTGATGTACTGGTATATACTCTTCAACCATAGGCAACAGTCGTTTGAGTAATAATTTCTCGAATAACTTTGATATAGTTGGCAATAATGAAATTGGTCTGTATGACCCTACATCAGCGTCTGGTTTGTTATGTTTTTTTACCATAATGATTTGCGCTATTTTGAAACAGCGTGGCATGTATTCTAAACGTAGACAAGCATTAAACAAATATGTCAACATAATTATACCTTTTTTTGTTAGTTCTTTTAGCACTCTTGGGGATATGCCATCAATACCTGGAGCTTTCCGAGGATTCATATTATTATCTATTTCAGTCGCTATCTCATATGGTGTAAATATTATCACTTTTTCGTCCGTTTTATAATTAATGCTGATATTAATAGTTGAAGGCATATTATGCGGTTTGAATACCCGAGATAAATGGCGAGCAAAGCATTCGGCTTTATCGGTATCTGACCTTACCCAGTTACCACTCTCATCTTTAATGGATGGAACGTGTGTAATTGTATGCTTAATTTTTTGGGTAGCTTTCCAAAGAGAATACTCTTTATCCTCGAAAGGACTAAGATCTTTGATGTATGCGGTGAATGTTTCTTTGCGAATCTTTTTTATTAGCGCGTTCAGTTGGCGACTGGTTCGATTAAATCGATTTTTATCAGATGGACTCCGAGTATTTTGCCATATGTGCCGGGCTCGTCTTCGTTCAGCGATCTTGAGTCGTACTTGTAATGGGTACGTGATTTCTTTTGATTTATATCTTTCTGGTTCAGATGTAGCTGTGTTGGCTGCTTCAATAATTGCTTCAATAAAACTTTTTGAGTGGTCTTCCAAATCTTGTTTTGTTTTTAATCATATTCTAAGGTTTATTTTCTGATCTAGTTTTTCCCGAAATTTATCCCAATTTGTTAGATTATTAGTGAGGTGTTGTTTCTTATTTTTTCGTATGACTGTTGCACTATGCGTCAAGAGAACGGGGGTATGATCTGATGAAAGATCAATTACACCCTCGACGTCTATGTAATTACTTGCAACTCCTTTTATAATGAAGAAATCTACGAGATCAGGTTTTTTCCGCCTGTCGGAAGGCCAGTATGTTGGTTTTCCTGAACTTGCAAAGCTGCACTGAAGTGTTTGTAAGGCTTTCAGCAGTTCCTTTCCTTTTATATGGGCAGGACTTTGATTATGTATTGTAACTCGCCGTGATCCCCATGCTTCATTTTTAGCATTGATGTCTCCACCGATAATAAAGCGGTTACCGTAATGTTTTAAAAACCGTACATAATGATCGTATTTAATATTATGTTTTGGTGGGAAATATACCGCTACAATGTTCGTAACTGCATTGCCCATCGTTATTGCCACCGATGCAGCCTGAGCATAATCTTCATAGAAATTTGGCTGCTGGTAATGCCTAATATTTTGTCTTATAATGACGGCTGCACCGCCATGCGCTCCACCATCAGGATGCGGTGTGTGATAAATTGCAAATCCTGAAATTTTTGGGTAATTTCTGTCCGTAAAATGGGTCTCAGAGATTAATGCTATATCAATCTTGTTAATGTTGAGAAATATCTCTAGCTCTCTTAATCTTTCAAGATTAAGCCCATTTGCGTTCCATGTAATAATACGAAGAGAAAAGTCAGCCATTATTTTTATTGTGCCTCTTTCGGCGTTGTTTTGTAATGGATGATTGTCCCCCAGATTTCTGGTTTTGTTCATCTTCTAATTTGCCTAACCTGGTAGATAGATTCCGAACTTCTTTTATAAGGTTTTCTAATGCCTTTGTAATATTATTGAGTGCATCAGTAGAAGGTTCTATCTGTGCCTGTTGGCTAATTATTGAACGTTTATCCGAAGGTTGTATAGTTATTTGTTTTTCATTTGACATTACCACTTTTGCATAAGTAGAGCCACTTTCAACTTGCTTGGCTGTCACTGGTGTTTTCTGTAAGCGCTGAACTGCTGTTAACTTCAGAGATCTGAATTTCTTTTCTATCTCGCGATATACTTCACAGCCCTTATAATTAGCTGTGTGATCTTTTTTGCAGTTCACACATTTGAACTTTCTAGGGTCCTTTTCCCTGCAAGACTTTGAGTCATGATCACCAGCACATTTGAAGCATTTTGTTAATCTACCACAGCTCTTTTCAGTGTGATTCCACTGTTGGCAGCGTTTACATTGTGGTATTGTACTAGTCCTATGCGGAGCTTCTATTTTAATTCTGCAATAAGCGATATGCGTTAAATTGTATATATCTTTATTGTTGTCTTTAGGCTTTAAGTCAATGTAGAACAAAGGATAAGACTTTCTTTGTCTATCAATTATTTTGTTATCATTGTCGCGGATTTTGATAGTTTTATTAATATTGACAATATCAAGTGGTTCGTGGCCCATATTTATTAATTCATTTTATATAACCTTTACATCTGTAGTAGGATGGAGTCCCCTGACTACTACTCTATATGGTCTTTCTGATTTTAATTTATATGTATGGTAAGCAATGTTATTTGATCTTAGTGTGTGGACCAGTAAGCGAAATGTATCTTCATTTTTTGGGGCAACTATAATGTCCTCATTATTTAAAACCTTAAAGGTTACGTTTTCCCCAAATGTTGTATTTATGTCAGTATAGAATATATTGAAGTCCTTTATGCCACTCACGGTGATTTTAGGAGGCAATTTAACTTTTCCAGGTTGTATTTTTTCTGTTTGCATCGGCGTTTGCTGTTGCTGCACTTGCGAGAACGTATGGTTTTCCTCTGGCGAAAGTTGGCCAGACTGTTTAATTTCTAGCTGGTGTATTCTGTCAACCAAGGAGTCTATTTTTAACATCAGATTATTTATAGTCACGTTTTGATCGTGACATAATTGTTTCAATTCATCTGGTAGTAGGTTTTCATAATTACTTTGTTTTAGATTAACCTTTTTATTAGCTCTCACTTCATTTTGGCAATTATTCCCAGATAATTGCCTTTTTATTGAGTACGAGTTGGCAGTTTTCTTTAGTTTTATTGTCGGCACTTCACAAATAGAAGTGTTAGTTTCATTATCGTCCGAGCATGATTGTGTAGTACACACAATCGGTGATGTCGAGCGCGATGTACGGGGTGAGTGTTGCACACTCATTATTAATTGGTTTGTAGATATAAATGCAAATATAATCCACACGATATTTTGTGAACCATATGTGGCTGCACTGGCACAGCGACCGAAACAAGAAGGTTCTTATTTCTAGTAATACTAATTTCCCAATACTGTGGAATATACATATATACGCAACTTTAAAGATGAATTATGATGCGAATTAGTATACGTAAATAATTTAGACGGACGGTTATACCACTACCGTCTGTGAGTATGTGTTATGTTTATACACGCTATGTGTTAGTGTAGTTACAATGTACGTATGTATAAGTTGTGAAATATCGATTGACCAGGAAGAACGAACATAGATTCTTTGTTCTGATCAGCCGATAATTGAGATATATATACAATTGTTAATAAATTGGAATTATCTCACCACAGCACGTTGATAGTAGGTAATCAATACAACGATAGCGAGAATAATACGGTATATATCGTATTCGTAAGATAACAATGAACGCGAGTAACAAGCATATGCTATACACGACGCGATCGTAAGTATAAATCATATTTTCAATCAAACACAATTAAAAATATTTAAGAATTATTTGTACGCTTTTAACAAAAGTATATACAGGTGAAAAACAAAGCAATGTAGTAAAATAAGAATAAAATGGAATTTTGGAGGTCAATCAAAACTTGTAAAAAAAAAATATAGATAAGAAAATTTATATTAACAAAAGCAATTCTGATAAAAACTGATCATAGAAGCAAATGTACCAAGTTTTTACTAAGTTTGTTAAATAATAAGTATATAAGCTTATAGGAAAGTGAAATATCATGATTAGAATTAATATACAAGTTCTCCTTTAAAAACTTACTTCTGAAAGTATTCCACCACCACAGCCTACATCAAGTATCTTAATTGTTCTCAAATCGCTCCTAGGAAGTAGATGATCTTTTGCTAGCTGGAATGAACTGATATACGCGTTGTATATTAAAGGAATCCTGTAAATTTTATATAATATATAACGAACAAATAATATTTTCAATTAAATGACATTTTACACATATAACTCAACATTTTATCACTATGAATAAAAAATTAAAACAGTACGCATATCATATAGTGAACAGTACCAATTCTTTTATTGAACAACTGAATATGTAACAAGCTGATATATATTTCCTTAATAAGCATCGAGGAGTCTAGTTTAGATGAGTCCCCGAATATGAAAATTTGTTGCACAAGGCGATTGTGAAAAATGTGTACACACTAAACATATTATATACATAAATAATGCACAAACAATGGAATAGAAGAGAAATATTCAATTACAAGCATTAAAGGACACTGAACAATATAAACGTTGTCTTTTATATGAAACAGCATCAATATTTATATAAAAGACGGAATGAAATCAAATATTTTAAAATAAATCAATACGTATAAATATAGACTATAAAAAATAACTTTAAAGTTTTCAACTTATTTGTAAATTAACTTTTTACACCTGTGATATAGTAATTTACACAAGAATACCTTACGTCATTTAATTCGTGAAGCCATGCAACTTTTCCAGTCCTGAACCACCAGTCATCAAGCAGCTTGTCATAACATTTTAATTCTACTAATTCAAATGAAGTACCCTCATTTTTAGTGGCGATATTATAACCCATGCGTCGTAAAAGTGTACTAAACAAAAAAAAATGTAATAACATTTATCAAAAATTAAACTGTATCATTAAATATGAATCCAATTAACTTTTACCATGAAAATTAAAAACACATTTCGCTCGGCAGAACTTTAATAGTTATTTAACAAATTCATTTAAATAAACAAAACATGTATTGCAAATTTTTTTAGTTCAATATTAATTCAACACACAAATCTATACGTCAAATAAATTATTTTTGTATCTTTTGGTATTTAAACTTTATACTAACCTGACAGTTGTAGGCAATGAATAAAATAACTGTAGTAACCGCATAATAACTCCTACATAAATAAAAATGCATTAAATAATTAAATTACTAATTGTAACTGAATACCGGATTGTTGAAAATTCCTTTCAGTTTTGAACTTTCAAATTTCGCCAGCTTTCATTTGAATATTAATAATTCTATTAAATTAAAAATATTAATAAATTATTATAAAATTTCACCTCGCTAATTAAAATTAGAATTCGATTTTTTGCCTAAATTTTATTACAAAATTTAATTTAAAAATACATAAATATATCAATAAACAAAAGACCGACATTCACAAACTCAATAAACAAATAGAAGTAACTGTTATTTTAAGTTAAAATTGTAATCTTCAGTTGCTTTATATTTTTTAATAATATACGTGTTGATATAGTATATTATGGAATTAAGAGATATATATTATAATAAGAATGAATATGTTGAAACGGTAAATTTTTACGTAACTTTTAAATCAATATGAAATTAAACGATTTCTCAATTTCGTGCATTATAGTTTCATATTTAAAAATACGTATAACATAAATTATAATTAAACGTTGTTTTTTAATTATTTAACGTTTTAGGTTAAAATGAGAACTATAATTTGATACAGATTTCAAGTGATTATAAATAAAAAAATTAAAAATGAACTGACTATTAAAACCTATCATTTTAGTAATGACAATTTCTTGCAAAAGAATCTCAATTTTGTCAGTTTTTTTCCCTATTTTAAATCTTAAGAAAAATAAAATAGGAATTCCTATTTTAAATCTAAGAAAGATAAAATAGGAAAAAACTTGAATTTTGGAAGTTAATAATTCGCTGTTTAGTTTTACTATTCAGTGCCTAAAAAGAGTTTATTTTGCACAGTATTTTAGATTTTGTTTAGCTCTACTATGTACTACGCATAAATCACATTTCATTTGTTTCATGTGAACTTTGTCGTAGTGGTGAACAGTTTACTTTCATGTGTTATCTACTTTCTTTCAATGCCATGAAAATGAAGAAAAGTAGGACAATTATGTTGCTTAAAACTAAACGTACTAGTTACAGTTTTTAAATAAGTTATGTTATGACGCTGGCAATGTGTGAAGATGAACAAAAAGTAACTCATATTGTTATCGAATCAGTTTCTGGCATTAAGATTCTTTTCAATATCCTTTCCCGATATGTGATAAATGAAATTCATTTGGCCTATATTAAAAACATGACGATTTATAGTCACGGACACTGTTTGATTTTTATTTCGTCACAAAATGTTACATATGGTCCTTAATAACGTAGATCGAATTTCATTCGTCTCTGCTGGTACAACTGTCAAAATAAGGGCGTTAAAATTTCGAAAAGTACATGGTAGTGTGTTGCATCTAACATAGCGTTGAACACAAATTTTTTATAGATCGTTGCCTACTCTCCATCTAGTTATGAAAGATTTTGTACCCAGGAAGACCGCCATCTTGAGTAATTGTGAGGTATAAGATAATATACATAATTTGATCATACATCACACGCTGACGTTTATGGGATGTAGTACTGAAGACCACACGAATATTGGAAAACAAGAAAAGATTATATAAAACGGACAAAACAATCAACTTGCAAGGGCATCTTTGAAATGCCAGTTGTTTAATATTTTTTGTCAGTACAGACAATTGTTTAGTGCAAGTGGTTCCTTGTATAACCTTTTACGTTTGTAAAAAAAAAACACCTGAAGCATATTTTAAGTTGGTCTTTGTTAATAATTTTCCTTGTATTAATCTATTACAATTTACCGACTAAAATAAGTTAGGTTTCATTTAATTATCATTTAATATAAAAGAAAGCAATACATATCAAAATGTAACATAAAATATATTACACATGTATTATTTACTCAAATATTACTTAATGCTCATATTACATCATCCCATTTCTTCAATATTTCAAAAATGGTACTTATAAAAATTGTAATGATTTTTAGACTCTACAGTTTAAACTTCTAATATTATTTTATATTCCATGTACCCAACTTTTTGATCGGATGATAATGAATCAGGCATCTGGAAATAAGGTCAGCAGACAAACAATCCTATGCGGATCTCAAAATATTATATTAATCGGAAAAGTTATTGTACAGTCAGATTCAATAATTAGAGCGGATTTAGCGAATGTACGCACTGGTAGATATTGTATTATTAGTAAAAACTGTGTAATCAGACCACCGTGTAAAAAGTTTAGCACCGGGTGAGTATATAGAAATAACCTAAAGATAATTTATATATGATATTTTCCAGCTCAATAAAAAATACAATCATAAAGAGTTTCCTAAAAAAAAATATAAAAACGCATATAACTTATATATACATATACTTCATCGAAAATAAATCAGTATAAACCATTATTAATACAAGTTAATGATATTTAAGAACGAATATCTATATATCTTTCTATACAATATTAAAATATTTATTGAATTTCTAGCCGTTTTACTTTTTATTGACTTCTATCAATCGTAAGTTAATCAAACGGCAACGGCGCTAATGTGCTGCGAAATTAAACAACTATTTTTACAGCTTGATATATAAATATACCTTTAAGGATAAAATGATTGATTAAATATAATCTGACAAAATACAATAAACTTAAAAATATATAACGTTTTAACGGTAGGTCACTTGTATTTTGTTATAACATGTAAAATATGTTTTTATTACTTTATCAATAAATAATGAGAAATTTCTTTTGATATTCATCTCTCTATATCGTACTGCTGCTTGTGTCATTGGTGGTGTGCTTCCAGTGGGTTTACAAATCACTGATGGATTCTGCATGCTTGGTGATCTATTAACAGCTACTAAATTGTTAAATAATTGTATTAATAAATCTAATTCAACCATAAAACCATATATTAGTCAATTGATGATCGGATTCTGCTGCATTAGAAATTATTTTTAATTCTATAAAAATTTAAGAAATTGTATAATTATATATTATGTATAAAATGAATTGAAATTATATATATATATATTTATTCTTCTCGTACAATCCACTTCCAGTATTGTTTAATCTT
Organism: Coronaproctus castanopsis; assembly: GCA_032883995.1. Lineage (NCBI taxonomy): Eukaryota > Metazoa > Arthropoda > Insecta > Hemiptera > Monophlebidae > Coronaproctus > Coronaproctus castanopsis. The sequence continues at coordinate 157,905,393 of CM065052.1, forward strand.
CTGTCTCATTGATTCCGGTCCATGTTTTTGTTATCGAGCCACGATATACATTTTCTTCCCGATTTCCTTTTTCCTTCATGCCCATTGCTATCGTTTCTCCTCATAAAATGACCAAAGAAACTTATTTTCCATTTTTTCACTACTGTCATTAATATTCTGTCGGTTCCCATTAATTTTAAAACCTCCTCATTTCTGATCTTTATATATATATATTTGTTCTTCTGTGTCATTTGTGTTCGGAACTCGTAACCAATCATGAACATATTTCAACAATTTTCTTCCATTTCACTCGATTTTGAGCTGCTGCTTCCGTCGCATGTTGTTTTGAATGTAATCTATAAACCGAGTCAGAAGTCGTTCTCTATTTTACCTTTTGTTATTCCTTGCATGTCTGTTTTTTCTAATCCATCTCGGCGTATCATATGACCGAAGAATCTCAAGGAGCGCCTTTTTATCACTAACAATTTCCGATTTATTCCCAGCTCCTCTAATATTGAATTATTGCAACAATGTCTAATCTACATAGGAACAACTTACTAAGAAAACATTTAGTGGTGATTGTACACCATATTTATTTATAAGTACACTTTACAAATAGTTTCTTATATACAAATATTTACGTATTATATGATCGTGTGGAAGGCAATGGCAAACCACCACGCACAACACCATGTGCGCGCTGGTAAACAATATAGTTCACTACAATAACACGCGGGGCTGCATTGTATCGTGACAATAAAGCGTTTACAATCAGTTTTCTCGTGTGTGTGTGTGTGTGTGTCTACCTAAGGCAGCGCCATATTATAATTACCTTGTACGCTACTTATACTGTACAACAAAATATGTATAGTAGGTAGTCGCCTACCCCCGATACGGAGACAGCACTTAATGATGATGATAGTATGTATCTTAAAATACAACTATTTATTTGTACATATTTAGCATGTATAGAAGATACACAGGCCACTTTTATAAACAAATAAGCCAATAAATTTTCCCTACTTGCCTATGCAGGAGTGGAGACCACGAGAAAACTTAAACAGGATCTACTTATTCGATGAATTAATTTATATTTTTCAGCGTTGCATTTTTTCCTATGCGTATCGGAGATAACGTGTACATTGGTGAAAATTCGATTGTAAGCGCTGCTGATATCGGTTCATACGTATATATTGGAAAAAATGTAGTAATAGTATGTTTTTTATTTATTATTCGATTTGTTTTTATTTTTATTTTACATCATATTCTTAAAAATCAGAAAAGGAATAAAATTGTTTTTTAATAATTATATTTCGCACAAGTTTTTTTATTTTTATGATCTGTGTAATATCATCGAAACGGAGCGTGCTTAAAATAAAACGGCCGTCAAAATTGATGATTTAACCAATCAAATTCTTTAATTTTTAATAAAGCTGTATCTGTTACAAAATAGAACACGAACAAGATTATAGGCTGCTAGAAAATTTGTGATGGATTGAAATTTACGAAGTCAACATTTTTCAATATTTGTAGTATTAAAATTTATAATATTAGGTCCATTTCTACTGCTTTATTCAAATCAAATCAAATCAAGCTTTATTTTTACTTCCTTATTATTTGTCAAATTTAGATAAGCGGTAATATTAGAACTGCTAGTACATGGTCAATCATTATTCGTTTAACATTAGAAGACGGTGTAGATTGTTATTGAGTAATTTATGTTATGTAAACAAATGTTATAAATTCATCCGCATAATAGTAATATGTCATTTCTACATTTGATGTACCTAGGCGCTCGAGTTTTTTATTATTATTATTATTATTATTACATCATGTTTATCCGAAAAATATATTTAGATACGAATCACATATTGATTAAATATTAAAAACCATTAAATGCATAACTATAACTACTTTAATCGTGTAGAATTCCTTCATCCAAAAATTTTAGTTTGTCAAATAGAAAATAGCACGCTTAATGATTTTTTTCTTAATATTATTCTTGCGCGTAGGTCAATAAATATTTCCGAAAGATGCAATGCCCTAAATCGAAAATCCGAAGTATAAAATTTTAATTATATTTACTAATGTAATAAAATGCAAATTTCTAAGCTTGTAACGGTTAATGCAATCAAACTGAAATTTTCAACGTACGTTTGGATAAGTATCGAGAAAAAAAAATGATAAAAAATAGGAAATTTCCAAAATTTTATAGGAATAGAGGTCCAAAATTTAAAAAATCTTAACTTCTATACAGGACATTTTCAAATTCAATTAAATTATTTAATAAATTACATGTATGTACAAAATTTCACGCCGTTTGCGAAATGCTCGATATATATCTATATATAAGATGTTGTTTTTTTAATTGGTGTTGCAGGGAAGAAGGTGCGTTTTAAAAGACTGCAGTATGATTGAAGATAATACCGTTTTACCACCTGAAACTGTAGTACCTTCGTTTACTAAATATGGCGGATCTCCCGGCTTATATAGCGGGGACTTATCTGAATGTACACAAGAAATGATGACGGATTTTACGCGCAGTTATTACGATCATTTTTTACCTTCTAAAGACTGAAATTAAACGAGGATACTTTAAACATATTTATATGTCGCTTCAGTTAATCGGTATTACATTATTTGTTCTTGATCTGTTCTATATTTCAGAGTTACGTTCATGAATATGTTGAATAATGTTTCATTTTTTTCATTTAGAATTTTTAAAACGATAAATCGGAAAATTTCAATTTAGATTATTTTAAGCAGATTTATAATTATCGCTTGATCGCAACGTGATTAAAAACGTCCTCAAATTCTTATCATTTGTAAAATACGAGTTATTTTTAACTAAATATTCGATAGATATCTTTATTTTCACTATATGGTTTGTTTTTTCTCACGGTTTTTTTTTTTTTTTTTTTATATATATTTCTTGGAAGACATGGCGGATGTATTTCAACTACCTTAAAAATCGTATGTAATGCTAATATGTTGTGTATGAGTTCGTATAAGATTGGACACACAGCACGGACCATCGGGTATTATTCGAAAAAAAAATAATGTAGTTGCTGTATTCGTTTCATGTTGTTTGATGCTATGTCATATATTTCAGTACCATACCTATGATTCGGAGCAAGTATTATCTGGTAAATATTTATTTTGGATTTTTTAAAAGGCAGTAACTGTTTGCGTCTTCCCAACATCTGTCATCTTATATGTTATATGTAGTCCCCGTTTGATTTAACAATCAAGGATCCTAAATATTTCGGGGAATTAATTCGTAAAGTTAATTAATTTTCTTATTTCATTTGAGGAGTGATTCTCGTATTTCACGAAAATATGGTTTGTTGGCTTTTACTTTAGTTTATTTTCCATGCAACAGCCCAATTATGGAGTCTTATTTAAATCTTCCTGGACAATTATTGAAATATTTAAAAAATTTTCATGAGCATATCTGCAAAATTCAACGGTTGTACGATTATTATTATTACTATTATTATCGTTATTCTTATCCATTGTTAGTGGTTAACAAGTATAACTTGTTGGACGATTTATGACAAGAAGGTATAGTTACGGTTAAATGGTAGGTGAACTAACTCTTCCCGTTTCAAAGTGCACAACGATACGGAATAATCTATAAAATTCTGTAATTTTGTATGTTATTGTCATCAACAGATCTTGTATTCCTCATGGTCAACCAGGAAAACATAATCTACTTCTACTTCAATACTTGATACGTCTCTATACTTGTATCCTTTATTGTTTGAATTTTTGTCGTAGTATTTCTCTTGTTATCTTGCCATTTATTAGTTTTTCTATTATTCTTATCAGATATCCGTTATTTCTTAATATATGTCCAGCTACATCTATCTCTTATGATGTTCATTAAGCATCTTTTTTCATTGATGTTTTGGAGTACTTGCGTATCTTCTACTTTGTCCATTTAATTTTTTTGTATTTTTCTATAACATCGTATTTCGAACACTTTCAGTTGTTTTAGTCTTCCTTTATTTATGGTTCGTTTCTGAGCCATACAAGAGTACACTCCAAGCGTATATACCTCTGCGAATCTTTTCTTTAGATACTATTGGAGCAAAAGTATACATAATATAATTTAATGGTCGCTGACACAAAATTTACTAAAGGAAATAATAATAAAAAGAAACATAAGCACTCCGAACATATGATTGACGCTCGCAGATACAAACTATATAAATTAATGGAAGGAAAAGTATTTTTTAAATTGAATTTGATTCTAGACATAATCGTTATTAAAGAATGGAAAAATTTAAGTTGATAACGCCAATGGGCAGTAACTGTACACGATACAATAATAATAAGATTTGATTTGGAATGTATATCGCGTTTTGAGCAAACATTAAAGAAAAAAATTCCTGAATAGGAAAGTATAAAAAAAAAATTATTAGCAGCTTGTGTAGTTGTACAAATAACTAAATAAATAATTGTGTATTAATATATGTGCTCGAATTTTATAGCGATGTTCAAATGAATATATAGCTATTGCATCATTAAATATAATGATAAAATATTCTTTACATTTTATATGTAACAATGAAATGGATACACACGATTGAAGCTAACCGATTTATCCGACGATGTAGCAGTAACGGTCTACTCAAATTACGTTGCATGTTACTTTATTGTTCTTTCTAACAATGTGAATTTATCCGTTAGATCTAACGGTTATTTTTCAACACCAAGAATTATCGTGCAGCAGATATACATTTTTAATTCTAACGTTAAGTCACTTTAATATTTATTTTTTATTAGCTTGAAATTGTAACCATCATCCGTGTATAAATATATTTATTATTTAACATGTTCCATTTTGTAATTTTAATGTAATTATTTATTGGTATGTTATCGAAAAATATAAAGTTCTATTAATTGAGTTAATGAATATGTGTTATATCGTTTTGTTTTTATGTCGTATTTCTTAATATCTACATATGTTAAATTAACATTTCAATTTAACAATATGACGAGAAGTCCCTCATTCGTTGATTATAAAACTGCAATGATGCGTATCATATTAATAAAACGAAATTAATCGCTATAAAAATTATTTTATTAACGGAAAGCTTTTCGACAATCACGTCATTTTAAAGCTTATCAAATAGAATTGATGCTCTGTTGGTGAATATATATAATTATTTATTTTACAACGAAATAATTTCACTTTTCCTACTTTTTTATACTGTTCAATAAAGTAGATAATAATAATGTCCATAATAGCAATACAATGTAATCGCTATAAAACTTTTTCTCAGCATCAACTTTTTTAACGAGACCTCGCTGAGATGTAATGCATACATGTTTTATCTAATTTTGGCTACTTAATTAAATATTTTATCACAACCAACACAATCCATACAAAATTATCGATAAATTAGTATTGAATCAACTCGGCCATTTAACTTCCATAATGTGCATTTTTTCTTTTAGCACAACTATTCGAATTTTTATCGATGTTGATTTCTATTAACCAAATCAATTACTTCGTTGTATTTATCAATACACATAATACACTGGATCGTGCAGTCAAAATCTTATTCTAAATAACATGTGCATTGATTACAGACGCAAATTGAGACCAGCACAGTACACTAATAGGTTTCTGTAACTGGAATAATTTAATGGAGCGGCAAAAACTGAAAACACAATTGACTGGTTAAGACAGTATCGCGTATCACATTCGTGCGTGTGAATATTTTTCATTTGAATTTCCCCCCCCCCCCCAAGTAATTTATGAAATCGAACGTCCATCGAATTAAAAAGTGAAATTTAAAATGGAATTACAATTGCCTTAAATTTAGAAGATGGTAAATAGTGGAGTAACTATATAAAAATTTTGTTTTCTTCGCCAATCACATATTTCACATGCTCAAACTGCATCCCAGTATGCGTGTCATCACACTATTAGTATTTGATGTTTTATTCCATAAAGAAATAAATTTTTAAACAGAAGACGATTACTACGTACTTAACATGTAGCTCAAGAATACTGATGAATTTATTTTGAAATTTAGGGTCTTTCTATCTACATTAGAGTTGAGCCTATTCCACAAGCTACCTGGTCCGAACATCTTGATATGCACCTGGATTCTCGTCTTTCGTGAAAACCCCATGTGAAGATGAAATGCAGGTAGATCAAGAAAACGCTATCCAATTTATATTGTTAAATAGGACGACGATCGACTCTCAGTGGCTATTGTATATACAAATTATTAATTATAGAATAGTTATTGGAGTTGCACTAAAGATTCCAATCGACAGCTCATTCAAGTTGGACAAAACGTAATTATTTGAAGTATCGTAGATGCTTATCGTTTTTCTCGTAATAATGACGTCTTTTGTGATCTCGGAGTAAAGTTCATATGCGAAATAGCGCATGATTTTGCAAAAACACATGAATGCCGTTTGCATCAATATCTCGATGTTGAGGTAAAACAGCTGTTACATAGCGATTATGACAACCATTGGTTTAAGCGGCTGAAACCACATGATTTGATCTATTTTGTAAAATGTTAACATCGATAATATTTTAGAATTCTAGTTCACTGGAACAAATGTCTTCATACCCGTTTCTTATGTGTTCACCACTGTCATAGGCGTTAGTTATAGGTATATATGCCGCCTTAATAATTGTAATATTTAAGCATAGACTTAAGATTGTACTATTTTAATACTCTACAGAATTACTTTTATAAAGGAAAATTAAAAAATAAGTCTTACACGAAATACAAGAGAGATTACTAGACATTGAAATGAGCTGCTAGATATTTTTGCGAAAATTAGAAAAAAAGTACTACGTATCGAACTAAATTTATTTATGACGATCAAATGATTTGAAATAAACACTTATATAAAAGTGTGGAAAATACGTCAAGTGATGTTATTTGTGGTGTTAACAATAACATCTACCGGTGCATCAATTGAGCGCACTTCATTGAAACATCAATAAACAAAGTAGAATAGCTTGATTAATATAATTATATAAACACCATCTATTTTTAAAATGTGTTAGTTTGTACATTATAGATTTGCAAATTTAAAATATCAGATTATAAATTAGAGTTTAACAGACAATTTTTTTTTGAAAATAAATTTTCAATTTTGTACCTTATATTATAATTATACCGATCCTAGCATTTATCAATAGTCAATCGTATAATTACTTCGTACTTATTATAATAAAAGATAACAACTATCGTTGACTTTCTTAATTTTCAAGTTATTACTAGTGTATTAATATTACATGATCAAAACCTGTTATTATTAAGACAATTTTAAGAGCCCGGATAGCTCAGTCGGTAGAGCATTAGGCTTTTAACCTAAGGGTCCAGGGTTCAAGTCCCTGTTCGGGCGTAACTTTTTTATCTTTTTTACTATGTTAAATTTTTAATCTTTTATTTTATTAATAATTACAATATTTATTAATATTTAAATAATTCTTAAAATTTTTAAAGAATTGAACTTATTTTGGTAAACATGCTTCAAATTGAATTAGAAAATTGTGATGTAAACTTCATTTATATTAGTACAGAATAAGATAATTTTACAATGTTTTATAAAAAAAGTCCTCATTAATTTATTTTCCAAAAGTTATACTTATTAAAAAGATTGTAAAGAAGGTACCAAAATGATTAAGAGAAATTGCTAATTTAATTTGGAAATGCATTTCAAATTTATCGGTTCATTTATTCAGTGAACACCATTACTTGTTTAAATTTATTCAGTAAACATTTCTTTTAAATTGTAAACATTTTGGTTTTTTTCATCTAGTAAATTGTTGAAATACACTGCCATCTCTCAAAAATCACTAGTTGATTAAATTTTTTGAATCTATATTTATTCTAGTTAAGATTCATAATATGATTGTTTATTCATTTATTTATTAATTTATTCACAACAAACTAATGACTATTTCTTATGATACCCATGATACCGTGTTAATTGAGCAGTAGACTATAAAAAAAAAGAGAATATATCGAAGCATACGGTTTTTATATTGAAATCAGTCTAACCATGCATTTTCAAAATCATCACAATCGTATGTGAAATATCTGCGACCGCCAACATAAATATGTACAAAATTGTTTTCTTTATTAATATAGATCTTGAAGTAACTTTTATTCATTTTCCAGTCCACACAATACCAGTATATGACTATTTCTCAAGTTATTCGTTACGCAGTGCTTCTCAAGAGACAGACAACACACCATTAATAGATAAATACATGCATTGTACAATATAAGCAAAATAAGTGCAGATAATAATAAACTTAATTAACGTTAATAACGTTCTGTTCTCAACATATACATATATATACACCGCTAAACGGCTAGACTGATTTCGGTGATATATTGTGTGTGTTTAAGCAGTTCACGGTTTAAAGCTAGAATTAATATAACCCTTCTTAGGCCATTTGGGGTTAGGGGTCAGTAACCGAAAATTCAAAATTAAAAAGAAAATCTATTTCACGTATTAGCAAAAAACGACGCCAATATTAGTTGAAATCAGTCATGGTGATGGTGAAGGTTTAATCGATCCCATCAAATCGTATACTAATTAATTTGTTTGCCTTGTCTTAGCTTTATTTTCCTTCGGTTTATGTGAGACACGTCGATTTTACATTTGATATTTTCCTTTGAAACATTTAATTAAAAATATGTCCATTACAATAAAATAATAAAATATAGAAAACCTGCGTTTATTAATTAAAATTTAAACATAAATTCACAAAACAAATATGATGTTGATGGACAATTTTAACAAACAAATACGTTTATAATATTGTCCGAATAGACATAATTTTGTTTTATAACATGCGGTCTATAATTAGCACAATATATTATCATGACGCGTTATTATTTCGATAATTTTTGTCATAATTTTATTCGCCCATGATATCATTGTAGAAATTGTAAATACGTTACTTTGATTACAATTTTTACCAGACAATACTTCCATCAATAATTGAGTAGAACACAAAGTCGGATTTAGACGGCATGGCAGATACCACCTTAATATATTACAGCATATTATGATCATCGTTATAATGGATAACCTGCGTAGTGATGTGAACAGTTTCCGTTGGAATATATGAGAACGATCTTGACGCGTCATCAAATAGTAATAAATATTGATAAATTTCAATCCCAGAGTAGAAAATACATAAAAATTCAATTTCGGTGCTTCACTTACAACACTATAATTATCAAAATTCATTATTATAGAAAATTTGTTATTGTATATATTTACGAATAAAAATAATATAGAACAATTTTGTCGATTCCATGTTAAAATTTTAATTTATATTGATGGAAGAAAAACATGGCGAAATTTCAACAGCCAGAAATTATTATAGCACAAATTAACGGATAGAAGTAAGTGGCAAAAAATAAAAATGTAAAAAATTTATTTTCGAGGAAAATGAATAGAGTATAAGCGCATATAAAATTAATATGGAGTCCACAATATTTCCTTGAATGCAGGCCAGTAAAAAAAAATCATTTATTAAATTAAAATGGTAACAATTTAATTTGTTTCTGTAAATCATATTGAATGTATATAAATTTATAATTATTTAAATACATTATGTTTTCTTTCCTTCTGTTATCTTCCTCATGAGTATCTTAGCAGCTTCAATGACATCGTCAGAAAATGTATATTCTTTGTATCGTTTAACTTTTTCCTAATCACATTTTGGTATAATCCTTAATAGTTATGTGATTTACAATTATTTAAATAATTTTTCTATTTCCTTTTGTATTTCTTTTCATGAGCATCTCACCATTTCAAATAAAACATCAGTAGTAGTAGTGTTTTTATTAAACCATTTATTTAATTTATCGAAACTCTTGATCGCAGCTGAAATATGCCGACTGGATATTATTTACAACGTTCTTAGAGTTGCATTTATTTCATATATTAGTTTTTAGTATATACTACCTTAATAATTATATTTTATACGTTTCCACTCCTAAAAAAAACTTATAAGTTGCATTTTTTTCACTATCTTGTCAAAAGGTAATTATTAAATGTAAACTATTTTTTTTTCTAATGATAATCTAATTTTTCTACAAAAATATTTCAGGTGTAAATTATTCCTTACTATTAATTAACGTCCTATTGAACAGTTTCCGACATAATTACTGATATAATAAATCATATTAATGAACTTTTTAATGTCGACGTGCAACAAAAAATTAGAAGTTCTAGTACATTTTAATTAGCATTATCATAATTCAGATTTTTACATTTTGAAATTATTTCCTAAAAGCATAACTTTCCTTTCAATAAATCTCCCATAGCACTAAAAAGAATGGTGTAATAAAAAATAATTGCATCTTTTTCTAAAGTGTTATAAATTTTTATAAGACCAATGCTATCAAAAATTTTCTATCATTTATAAAATATATATGCATTTAAAATGTATGTATCATTAAGTCAATGTTTACTTATTTTAATTTTCCTTTTATATATTTTTCTAAATTACTTCATCATTAAAATTACAAATCTGGTCATATGTATTTATAGTGAAACTAAACTGAATGTGTAAATTGCACAATTTTTAATAGTCTGAAAATTATAGTAAAAATCACAATTTTAGTTAATATTATATAAAATATTTCAGTTTAATTATATTATATTTCCCCTTTTTGAAATTGCACTTCCTTAAACCGAATTGGATGGAAACGATCAATTTGTATGGCAGACCCCGCACCAACGGGAAATTGCTGTTGAAGAAGAAGATATCAAATATTAAATTTGTAATTATACTTCCCAAATAAGATGACGATATTTAGATCACGTTTAAAATAAAGGAAACATTAAAATATTGAACTTAAGGCGAAAAATCTTACATAAAATTTTAAAAATTAAGCGAACATTAAAAAATGAAGAAAATATTTAAGATAAAAGAAAAAATTTAACATTAAAAATTCTGTAATCACCAAAATTAAATTATAGTCCGAAAATTAAATTCAATTACAGTTCACGCGTAATAAAATTAATAATGTTCCAAAAATATTTGAATCCCGAGAAGAGTTTCCGAAAACAAATTCGTCGAGGTATGAAGTAAAGAATACATCATTTGTACCAAACGGTCTCTTTAGTTTCCTCTTTGCACACATCCACAAATTTTCAATGTTTTGTGTATGGATGCTTGGATCATTATGATCCACAAAATTTATCTCGTGCACTATCACTGAATGAGTATAAATACCATTATTCAGATTTTCGATATCTCTGTATGATGACCAACCATCTGATACTATGTATCCCTGGAAGTATGTGCTTCACAATTTCTAAGGAAATTCCACTAAAAAGAATTTACCGGAACCTCTTTCTATTCCACCAAACACCCAATGACTTTCACGCCATGGCCTCTGTGGTATTTTCTGAGGAAATATTTGGTTTCATCGATTTCAACAATGATTTTTAAATCATCATCATTGAAGCCACCAATTTCAATACAATTTGTATCTATGTATTTTTTACATTCTTCATGTAAGAAATTGCACCAATCTACTGTAGTATTAATATTAACGTCAGCTTCATGCGACATGGCTGTCTTAAGCATGTCATATGACCAACAATAAATAAGTATAATTATTTATCACAGTGTCAAATGACTTTTATCGAAGAAAGAGCCTGCTCGAATGGACTTCCGAAAGTTGCAGGTCCTGCATGACCACCTACGGCCGGCCATCTATTCCCTGCACATAATTTACTAATGATGCGGGCTGCTGGCAGATAGTATAAATGTAACTATTCTTTGAAAGTCCACGGATGGTCAACTACTGCATACATTTCATACAGTCACTAATTTCAGGGAGCAAATTACTAAAATTCCACCTTTCTTCAGTTATCTGTTGCGTAGTTAACAGTCCCGAATGTACAATTTGTGTATCAACTTTTTTTCTGCCCGGCATTTGTAATTAATTTTAAAAAATTACCAAAATAAACAAAAGAAACCTTATATAACAATAAACAAAAACAACAGTATTACGATTCGAAACTAAACGCCAACAATATTATGATTACAAACAAAATAAAAAGAAATATAAGCACTAAAGAAGTAAATAAACATTAAAAAAGCTACATTTGTATCTTTCGATAATCAATTTTTAGCGCTGGTATCGGCGTGAAACATTGTAAACTAATTTGGGACGCTAAACTAGATTAACAAAAAAATATATGTTAAAATTTGAAAAATCATTCTCCTGCGCATTCATAATTGTAAAAATACATTTTCAATGAAACATGAAAGACGAATAAAATAGGAGATCACCGGTCTAAACAAAGCCGTGATGTTAATAATATTGCAAACGTATACAGTCAATGAAATTAATTTAGCGCTAAATTTTGTTTGTGAATTAAATATATGAAATAGTTACATTTTAATTTTTGTTAGTGTTTTTTGTACTTAAATTTGTTACTGGAATCAAAATACAGAACAATTATTGCTACTACAATAACAAATAGAAATATGGTATGCGTTATTGTTATTCGTTTTATAATCTTTACTTTCTGAAGATTAAAAATTGCTCTACTCAAGAATTTCAATAAAAAGTAATTATTATAATGCTTTACTGATTTAAATTATGAATTATAACGTATGATTTTCATATTTAGGCATTGTCACCATCTTCTGATGTAGAATTCGAAAATGCTTCACGTATTCTTAAAGAATTGAAGTTCACTTTGCAATGTATTTCATGGTTAGTTTGCTTTACAACATTGTTATAATTGTGTAATTTGTGCGTAAATTATATTTGATTATTTTTTGTATGTATATGTTATAAAATTTTTAGTAATCGCATATCGGACACGATAATCAATAATACTACCTGTCGTCATACATTGTGTTCATCTTGTGCTCGAAATAATCAGTGTCCCTGTTGCGAATCTATTTTGATTGATATTGATTTAACGCCAAGTTTTCTTTTAAACGGGGTTGTAAGAGCACTGAAAGATACTGTCAATCAGTTAAACCCAGTGTAAGTATTATATATATATATATATACATACATATGTAAGTATAGAATTATAATCATAATTTTATTAAGAATGTTTATAAAAGTATAATTCATTAGTTTCATATTTTTCTTAAAATTGCTGTCATTTAATCGTTCGTTTTATTTAACACTTCATTTATTCATTGTCAAACTATCAGTTTTATTTTTATCTATAATTGACAATCTGTTTTCCGTTCATATCTGCATAGACTTCTAGTATCTTCCACGTTCCACTGTATGTTTTATATATCGTTTTATTTCTTTCATTTCCTCGCTTTCTATTTATCCGTCCTTTTATAATTATATTTAATAGACAGTATTGGTCATCAATTATTTTTTCCTCTAACATTTTTTCGTTACTTTGTCGGTCCACCTGATTTTCAACATTCCCTTATAACACAACTCATACTTCTAGGGTTTTGAGTTCTGCCTTTTCAATCATCCGTGTTTCATACTTATACAATACTTTGTCACATACAAATACGATTACAAACTTTTTTTTCGATTATTTTGTACCATTGTTTGTTAAAATATTTTTTTGCTCGCTTATTCTGTTCTTTAATATCTTCCGCACATCTATCATCTTTGGTGATTTTGTTGCGCTATTTTTATTACATGTCAGTGTTCATTTTGTTTTCATTTATTTCCATCCTATCTTTATTAAATATATCTATTATTTGCACTTCTTGTTTCGATTTTATACTATGACCACTTTATCAGTAAATCGTAGTGTATTTATTATTTGAACTTCTTTGAGATCATTTTTTTATCTTTAATTTCTGTGATTATTTCTTCTATATATGCGTTTTACTGTTTACTCATTTTCTAAATCAGATTTGTTTTTTTATTTGCGTATAATTTATATGTGGATTAATTTTATATCCTTGTTAATTACTTTCATATTCTGTAATATTCTGTATGTTTCAATTTACGTTATCAAATGATTTTTTAATATCTATCAATGCAATGTAAAGTATCTTTCCAATTCCAATCAAATGCGTCTTCCAATATATACTCTACTTCTTCTATATAGTATTCTAATCAATATCGTTGACGCATGACTTATTTTAAGTGACTAAAACTGTTGAAATATAATTCTTTCATTAAGATATTTTGTACTTGATAATTAAAACCTACTTATTTCTTTCGTCCCAATTAATCTAATATTTTCATTTTGCTAGAGACAAAATGCGCACGAACACCATGAAAAGTACCCCTAAAAAAGCCGTTCGTAATCAAGGGGTAAAATTATTAAATACAACTGACAGTAAAACTAAAACGGATGCTCGAGCAGAAAACATTTCAAAGTCTCCCGCTTTGAAATGCGGGGGTAAAGATTATAAGAAAAATAGTAAAGGAGAGACACCTTTACATGTAGCATGTAAGAAGGTATGTAAATATGCATGAACATTAAGTATTACGGTAATGTTAAAATTATTGTATATTATTAAAATGAAACTTTTATTAGATTTTATAAACAGAAATTTTCTATTTGGAGTAAAAATTATCTTTCATTAATAACGTAATATTGTACATATTATTATAGGGAAAGTTTATTCCAAGTTGTATATATATAATGTAGAATTTACGAAATATTTGACAATCATTAGTAGAAGTTAACGCGGTTATATTAAATGATTAATATGTTGTATGTATTAAGGACGATATAGCTACAGTGAAACGTTTTTTGGAAAGCAATACAAATCCAAATACAAAAGACTATGCCGGGTGGACACCACTGGTAAGTCCTAATTGTAATCATTTTGTTCTACAGAATTATATAAAATTTAATGACGTATTCAATCTGAACTATTCTAAATCTCATGGTTTTACAAAATTTTACACATAGATATAATTTTTTCTGTAGCATCGCAGGCCATAACTTGCCTAATATCCAAATTATATTTGTTCTCAATTCTTTAATATAAATTTTGAACAACTATAACTTTCATGTAGTCTCCTAAGATTATAATACCACTTTATTTTAACGAACGAAATTCTAATGTTATGAAAAATTGTATTCACTAATATTATTTAACTAATGTGCAACATTACTTGTTTCCAATCTATTACTATAAAAACAGTAATACGATATAGGTGTAATTAAAAATATTAGTAAAATTAAAATAAATAAATACCTTTTTTAATCTCATTTTCAGCATGAGGCGGTGTTCAATCGAAATTTGTCCATTGTAGAATCATTATTAAAAGCTGGTGCATTAGTTAATGTACCCGGTTTAGATCAAGTAACACCGTTGCATGCAGCAGCAGAAAATGGTTACGCAGATATTGTGAAATTGTTATTAAAATTCGGTGCAGAAAAATCTATGAGAGACTGCAATGGCAATACACCATTGTTAGTATAGTGATTTTTGTTTTTACGATAATTCTTTGTACGTTATTACCAACTAGTTACACACACTTAAGAATATTTTTATTTTCCTTAATGCAAATAAATTGGAAAAGTTTAATTACTTAAAATAAAATAATTTTACATAGGAAACATGCGAATCGCGAAATTTTGGACATCTTTACAACATATAATACTGTTAATAATGTAGAAAGTATTAGCTACAAAATACCTGATTTCAAATCAACATTGGTTTATATATTAAATGAAGTTGACTCTGATATCAAGAAACAATTTTTAAATCGTTTTGAAAAATCCAACGATATCAAGATTATTTCAAAAATCGTGTATGTATACATTATTTTTCTTTTTTTCACTCTTACGCACATATGTGCTACGATGAATATGTTTTATCATTCACTTTTGGGAATTTGTTTCAGGAAAGATGTTACTCACGTAGTAGTACCGTCTAACGAGAAAAATGTATGCCTAAGAACTTCCGATGTTCATAAAAGTATATTATTGGGATCTGCTATTGTTAATTCGGATTGTGAGTATAACATTTTTATTATGTTTGTGAACTTTATAAAAAGAAAATCATCGCGATAAAGTATATTTTTCCCTGGTACGTATTTTCTTATAATTTAAATACGTATTGTAAATTGTAAATGATATATATTATTTTTCTTTTTGAACAACTTCAGTATTTTATTCTTAGAAGTACATTTTGATGCTTTTTATAATTTTAACGCCACGTCTTGTATGTATGACTATATATAATTAATTATGTATATTATTTTCAGTCTCTACATTAAGGCCTCTACGATTTTAATTTATTTAGATACATTCATCAATGGCTAACGATAAATTAGTACTATAATACTTAATTTTAATTTTTTATAATGTGGTATTTTTTTTTATAATACTTAATGTTATTTATTTCATGAAATGTGAAAATTTATTATGTACGCGCATACGAATAAATGTTATTTATTATCTACATTACAGGGTTAACAGATTGCCTGAAAAATGGTACCATTGTAGACTTTACCGATTACGAAGTAAATGGAACCATAGAACATCCTGTCGAAGATGGTCCTAAGAAAGCTCGTTTAAATTTTATGAAACTGGTAATAATATTCGTAATTCAAATTTTAAAACACCAATATTGATCCGTGTTTTCTGATATTTTTTTATATTAATAAAGCGAACATAATAAATCATGATCATTTTCTGTTTGTTTCGTAGTTGCCACCCTTATTCGAAGGATGTAAAATTTATATTCATCCGGCGTTTTCAGCCACTATAGAGAAGAATACGGCCGTCG
Organism: Coronaproctus castanopsis; assembly: GCA_032883995.1. Taxonomy (NCBI): domain Eukaryota; kingdom Metazoa; phylum Arthropoda; class Insecta; order Hemiptera; family Monophlebidae; genus Coronaproctus; species Coronaproctus castanopsis. Next base: position 157,922,095 of record CM065052.1, read on the forward strand.
ACTTAGTCAAGTATAGCGGTGCGTCTTTACTAGTGCGTGCTCCAAATCCGGAATACGTGGAGACTGGAAAATATTTATTTCATTGTAAATCGGGCAGCGGTATGGAACAAACGACTACGATTATTCTTTATCAGGAAGGCCATAAGGAACCGGTTATGAAGTATAATATGGCTCATATTAAAACATTGCCATTTTCTTGGTTCATAGACTGCATTGAAACGTTTTCGATTATAGATTTTACCGGATAAATTCTGACGTGCACGGCATAAATTTAAGAACTAACAACTTTTGTATTACGGACATAATATATTATTTAATTTCTATTAGATCTATTTAAGTAGGTAAATTTTTATATTAAAAATGTAAATTTATCATTTATATCAGTTAATTCATAGAAGAGGAAAAGTAAATTTTGATTTATAAAATTAAATTGATAATTTATTCATTAGAAGTTTTTATATATAGGCCGGGGGTACGTGTTATTTTTCCGAAACCGAGTTTTAACGAAACGGAACGTGTCCACAAACGGTGAATAATCAAATAGCTTGGTGATATATGGGTTAGCTGTGGATAAAACGTTAATCGAATAAACAGTCGCGGATGAAAAGCATTTTTTGACAAAAAGACCCAGGTATCCGATTCCAGTGGTGGTACGGTAATGAACAAGAGGCTGTGGATGATCAGCTGGAGAAATAAAAATTTTGGACTCATCTCACTCCTTAGCGCGGTTTAGGGTCCCTATGAAAAGTATAACGCTGCTCTCTATAGTAGGAACCGACTGTCTTAAAAATTTCCTACTAAAGACGAAGGGCCCTGAAATAGTGACATTTCATCCCTTTTACCATTTTCCTAATTCCGAATTATTATATCCCATACCTTTCCACTATCTTCATTTTTCCTAGCCAATTGATTTTGTTCTCTACTGGGACGACTGTTTCTTACAGAAAACAAACTTCCATATTTCTGAAATGCGTTACTAATTCTCTCTTTGCTAGTAACATGATTATGGTGGTGTATATATATATATATATATATATATATATATATATATATATATATATATATATATAACTATGGTGTTTGCGCTACAAACTTCCATATTTCTAAAATGCGTTACTAATTCTCTCTGCTAGTAACATGATTATGGTGGTGTGTATATATATATAACTAAATGACCGTTGTCAAACAAAGAAACACGCTAATTAACTAATTTCTATTAAGTAAATTAAGTCAAATAAATTATTACACTGTAAATGTAAATGATTACTCCTAGATTCATAGTTGGCACATATATAGGACAACTGTTCTAATCAATATATTAATAATTATAAAATCGCCACAGATATTGATGCTAATGGACAGCGTTACGTAAGTTTAAATAAGTCGAATTACTTTATCTACTTTCATAAATTAATAAAATATACGTTAACATATTTTACATATAGAAATATAAACTCGCTCGCGTGCGCATACACATATGCATAATTAAAATAAAATTGAACTTCACCTCAAATATTTGAATGAAGTCGACGAAATTTAATGATAAATCTATAAACGTGTAAACGTTTTCTTATGTACGCGTTCGCCTAAAATTATTTAGATAAATACAAATAGTAAAAAAAAAAAAAAAAAAAGCATTGTCGACTAGTTGATATATTATTAATCAGGTCCATTTATCTTTCTCATAAATTTACTTAAGCGATAGAAATATTACGAAAAGCCATAATGCAGTTCCGTCCTTAATATAGTTATAGTATTTCGTTGGGTCTTATTCAATTAATTTATTGCTATTACCTTTTGCATGCAAGAATTTTATCTGTCTATTTTTTGGTTTTCCGTAACGTCGTTATTTATAATGTAGGCGTAAGGTCATCATCGCTAACGATTTCTATTTCATCGCTGTCGCTGATGCTGGACATCATACCCGGTCCCGGTATCGCTATTCTGGCATAATCATCTGTATCGATAGATTTGCAAAAATAAATAGCATACTTGAGTTTTTCTCTTAAGATAGTCTGAAAACAAAATCAAAATACAAAATTAATTTCTCTGATAATTTCGTGTACATCGCATATTTTTTTTTTGAAGTTGTACACTTACTTTACTGGTATACTTGGGCATTTTTAACATGAAAAAACATGTATAACTTTCCGGTAGGAAGGAATCTGGTGGATTGTATTTGTCCATTGCCTAAAAATAAAATACTTTTATTTGTTTATTATAATACATACATATTTATACATATTATAATTTAAACTTAAAACCGGAAGATGTAAAATCGAACACACAACCGAATTTGCGATTTGCGAATACTTTTGTAATCAACGTTTTTCTGCTCATTAACTCGTACAAAGACAAAGTTCTATTTAAAAATTAATTTCCAAGAAAATAAACAATATATTAAAACCAAAACAATTATTTCAGATGAGTATCGCAGTACATAAAACATGATTTATTGAAATGCAATGTCAATTATATATATATATATATATATATCAGTGGCGGCTCGTGACAAATTAATTTGGGAGGCTCTTAAGCACAATATTTACAGAACCCATTAAACCTAGTTCCATACAACAATTCATGTGACGAGCTGATAGTTCATGCTTTTTTGCTCTTTGATTTAAATGTTTTAGATCATTAAATTCTAATCGTGCCCATGTCATGTCACTTCCATCTTTAAAAAAAGTACACAAGGAAAACAGAAAAAGCGATTAATTATCTCACATCCGCATATCCATTTGAATTTTTTGTAAATTTCTTTTGAAAAATGTCTTATAAAAGTACGTGTACCTACTTTATTGTGTTGATTCAAATTTAATATGGGTGTGGGTCTCCCTAGTTTCTTAATTCTAACTTTTCCTGATAATGGAAGCATTTTAAAATTTCCTTTTAAAATATTACTAATTTTATTATCCATCATTATGTTTTAAAAATCAACGTTTAACAATAATTAAATTTAAACGTTTAATTAGATAAATAAAAAATATTACACGTTGAAAAATTACTGTAAAATAAGTGTCGGCGAAAAGCAGTGCTTGCGTTCAGTTAAGTAACAAAATCGATATTGTAAAATGGATTATTTAAAGAAGAGAAAGAAAGATAAAAAAAACAAAAAAACGGCAAATGAAAACATGTGTTTTTCGATAAGTACACAACGACACGCAACGCAAATATATTGTTAAAACTGGTTATAATCGCGTGTGCGTGTGAAATAGTCGAGGGCTCACTTATCTTCGGTTCTTTTCGTTTTTTGCATGTATTCTATATACCGTGTGAAGGCTCAATTCTGAATAGCCCACGTACTGTATTATTGGTTGTTATTATCACGTGACCGTAAAATCAGCTATCGACAACGTTGACGCGAGTCGATTGCGTAGTTCCAGTACAGTTAAAAAAATCCGACGATAGTTAGCCGATGTTTTAGCTGTTCGTTTAACGAATCCGCGCAAAAAACGCATATTTTGCATTCTTTTTTAAAATGGATTCTTACAAAAAAATTATTTTAAAATTAAAAGTTTTATTCCGTATACTGATTTTTTTTAAGTCATTAAATTATATGCATTTCTAAAAAACTCGCACAGGGAGGCTCGCGCCCTTGAGCCCCCCTGGAGGAGCCGCCACTGATATATATATATATATATATATATATATATATATATATATATATATATATGCGCGTTAATAAGCTTTAACTAATCTAGATAATATATTGAGAACAAAACATGTATTAAAGAGTATATTTATCATTATTAAATATAATTTTGAAAAACCTGTGTTTTCTTAGGGTATATATATATATATATATATATATATATATATATATATATATATATATATATAACATTCTTGGTCATAATTACGACTTGAGATATTTTGAGAACTACGTATAGTCAGCGAATAATGATTAGTAAGGTAGTTATTTGTGTTTGGAATAAACTAGTCAACATTCGTTATATAAAAATTAAAGTGATTTCATTTTTACGCGTTTGATTTTATTATTAAAATATTTTGGTTGAGATTTCATTTATTTCTTTAATTCTGATTTAATTTATTATATTCTCGCTGTAGTATATTGTTAAAGCAGCAATTATTTTGTAGATTATCTGGGGGTATAGAAAGATTAGAGAAAATAGTACACGAAGCTTTATAACAATAATCGATTTATTGTCCAAAATTACGTCCATTTTGAAAAATATTAACCTATAAAAATAAAAGTCTATTTCCTGCCCAGGCATTATTTTCATTACTCGAATCCGAATATATGCGAACACTAGAACGCTTATCAAATTAGTTCCAGTGTTTCCAATATATACTCAAAACATATGGTAACAAATACTGGTGCATGAAGTTAATTAAAGTTGTTTCGTGCACTAGAGAGAAAGGACACAAAGGTAAACAGATCTTTAAACGTGAAGAACAATTTTCACACGTTGTTTTTAGAAGGTGTTAATTTTCATTTTTACAATAAATCGATTATCTATACCCTAGATAGTCTACACAATAATTGCTTCTTTAACAATATACTACAGCGAGAATATAATAAATCAGAATTTAAAAAAATTTGAAATCTCAACCAAAATAAATATTACGTTAATAAAATATCGCGTTGAATTTTCCTAGCAATTATATATGAAAACACGATGAACGAGGTGGGAATTAAATGGAATATTAACCGTGTTGAATTTTCCTACTACTTACATTTATATAAGTTTGATGGAATAGAGTGTACTCTAACAGAGATGTTGAAAAAGATGGACAAATATTAAATAGATAATTTATTAATCTCAAATTCGGATAAAAAACAAAAATGCGTCTTTCATTTAAAAAACAGCGAAGCTAGACAGAAATTAAATGTACAGTAAAAAGGTGTCACTTTGGAACATCACGAAAATCTAGTATATGTATAATCTTGGATAGAAGCTGGACACACCGGAAACACTGTGAAGATACTAAGAAAAAATACGGAAATTGGTCGGATCATCATGGGTTCAAGACCGACGGTTGTTCGTACGTCATCGATGGCTTTATGTATGCTCAGCAGAATGTGCTTGTCCTGTTTGGGCACAGTCCTCTCATGCGGAAAAAGTTGATATTGCAATAAATTATATGGCGCGTATTGTAACTGGACTAACGAAAATATATAATCTATACATTATTAGAGGTATTTTACCTCCGACATAAGGAGGAAGGTAGCTGTTGATACACATCCTATGTATAATCAAACTGCAGTGACTTTACGACTAAAATCAGGAAGAAGTTTTCTTAGTACAACAACAGAGATCCCGAAGAATGTTTCTATACAACGCACGCGAGTTGAAAGGTGGTGGGAACAACAGGAAAATCTAACAGTAAGTGTAAACTATGCCTGGAAAATCTGGAAAACAATGAATCGACTTCGTTCAGATTGTGGAAGAACGAACACAAACTTGGTGAAATGGGGTCTGGCGACAGAAAACAGCTATGAGCATGGTGAAGTACAGACGATGGAAACTATCAGGGGTTGGATATAATATTGACAATATAAAGACTTTAGAACTAGCAACATATTAGTCCAAAAAAATTTAAATGTAAAGCTCGGATTCGAAAAAAAAAAGATATTATACATTACATGTAAAATGAAATCTTTTCCTCTGAAATCGGCGCAAGTGCGAGGTAATCGAGTACGGCCCCAAACAAATCGCAAAAACAGTGATCTTTCTTGACTAGTGAACTCTTCCATAATTTCCCAAAACCATTGTACCAAAGGATCTATCGATAATATTCCTACATAAATGTAATTAAATAAAATTAAATACACGTAACAAAAATTTCACGAGTCTCAGTATTTCATATAGCTGTGCTCAAATTCGAAAGTTATTCTATTTAAAAACTATTATATTTATACATTTAGATAAGCGCTCAACCATACGATAAGGCATGCAGATTTTGAAGAATACGTGTGTAGAAATACATCAATACACGTAAGCGAGTTTATATAAGGTGACCCAGAGAAGACGGATGGTTTTGTTTTTTGAATAATAGCGTAGTTGGTAACACTGCTACAACGCAAACCGCGTGCTCCACAATTAGTGTAAACACGAGAGATCCGTTTTTGTCCATTTTCAGTTATCATGACATCCTATTACGAGGAGCGCGTGTTTTGCGTGGAACATTATTTTCGGCGTGAATCGATCACGACAGTGCAAAGAGAGTTTCGAAAATAATTCAATGTTATGCGGTGTAAATTTGTACCATCTGGTAATTCAATTTTAAGGTGAGTTTAAAACTTTTGGGAGACTGCTTCTGCAATGGATAAAAAATTTCCTGGAAAAAAAAAACGATTTGTATCCCTGATGTTCCCAACGACTTGTGCATGATTAAATGTCTCTTAAGCTTATTATAATAGAGCATATAATGATATTCGGACATTAAGCTACAAGAATTTCGAATTATATACTATTACCTAAATATGTACAAGAGAATATAGAGTGCGAGAAAAATATTGCAAGTTATGAAAACTTTAATATTTCGGAAAGATTTAAATTTCCAGTTATGTCTACAATTCGTACGATGTTGCGTCTGGTTAAATATATGACACGGGAAACTGGGACTTAATACAGACACTTGAAAACAAAATAAGTGTACATAGCATACTTAAAATATCGTATCGTAGATATATTACAAACGTGGAAGTACTAAACTGCATTTCAAAATAAGCTAACCTGCTGTATATAATTCAGAATGAGCATGTAAGGAGAAATAAAATACTGTTTAATTGCGTTAAATAGGTAAATTAAAAATAAAACTAAAAACTTAGTGCAATATCAAAGCCGGAATCAGTAAAGATGATCGCCAAATTTCGTACGGATATATCGTATAAAAGACTGGTTAATACTGTGCACTTATAATAATTATATTTAAATTCCTTATAATAATCGCCATTTAAGTTAATTAAAAATTGATCTGATACTATTGTGCCAGATATTCTGGTTAATCAGCACTTAATTACTAATAATGTTGACAAATGTAAAGTATTACTTGAACACTTTTACCCCATAAATTTGAATATATTTTAACTTAACCTATTTTCGCTCATGTATCATCTGTCGATGATTTAAATGTAATCATTAACTTTCTTAAAAACCTTGAAAATAAAAAACCCTCAGCTGATGATTAAAGTTTTTTAAAATTAATTCACTGCTTTTGGAGGATACCCAACCGGGACGTCACCATGGTCATCTGTCTTTGACAGTCATAGATGCCCGCAATAATTTATATACTCAAGTAAAATAGCTTTAATCTACACAGCTTCTCGGGTAGAATTTCTAATCTTCATCTAGGTTTTGATACTTATTCTTGAACTGCTACTTGTGTGGTACCACAAGATTTGGCATTTGCTATGTCAACTGTGTGCATCGTAAGGTTGGACAGTTTTGTACGGATATTTAATTACTGCGCATTAAATCAGTTAGTAGCTATTTTGAATATTTGGAAACTATTCTTAATGAACTTGGACTGGAGTTTTCTGTCTTTAAATGCAAATGTTCTGTTTGGCAATGGAAATTTCGTTGCTAGGATTGGTGATCTTCCATTAGTATCAGGAACTGTCATTAAACATACCACTAATTTAAAAGATCTGGATTTAATTATTGATGAAAAATTATCTTTTCTACCTCATTTTCGTCACATAACTTCCCAAGATCTAGTTTATATAATAAATTATTAATAATACAGATTTAGGAAGGATCTTAATAAAATTAATAAATTCGTATTTAATCAATAGAAATTTTTATAAATCCGGTATTAAATCTTACTGCTCAGGGGTTCCACAGGGCAGCGTGCTAGGGCCTTACTTATTTTTAATTTTAATAAACGATATCCCTAAACTACCTCATATTAATTACGCCTTATGTCCTGACGACCTCGCCCTATATTGTGCGTCTCATAGACCAGACACTATACTTAACAGATTGCAAAAAGCTGCTAACTCTGTCTTTAAATACTACAAACGTTGGAGACTGAAAATAAACACAGAAAAAACGGTGGCGATACTTTTTTCAAGACGACGCCCACTAACGTTAGCTGAGGTTACAATCGATGGTAAATGTATTCAGTGGTCGACGCAAGTTCGATACTTAGGAGTCATATTAGATTCTCGTCTATCGTTCAATGACAATATTACTAACTGCATTGACAACGCGTTCAATACTCTCACCGATTTTTAATCGTCATTCTTCTTTATCTATTCAAACAAAAAGTTATTATACACATCTATTATTCTACCCCGATTAACTTAGGCCTGTCCTGTTTGGTTTTCGATTTCCAACGGTACTCATAAAAGATTACAGCTGTTACAAAATCACTGCTGCAGAATCATATTAAACGCCCATAGATGTACTGAATTGCGTGATACGCATTCGCAGCTTAACTTTTTAGATACACTTACTTATATAAACAAATTATCTAGTAAATTTTACCATAATTGTATAATGCATGACAGCGCATTAATTAACACCATAGGCGATTACGACATGTCGAGTCTCATCGTACGATATTCTAAATACAAACACCGCGCAGAATTAAACATCGATTACTCGTTTAAGAATTATTTTCCTATTTACTACGTGTTTTCTCTCTTTACTTAAGTTCTAATTATAATTTATTTTTATTGTTTTCTTGTAGGTTTTTTCTTTTTTATAATTTTTTCCTGTACTTAAAAGTTTAAAACTTTAAATTTTATTTATTTTATTATTTTATTACACATACATTAGATGTCGTTATACATTAGTAAGTTAACTGTTAAGGTATATATATAAGGTACTTAACATTCTTCATTATTCAATTATTCATGTATTCATGATATTATTCATGTATTCATGATTTTGTTTATATGTTTTGTAAATATATTTCTTTCTTCTTCTTGTTCAGTACTTATATGACTATGGTTCTACAATCAATGTAAAAAATAGGATTTTTGGTGTTGCAGTACAGCGACAGCATGAATTTCTTCGGAATATTGCCTTCCTTTACAGAACTTACACTCGCTGCTTGTGTAATCTGTAGGTTGCTCACATTAAACTTATATCTAGTTTGCAAAGTTTTTATAGGAGAGCATAGACATTATAATATTTTTAACGTGAAAAAATGTGATATGCTAAGTAATATTTCCTTCAAATCAATTAAGTTTTGAAAAGTATGTAAATTCTTTGTTAATTGATTAGTGGCAGAGAAGTTGGGATAATGCACCCACTGGAAGGACTTTCGAACTATTTCGAAACATATTGTTAAAAAATAACAATTTTAACTTTTACAATACGCAGGTGCTCTTTGGATATAACAATTTTGAATTATATTTACATATGTTCAAGCTTGTTCGGACTCTACAGTGCACCTGTTGCGACCTTCGAGTAGTGGACGACATTACGGACTCATTGTTTTGAGTGTCTTGTATTCTCTGCTACTCTCTCGTTGTATAAGATGACACAAGGTAATTCAGATTATACTCAGTTTCCTGAATTCGCAAGTGAGATCGTATAACATAAATTTAAAATATCATAGTATACATTTACATTATCATTCACAAATATTTGCTTTCAGATTGATTTGATAACATGGTCTGCCCCTACCACGTGTTACATAGCTCGTGTTTTTTTAATTTTTAATTTTCTTTGCAATTTTTAATTTTCATTAATTTTATAAAAAATTTTATACCTAATAATGTTTATATACTACATATTACCCTAATCGTATATTTATGACAATTAATAAAATGTCTATATTATTATGTTTATTTTATTCATTATTAATATTATAATTATCATTAATATTATTATTTTTTCATATTATTTTAATTATTCGTTTGTAAATTCCATTTTTTCCTTCATTTTATCCTCACGTCCTTTTTTTTCTGATTAAACTGTATCTTATGGCGGACGAGTTGGGATTTCAGCTTTAATAACTATTTTATTAAATAACTTAAGAATTTTATGTAAGTTACTTATTTCAAAAGTAACTTACATAAAATTCTTAAGTTATTTAATAAAATGAAAGACAGTTTAAGGGAAGATATTTAATAACTATACCTCTATACATAAAGTTTCCGTTTTTTATGTATACAAACAATTTTGTAGTAGCTGACTTTTTTGCACCTCTATATTACTCAGGTACCGTGCTCCTTTATAAGCAGAGTTTGTTTGTTATAAATAAAAAGTTCGGATTGGGGAATCACTATAAAAAAAATTAATTGTTTGATAAGATTTTACAAACGACATGAATAGTTAGTACAACATATTACATTCAGTTGAGAAACTATTAATATCATATCGTCGTATCGATCACCTTTGTATACTGTAACAGATTTCAGAAGATCCAAAGGAATATCAGGCGATCCGCAAACCATAGTCTCCAATTCATAGCCGCTGAACAAAGACAATAACGGCACAGGCACTACACGCGCCATTCCAGCTCTTACAGCGGCAACTTGTTCATCGAATTCGTGAAGTCTAATAATTATTAACAAAAAGAAAAAATTGAAAAATATACTATCGCTAAGAATAAATAGCGCCGAAAATTATGACATGGGCGAACTCTATGGTAATATTTTAAACTTAATGATAATAAGAAAATTTCGACCAGTTTGAAAAATCGGAATCTAAAATTTAATTATCGGCCATTTAAAAATTAACCGCATTATCGGCGTATACATTAAAAATTAAAAATACAATTTTAACGATTAATATTAAACATGCCGTAATTTTACAAAGATAAGTGGAAAATTTAATGCTCGAATACGTTAATAACCCCGCTGTGGAAAAATAAATTCGAATTCCCCCCCAAAAAAAAACACGTTCGCTTTATAAAATGTGAACAAACAGAAAAATATAGATTGTGATATTACTTAATATAGGATAACCAGAGAAGACGGACGGTTTTGTTTTTTGAATGGTGCAGTTGGTAAGACTGCTACAACGCAAACCGCGTGCACTACGTTTAGTGTACACGAGAGATTCGTTGTTTCTGTTATCACGGCATCCTATAACGAGGAGCACGCGTTTTGCGTATAACGTGATTTTCTGCATGAATCGATCACGGCAGTGCAAAGAGAGTTCGAAAAGAATTCAAAGTTATACGATGTTTTTGTTGGGATACGAAATACATCCAGGAGATTTGGAAGACCGGAAAACTCGGATTTCTGAAGAAATTTCAAAAATTCAGCGACCTATTCTCGAAATTTTCTAAAAAGACTGAATGAATGCATTATTGCAAATGGCGATCAACTGAACGATATTGTGTTCCATAAATGATTAAGCTAATATCTCGTTTTCCGATTTTCAAAATAAAATTTCATTCAAATATTTCAAGTAGTTTTTAAGTTGTTAAAAAAGCAACAAAACCGCCCATCTTCTTTGGGTCGCCCTATATAAAATACCTTGATTAAACCGTCTCACAGCTCAATATGGAACAACATAATTCCTTCATTCTTTTGCACTCAAATATGTGCGCCCAAATAGAAAATTGAATTGTATTTTACAAGTTTTTACGTCTATGTAGTGACAACAATTGACTTTAAATGAAATATAATGAATAGTTTTTTTTTTATTTTATTTTAATATTAATTGCTAATTAGCTTTTATTTGATTAATTTCGTAAAGAACGATTTTTTCTCTTTCATTGGACATTTCAGTGTTTTTTTCTTGACAATTTGACGTTATTCGTGTAAATGATACCTACTACATCACAACATATATAATCGCATTAAGTAGCAAAAAATTACCTGTAATTTAACGCTAGTCGTATATATTCTTGTCTGTTGGTAAACGTAACACGATCGTAACAAGAAGATAACGGGACTTCCATACCGGATGCTGATGTAGTTGTAAACGGAATATCTGATAAACCGCTTTCATTCGACGGCATATCTCGTATGTATATCAAACCTATCACGTTATCGATTAATATGAATAAAATTAATACTACTTAAACATGTAGATTTTTTTATATAAAGGAAATTATTTGAAATCTCGGAAAATGTGTTATATAAGACAACGAAGGCAAATATGAGCGCAGTTATCATTTAGTAACGAAAAATGTGATACAAATAGGTAGTAAACAAATATAAAAATATCTCGTTTATAAATTTATTCGATACAAAACTTATTCTAAGTACAGTTAAACAGGACGCGAATAAAATAGTAATTTATATAATTTATACTAATATATAAAACTGCAGAGTGTGTCTGTGATTTGTGAATATTTTCATTATAATTATGCATTGGGCTATTTTTATCAACATAAAGAGAAATCATATTTTTTTTTAAAATTTTTGTCTGTCTGTTCCGATTTAACTCAAAAACGATTAAAACAATAATTATGAAATTCGCACAGCTTATAGCCTATATTATCGGATTCGTTCTAAGCTTTGTTTCACACTGATATCACAAATCAGAAATTGCAATAATTTAATGTTTTAAAAAGTAGGAGATAGCGATATCTCTGTCAAATCGTTTAAAATTCAACACGTTTTCCGGTTGTACCTTCACTACAAACATCTACTATACAAACAACGTTTTGTTGCGTTACGGATGTGACCAAAATACGGACGAATATATATATATTGTTAAAAGAGACAGCGATATTGTATTAAAAAATAATAATTATACAGACGAAGCCACGGGTAACTTTTAGGTTCGTTACAAAAATATTTTTTAATTACTACGTTAAATCAAACTGTCTAGAACAAATTTAAAAATCATGAAAGAATACTACTAAACTTTGAGATCGTAAAAATAAATGGTCTAAACTTACTTCTGATTAACATACGTTAATAAATATTTCTACCGACGACCAAGCATTACACACACAAACATACTCAGTGACACACCCAGGATTTGTATCTGTAGTGGGTTCCAACATACCCCCTCCCCCCAAAAAATTAAAAAATTAGTAATAAAAATGAATAAAATATACACAGCCGAATGCGTAACAAAATTCGACAGGCAAAACTAAACGATCACGGACAACAACGAAACAAATAATAACAACAACAAAAAAACTCACTGGTCACGACCTGGATCAGATTTGAATGCTGCACGGTCCAATTAACGGGCATTTTTTGTCAGCTGGATTTTCAATGTCATTAGCAGACAGAATGCAAGGAATATTTTCCTAACAGTACTCTTTGCAATCTAGGCTGTTTTGCACGTTCTTCAAGATGAGGTTTTATTAGTGACAACGCGAGTTCTTTTAAATGTTCTCTTCTGTTTCAACTATCATTTTAGCAGCCAAATTGTTTAGAGCTTGTTAGGCGTTTTCTTGATATGTATTTTATACCTTTCTAAGACCTCTGGGGGCTTAAGTCCGGTAGCCCCCGTGGGTACGCCACTGCAAACAGCCATATATGTTAATACAACTCTATTCATAATGGCAAAATCCATATGATAATAAGACAAGATTTATAACTACGTATTTATTCAGTGTTGATGATTCTGAAACGTTAACAACATGCAATGCTCCGACTGTAGTAGTACTGTGCACAGATCTCCGCAACAACGCTGAATATATCAGTTAGTTTCAAACATACTGAATTTTAATTTAGGCGTATAATGATTGTGTACGCCAGTGTACAAATTATTTTTACATTCGCTGTGAGTAGATAATATTCCGTAGTAAAATATAAGTAAATACATCAATGTACAGAAATACGCATTAACAATAATATATTATTTGTAGTTCAATCAGAACTATTCAATCCTTCATGTGCGCCGTGTGAATTTTTGAACACACAGTAAATATTAAAAATAAAAACGGTACGTGTTAACACATTATAATACCATAAATTTACAAACACAAAAATATTATTGAAAGCGTGAAAAAATCGTTCTTACCTGGTATGTAGTGTTTATCTATTTCGGTTAAGTCAGCCAACGTTAATGGTATACCTGCTAACTGATTCCACACTGGCTCCGCTAAAGTTAAACCGAGAGGACTTCCGGTTCGTATGGCAATTCCTAATAAAACGCCTAAAAAGCATAACGATTAATTATTGATATTAATATATTAGCGTTGGGATAAACTTTTTCTTTCTAAATTTATAAGATGTTTCTAATTTCCAAAGTCGAATTATCTGTACAAATGTATATTTTTTAAAATGATTTTTGGTAAGTATATTATTTTCACAATACTCTATATTTAGTTCATTTATGTGAAAGTACACTACAATTGTTATCGTATAGTTATTAGAAAAACATAACATATTAACAAAATCATGAAGGTTTTAATATATAAACAATGTTTACCAATATAGTTTTGAATAAATTAATGTTATAGACGAACCTAAGAAATGGAGCATATTCATATATAACGGTGAAGTCGCGGATGGATTTAAAATGAAACAGTCGCGATTAGTACCGGTTTCTTCACGGCCGTTCGGGGTTGCAATTAAAATTGGTACCGATCCATTCTGCAACTCTTCGCACATTTCGGTTATACTTTCGCTGTAACCACCGCCATAGTCATCTACGCTTTCCCCTATTACGTAACATATATCATTTTTAAATTCGAACCAGCACTTTAAGTATTTTTATTTTATTTTATAAATTGAGATGCAATATGAAATTTCAATAACAAAAATACGTTGAAAAAAAAAACTTTGTGCCTCCGGGCACAGGGAAAAACTGAAACTTAAAGACGTTTTTCCAAAAAGACACTATCTGAAGTTTCCCTGTTACATCGTGTATCTGTAACATGCTTGATTCGTTTGTATTAAGTTTACGTAGAGTTTAACTATTTTTAGTGTTTTCAAAATTTCCCGGAATTGCATCATTCTTTACTTCTTTTTTTGTGAACGACATTAATGTTTGTATATGATATGTGATTCTGTAATTTTTCCTAAATCATGCTTCCGAAGTTAGTTCTTCATTATTTAGTGTTATTTCAAGTCTGTTTGATATAATTCGAGTAAAAGTTTATAGAGTGTACATAATTTTTTAAAGTCTTTTTATTTCCCTTCTTATGTAGATGAATTAGAATTGAATGTTTCCAGTTTTTCGGCGCGGTTTTTCTTACAGACATCCGTTGTATAGGTGTTGTAATTTGGATATTATAGTTTCTTCGTCTACTTCTGTCATTTCAGACAGAACTTCATCTTGGATTTCATTTATTTTATAGCATATCTAACTTCTACTTTTAATGCAATTGGCATTTCATTGTTCATATCTATGTATAAAATTTCATCATTATTGGCGTTATTTTCTATCTTTTCATAGTTGTTGATTTGTAGTACTTCTGAGACTTCTCTCTGTGCTTCGCTATATACAGATGTTATCCATCCTTTGTATTTTTTTTTAAATTTCTTATTAGCATCTTTAAAGCTTTATTTTTCCCATTATTTTATAATATATTTTTTTAAGTAATTTTTCTTATTATTATTTTATTAATTTCGATACGTTATATAGAATACCTATCTATTTATTTATAATATCGCTACGCCTTTCCAGTAGTTGTGTAGTAGATTCAGTGAATTTTCTTTTCCAACCTTTTTATGCGTAATTATAATAATGCTTTCTTCTTTTATGATTTATGTAAGTTTTTGTGAGTATTCGTCTAGATTTATCTAAAGTTAATTATTAAATCTAGGAAAATGAGAACTAAGAATGTTTCGTAACATTTGTTGATTTTAAAAAAGCATATGATTCGGCGGACAGGGAAACACTGTTTAACACTTTAGAAGAATTTTGTGTAGACGGCAAGCTAATTGCACTGATAAAACAACATTAGGTGATACAAAATCAAAAGTGGAATATCGGAGAGAACTAATAAAGAGACAGATTGTCTCCATTATCGTTTTTACTGTGTTTTAGAAAAGATTATAAGGAAGCGACGAAAAAATTTATATGAAAAAGGTATCAAAAAGATGCAAATAGGTAGAAAGAAAGATAACATAGAAGTTGACTGCATAGCAGTCGTCGATGACTTGGCGATTTTATCAGAGAACATAGATGATGCCATAGAACAAATAAATATCCTTAAAGAGGTAGCTGAGAAAGCGGGACTAAAAATATCATTTGAAAAAACCAAATATATTACTGATGTAAAAAATGCTCCTAGGTCTATGGTGAAGGCATTATGAATAAGAGCAGGTTCAGAAGCAAAGTTAATAATTTCCGGAGCTTTGAAGAAAAAGTGAAGAAGACAACTGTTATTAAATGGACAGACGAAAGGGAGCAAAAACACAGCGAAGTAATGAAGAAATACTGGAGTGTAAAGAAGGGGAATAAACAGCCAATATGAAGATATTTTACGTGGTCCATAGCTGGCTAATTCCAAGAAAGAAGAATCAGTATTTAATTTTGTTATTTTAAATAATATATTTCATCCTTATCTTACCTACAAACTGTACTTTCCACACGCGTTGCGGCAGTAATAAAGAATTTTTTAAAAGGGACAACTTGTTCACCATTTGGCCGAAAACGGATTTTGTACCACAAGGGCCAGCTAATTTAGTACCTTTGGTGCGAAACCGTTTAATCTGAATTCGATTCAATTCAATAGTAGGACCGTGGTTTGGTTCGCGTGCCATCGTGCTGTTAACGGCCTAGTAAACACATATTAAAGGTTAAAAAATAAATAAAAAAATAGCAAGGTAATATTTCATAAAACAATCAATATTCGGTCATTGAAATAGGTAGTTTAGATTTTATGTATATTTCCAAACATATGTACGTATGTCACTATATTTTTTATTGCCTTCTATTTTAAGAAATCATTTGAAATGATTGTCAAAAACAGACTAAAATGGTGAATCCATAATATTCTTCCCTTTAGTACGTTTGGATTTCGTACCGGATGTAGTACACCAGACTATATAGCTCACTATTATACGATGTCTGCTCCTCTTTCATTAACAAATAGTTTCTTATAGCCTATTTTTTGGATAAGCAATGTTTAATTAAAAAAAAAAAATTAAAAATTGACTAAAAAAAATATCTGTGAATTGATCCAAAATTAAACTATTAGCGTCGTTGTAAATGTGAATAATTTCAAATTTACTTTTGAATAAATGCAGTATAAACTTATTACGAATAGTGATCAAACCCATTAATTAATGGTACATGACCGATTCATATAATAATATAATTTGAAACCATTAATAACTAAATAATTTTTCTTTCAGTGATTTGTAAATTGACTATTTTAAATATGGTTATTTTTTCTGAAGGATTAATTTTTATAAAATGCACTAGTCAGTACGTATTCAACAGAGATACTTAATGAAGATTGCATTTCTTTAAATTTATAACTATTTAATTCATTACAAAAAATTATTCTACGCTGTTCTTAAAAAATCGATCAATAGTATTTTTATTAAATATTTCTATTTTAACGAAATTAGTACGGTTATAAAGTATAATAACTATTACGGTTACAATAAAAGATACAAAATTAGGTTTATACTTAGAAAATAAAAACTGACTCACAAGCATATTCAACATACCTTTCTAAATATGCTTTCCTTAGCAGTATAGATTAAGATCCCTCTTAATTTGTCCAAACTAATATCACCTTCTAACGGAAGCATTGGAACTATAGGATCTATTAAATCGGAAAAATAATGCATCATCACAATTCGATTACGTAAGGCTGGAATCGGTATGTAGCGTAACATATCATATTCTAACGGAATTTCTTGAGGTAAATTACTTCCTTTAGATACTGGTTTATCCGAGCTTTTAGCAAACGTGTGAGCAGATCCACATACCACTTGAGTTATACTTTTATCCTGTTCCAATAATTAATAAGAGTACTTAAACTTGATGGTAATCAATGAGTATTATTATAACTTTATATATGCATACATATATGACTAATTTTCTAACTTTTCCATTACCGGATATATATAACAATAAAATACCTGTAAGGCGCTTATTAATCTCGGCTTAGGAATTGCAAAAAGGGATCCATCACCTAGTTGACCCTCATCGTTATCACCCCAGGCGTACACTTCTCCTTTATCAGTGCGGACCACAACATGCAGGGAACCTGATCAAAAATAAAAGACAACATATTTAATTTACGTATAATAAAATTATGTTATTAATTGTGAATTACAAACACAACTAACCTGTCGATATGTCCACTATTTTTTTGCCTTGAAGAGCTGAAACTTTGCGAGGTCGCCTTACGTGTTCATCCGTGCCATGACCTAATCTAAAATAATCGCCTTTTCCCCTATCACAAAATAATAATGACTCGATTGAATTCCTTCGACGAATTTTCAGAACAGAACAATTGTTCTTTTTAAAACGGTTAAAATCGTAATGTAGAATACACGTAATTAGAAATATTTATTTCGAATTGAACAAAAAAATCACACTGCGGTCAATACACAAAAAATATACAAAAATCCAAGTTCTAGTCCATATCAAAATTATATTTAATTTATTTCGCTAGAAATAAAAAATAATAATAAAGTGAAAAATGCAGATGTTCTAAACATAAAAATTAAACGAATAAACTAAACATGTGAAAAAATTTAGATATAAACGAAATTCTAGCTGTAATCCGATTGAAGATATTTTGTTGATGCCTGTTGGACAAATAATGCAAATCAGAAATCAACGAACAATAAACAATGGTTTTTTTCAATGTTCACTGGAAGATAAAAAAGAAAAACAAAATCTTGTAAAATTGTGAACTGCTGAATCTGAATATGTAGCTTCTCAAGTGACGAAACTAGAGAAATATGATTGTTAAATGGAATTTTAACAAATTTAAGAATAACAATAGACAACAGTATAACAATATATGAAGATAATCAGGAATGTACAAATAACATGCTAAATTACAATAGAACAACACAAATATTATAAATTAACAAGTAGAAATTAAATTTATGAATATGAGAGAAGAATTGGAAATAAAATAAACATAACAATTCATAAGAGTGTTGTAAAAATTTATGTTTATGTTTTCATTTGCGGGACGCAACACTGATGTAATATACGTTAAAAAATATATACGTTGTTCATGTAAAAATATAATTTATACTATATTATAATAATGAACGAATAAATGACTTTACACAATTAACTAAACATTTTCAACAAAACATATTATAATTTTCTTATTTATTAGTATAATTTCACTGATAACGATTTTAATAATTTTAAAATGTCATAAATAATTAGTACGAAACGTAGTTAAACCTGTGATATGATCAACAGCGCCTTTTAATTTTTTTCTTTTAAGTCCTAACTTTATTACTATTTTTTTTTAATTTTTTTAAAATAACTTGTTAATAATAACTGATGTTAAGTTTTATATTGTTTATATCGATAAGTTATCATTTTGTTGATAGTATTATATTGTTATTTTTTATTATTTTATATTTATATAGGATGCCGATATTTATATTGAATTTCTAATTTGTTATAAGTTAACACCTTTGTTTTAAGATTAATTTTATTTCATTTTATGTATATATATTTACAAACTCGTTCGAATGAGTTCCTTTATCCCCTTTTCCATCAGAATTGGCTAATTATAGTGTGGAAGTTAAAATTGTTTTTCTTTTCCCCTATAGGGGGAGGAATCCTACACGCTGATTCTTTAGAATTTGGCAGCATGCTCTCAAAAATTTATGTTATTTACATATTTATACATCAGTGTCTTTTGAAGATCCCCCCCGCTTAACAAAAAAAAACACATAAATAATAAATCGATATTTAATTACCACGTATAAACACTGCCAGATCTGGTTAAGGCGACTGAGAATTGTGAACCACACTCTACCTTCCTTACTCCTAAACCGGCTAGTGATTCTATTTTCAAGGGTACCTAGAAAAAAAATATTAATATTAATCCTAAGTTAAAATGATCTTCGAACGGATTGTTTTCAATATTAATATTCTTCTTCTTGATTCTCGCGACTTCGATATTAATAAGGTATAAAAAATTAAATAAATAATTACGTTCATTGCGTAAAGTATTGCTCAAAACTAGTAGATAAATATATGAACAATAAAAGGAATTTAATGTTACACGACGTAATACGAGGCAGCGACTAATTAAATTTTTATATATATATATATATATATATATATATATATATATATATATATATATATATATATATATATATGTATGTATATTAGAGTAATTGTTCAGCAGACTATAATTATTTGTCAACTTGTTCACTAGTGATAATTAATAAATCAGTAATTTTCGATTTTATTTAGTACTTAGCAGATTTTTTTATTCTTCCTAATTTGAGAAGTTAATTATTAACTTTGTTTTTATCTTTTCATTTACTAAAAAATAAACAAATGGTGTTCCGCTAAGCCTTTTTTTTCTTCTGTCTGTATTTTCTTCATAATAATAATTTACTAAAAATTTAGTTTCAATGCAATTTATGAGTAAGAGCTGTTGTTGTTTTCAGCAAATACTTCAAGTTTAAATATTTCTGTTTTTTTTTTTTTTTTAAAGAATTATAAAGAAATAAATAACATTTATTTTTCCAAATATTGTTATAAAAAATTTGGAATTCAAAATTATTGTCGACCAAACCGTAATCAATGAAATAATAATCGTATATTTCATTAATGGAAAATTTAAATATTCATATACTGTGGTAATTTTTTAATATCTCCGTATATAACGGACGATTACAGTAACTGATTTAATTCATTTCAAATATTTTTTGTTAGTAATTATCACTTTCTGAAGATTGAAAAAGAAAAATTATATAACAATACACAAGAAAATATATCGATTTGAGTGGTTTTCCCGACTACTGAATGAAAATTTAAGCGCAGTTAATTCAATTTATGTACCGTTGACCGTTACTTTCAGATTAAATATTAGAATGCAACATCTAATGTTCAACGCGTCAGAGTAAGAATCTTAGATCACATTATACTTATTGTATATCGTTGACATTTTTTTTTTTTTTTTAAAACTTACTAGTATTAAATTTATGATATACAAAAATGGTACTTCATTTCAACATCTTATAATGATTGTGGAAAAACGTCGCCACAACGAAGTGTGCTGAATGTTAAAGAATGATGTAAAAATGCGCACTCTACTAAATGAAGAAAAGAAGTTTAGGTAATATTAATCATTTTTAACCTTAGCAGTTAAAATCTCGTGCAGATGAATATCTATACAACAGGGTATTTGTAATACACAAGACTGGTTCTTAAATGATTTTAGATAATTTTTAATATATTTATATAAATATTTTTCGAATTGAGGTAATTATATCAATCAGAAAATATAAAATTATTTTATCATTCAAATTTCTATATGCCATATAGGAAACATGGCGACTAAATGGGTTAACACGAAGAAATTAAGAGAAATAAATTTCGGTTTAAATTGGAAGAATAAATATTTCAAGATACCGTGATTTATATCTAACAATTGTTTTAAGCCAGAAACTACGCTAAACACGATCGAATAAGATCAGAAAATAGCAAGAACTTCTTGATTATAAATCAGATTGATAATTCAGTTACAAGTAATTAAAGCATATTTAACAAAATTATCTCCTACATATCTCTACTAAAATAGACCGAGTTCTCTCACCACCGATCATTCACAATTTCGCTGATTGTACTATCTAAAAAATAACAACAAATTTTTACTATTAATATAAGGCCCTTTGGGATTTCTTTTAAATATAAAGTACTCCAAAACGCGAACAGAATTATATACTTGTTAAAGTTGGGTAATTCTATTTTTGGTATGAACCGTCTCTTCCGACATAAATGGGGGACTCTCTTTTACATAGAAAATAAATGACGAAAAAGATTAACGAAGCACGTATTTTACCTAAAAACGATTTTAGACATTCAACATTAATTTCATTTGAACCCTTTTCGCACTATCGTTAATTTTATCCTTTTTAACACGTGCACTATATAATCATACACGTCGTGTATACGCGGATAATATAAATAGCGCCATCATGATTTTTATTAAACGAACAATAACGTCGATAATCATAAATGTCTGTAAAATTATATAGTTAATATAGAGACAAGATATTATTGAACGAAATGACAACTTATAAAACTTGCTTAAAGAAATAGAACAGTAACTAACAGAATAGAACAACGCGATATTTAAATACATTTTTAAAAGAACTTGCTCTCTTCGATAACAGTTAAATGATTAAACTAACATTATATGTAGTTGAAAATTTTCTGATTCGAACATTTTTGTTTTTTAAATATATTTCGAAAATTATAAATAATTCCTCAAAATTAAGCAGTGTCCTAAAAACCAGCGTATTAATATTAGAATAATAATCATTACAATATGTTTAAAGAATATATTCTTTAAACATATGTTATTTGTATTTATTTTTAAAAACTAGATTATTTATTTAAATATATTTACATATTTACTCGCAATCTAAGAAATCGTGGTAGAACTAGACTTTCCATTTAATTAAATATTTTTCGTTTCGTAAACTCTAAATTTATAACATATTTATATGACTCTTTATAAATATGTCTAACGTTTATTCCAGGGGTATCTGCATTCATTTAATAAATAATTTAGACGTTCATCAGGTGCATTTTCATATAAACAACCACTTACTATTATAGTAATGTAATCCGATTGTTAAGTAGCGTAATAATATCAGAATGCTTACAGTACATCCGTCCGAACCACCTCTTCCTAATTTTCCGTAATCACCATCTCCCCACGACCAAACATTATCATCGGCGGTAATACATAAAGTCTGAGCATCGCCGCTTCCGCAAGCTACATCGCAAACATGATACGGCAACAAAGTTTCTACCTAGAATTTTACGATTCCGAACGATAAGAAAATTAAAAAGTAATTAACGTGTGATTATATGTATATAATTTAACTACGCATAATTCATACACACTCATACGCTTTGAACTTTTGAATTCAGTCTGAAACAATATTTTCCTCAATCCAAAATAAAATCATTTTAGTTTAAACATTACTAGTTTCTTATGAATACATCCACCATCGAATTTACAAACGAAATAATTATTAATTTTCTGGAATACGGTCTGATTTGCCTTTTTAATTTAACGAACAGATCAGGACTTCCAAGTTGTAAGACATCAAAATATTTCCGATCTTTCCGCATATTATTTCTTTTAAAATTAGAGTCCATTTTCAATTTCTTTATTTTTCGTTGGCAAAGAAATTTAAATTTTTTTACAGTTAGTTTAACAATATTTAATTAAATCGATGTGAAATTACTTTCATTAAACTCGCAAAGTGCAAATTTTTAAGTCTTTTATACACGCGATATTATTATTCATGAATTACAAACAGCCAATTTTAATTTTTTAAATGTTAAATCAGAATCGTTGGAAATATAACAGGAAGATAGTTTAAATGGAATACGTTTTAATAATAACTTAAACATAAATTAGCAGCTATGAAAATTTAGACGAATTTTATACGTATGATAAAATTTAGATTACGCTCAAAAAGAAGAAAATATTATAGAATAAAGTGTAATTGCTGTAACACGTTCAACAATTTCAATTTTCTTTAGTGCCACTGTATTCATATTATATTTCTCGATCTTATTTAAATATTTCTTTCCGAATTGGTAACTCGTTATTATTCAGCAACTACACAATGCATCGGACGTTCAAGTTTTTTAATTTAAATATTACTGTTTTTTAATTATTATTATTATTATTTTTTTTAATGTAAATCTCCATATGCCGTTTGTAACTACCAAGGTTATTACGGGTTGGTATACAGATAATTGTGTGATACGACTGTATGACCCACACTAGATGGTTTAGGGTATCCTATTCTTTTCTGCTTGTGCCATCTTAAGGTCACCAAGGTTCTATAGTTGATTTTATGCTCCTCAGGAGGGTTGTTTGTGAGGTCCAGTCGGTAGTCCATTCCTTTTTACTGTTGTTCGAGAGTACGTTGCTAATGTTGGTGGGGGGTGAGTATTCTGGTACTGGTGAAAGTACCACAGACCAAGCTTCAAGGTCTCTTGGGATACACAGAAAGCGTATTTCACATCTTCCCTTATTCAATTCAATTCAATAAAGTATATTTATGTTTTTATACATCAGCAAATAATAAGTAAATAAAAAAATGCGCATACCGAGCAGCGTTAACGCTCTTACTACGCGTCTTAGGAAATAGTGTACAAAGAAATCTTAAAATTTATTTTATAATTATACAATAATTATACAGGGAAAACATACAACTAAAAACCCTGCGTAGCCGAAAATAGAGAAATTAATTAATTATAGTTTGATCTTAATAGTACAATAAGGATATGGGTAAAATTATACAAATTATATTAAGGTAAAACAAATAAATAAGAGGATAGAAGAGAGAAATACTGATACAATAGATTACATGAGGATAGAGACTTATTAATAACGACTTAAGTAGTTCGACAATCTGGTGCTAGAGAAGTGAATGTTTAATTCTTTTGTGTTTATATTTTTTATATTTTCTGGTCAGCGAGTCGCGAGTATAGTTTCCAATTCGCTGTACGATAGGATAATGGCTAGTCAGGCATTTGCTGTAGAACCTATCTGCTTGTTCCTGTACTAGCTCAGGAATAGTACGCTGATGAAGAGCTGCATGCATGTCAGTTATCTTAGTATAGTAAGGGGCATTAAGTACAATACGCAGACATTTATTTTGAACAATTTGTAATTTATTTAAGATGGAATTACTAACACCGGACCAAATTGGGCAAGAGTATAATAATATCGGCAGTATGTATGCTTTATATATTATTAGTTTGTTTTTAATACTAACTTTAGAGCGTTTGTGAAAAATGGGGAAAATTTTATATAATCGGGAGTGCGCTTTGTCCGTGATGTGTTTAATGTGTTCATGGAACGACAGTCGCTTGTCCATTGTAAGACCAAGATATGTTACACGAGGTTTCCACGGTAGTTGCCTGTTGCTTATTTCAATGTGGTGAGTTATTTGCGGCCTGCGTCTCGTAAATAGTATAGCTTCCGTTTTTTCGGTGTTAATTTTAATTTTCCACTTTGTGTAATATTTGTATATTTTGTAATAACTTTTGGTGAGTCTGTTTGTTATTGTATCGATTCGATAGGAAGCTGCAAATAGAGCAGTGTCATCGGCGTAAAGAGATGTATCAACATCAGCCGAGGCAAATCATTAATATATAAAATATATAGGAAGGGTCCCAAGATACTACCCTGTGGAACTCCAGCTGTTAGTGTTTTAGTACTAGAGTAGGTATCATTTACCTTAACAATATTGTGTTGAATTTCTAATATTATGGTATTCTTGTTGTCTTGACGGTATATTAGTTG
Organism: Coronaproctus castanopsis; assembly: GCA_032883995.1. Lineage (NCBI taxonomy): Eukaryota > Metazoa > Arthropoda > Insecta > Hemiptera > Monophlebidae > Coronaproctus > Coronaproctus castanopsis. The sequence continues at coordinate 157,947,406 of CM065052.1, forward strand.
AAGAGAGAAGAGGGAGTCTGTTATAACCAATGCTTTTCGATGTGGAAGTACAGCTGATATTATTATTACACGACATAAATGTATTTCTAACTAACGAGTGACACAAAAACATACACGATTAGATTTGATTAAGACTGATTGCAATTATGTTCGTAAACTCGCCCTAAATCGTAAATAATATAGAATAATATAAAAGTATAGCAAATGAAGTAACTACTGAATAAAGAATGTAGACCGTTTTCTGTAATAATCTGGAACAACTTAAACTGCTTCTTAGGTGATGTGCCACTTTTCAGAGAGAGATATATTTGCGTTGCAATAATAAAATGAAAGAGCTAAAATGTTAATTAGAAACTACGTTGTTGGAATATCTAACTAGAACAGAAATAATATTAAACTCAATCAAAAAATATAGTCGGATATAGTGAAACTAAATAAAACTAGACTCTCAGGAGAAAGAAAAGTCACTGAAAGTGTTATTAGTTATCATTGATTATACGGTATTTCACGCAAGTGCCGGTTGTAGAATCGATGTCAGCAGAGAAATAATGCAATTAATCACAAAAAATTCAAGGCATAAGTGAAAAAATATATATATATACGAAAATACAACTACCAACATGTCGGGGGAAACTGTTGTCATAATGGTCTACTAACACGAGATCACATTTTAAATGAAGCAGTCCGAGCTAAAACATCTATAAAACCGAAAATGTGGATACATGAGGATAAAGCAATCTTTGTAAAACGAAAATGTAATAGTAGAAATGACACCCTAAACGTGTCACGCAAAGAGCTTTTATGCGAGAAGGAACAATAAAATATATAACGAGTGTAAATAAAGTAAAGCAATGTCTTATCAACTTCGAGAAGTTAATTAGAGACGTTGTCCGCGATCCTCATAAAGATTAATAGGGGACCATTAAAATTATGAATAATTCAATATAAGGTAGTTTATAGTTAGATTCTGAGATCGTACGAGCAGAACGTTGAAGTATACCGCTATGACACGAGAACCATGTATAGTGTGAGCGAATAGAACATTTTTGAACATGGGTTCATTTAAGCTTTAATCTAAATATTTTGTTAATCTTTAAATACAAGTTCGTTAAATTGATAAATATGTTAAATATCGATTCTACGTTATGTATATATGTAAAAAATTTCTAAAGCAAAGAAATTAAATTGAAAGAATTGTTTATCTACCAATTTAGGATATAAAAGGTCATCGCAAGTTCCGTGTCCTAAACGTCCATATCGTCCTCGACCCCACGTGAATAACTTTCCATCTTTAGTTATAGCAGCGGAATGAGAACCACCACAACTTATATCAACCACATTTTTTCCGCGCAAGCTTTCAACTAAACACGGTCTATCTATCGTGCTAAAAGTCAAAATAATAAATTACTATATTAATTGATTAAAGAAAAAATTGTAATTTAAGTCTGTTATATGTACGAAATTCAATATGGTTTAATTGTGAATATTTAATAAAGTCGATAAAAGAATAAAGCAACAGTATCATAGATTAAAAAGTTAAGCAATAAAATGCTACTTCATATATATATATATATATATATATATATATATATATATATATATATATATACATATATATATATATATCATCATATTCGTTGGCTCGGTCCGAGCATCGTGAGATTATGAGTTCCAATTCCTTTCAAACTTGTTCGCCATATGTCCCTATTTTCTGCGAGTCTTATAACTTGCTGGAGCGATGAGGTTGAAGTTAATTGTTTTATCCTATCTGTGTACCTGGTTTCTGTCCTTCCGCGTATCCTTTTGCCTGCTACCATCCCTTCAAGAATTAATTTTTTTATTCCGTTTACCACGTGTCCGAAATACCTAATTATGCGCTGTATTACTATATCTCGTAAGCGTAGATCCGATCCTATATCGTTCAAAACAGAGAGGTTGGTTCGCTTTTCTGTCCACGAGATTCGCAACATTCGTCACCAGCAGAACATCTCAAAAGCATCAATGCGCCGAATATCACCTGCTTTTAATGTCCAGCATTCCGCAGCATATAGAAAAACAGAGAAGACTAGAGTATTCATTAAGCGAATTTTCGTACTCATTGAGATGTCGTGACTTTTCCATACCTTTTGTAGTTGTCCCAGTGCCAATTTAGCTGTTGATATTCGATTTTTAATTTCATCGGTAGATAATTAGTGATCCCAAATATGCAAATTTATCAACTACTTGTATCGTATCCAGTTTTTTTGTATATGATGCCGACTGCAGTTATTCTTGTCGATAATCATTATTTTAGTTTTTTCTCGATTTATTATTAATCCAGTTGGTTTACTTATGTTCTCAAGCTTATGTAAAAAGGGGAAAAGTTTTTCTTTTGATGAGACGATTATTGTTATATCATCAGCATACCGTAAATTATTAATAATTTTTCCGCCTATTTTTATACCATCTTCCCATTTATCGAGTACTTTCCTAAGTATCCATTCACTGTAAATGTTAAATAAAATGGGACTCAGAATACATCCTTGACGGACACGCTTCTCAGCTTTAAATGCGTCAGTTAATTTATTATTGATTTTTATTCTTCCAATGTTATTGTCATACAGCGCTTTAATTAATGTTATTAAATGTCGTGGTACGCCCATTTGTTCTAATATCTGCCATGATGTCCTCCATTGTACACAGTCGAATGCTTTTGAGTAGTCTATAAAGGCAATGTACGCTGAAATATTAAATTCGCGACTTTTCTCTATTATCTGTCGCATATTCAGAATTTGTTCTCGCGTACCTTTTCCTGGAATAAAACCTGCTTGCTCTTCTGATATCTGTGGTAGTATGTACGGCTTAAGTCTCTCATGTATGATGTGCAGCATTACCTTACTGGCATGCGATACAAGGGCGATCGTTCTATAATTTTTGCATATATTTCGCGATCTCTTCTTATGGATTGGGACATATATTGATGTTGTCCAATCCTTTGGCCATGTTTGTATTCCATATATTTTGACATATGCTATAGAAAATATCTGTTGATGCCTCTCCTAAATATTTGAACATTTCCGATACAATGCGATCTTCTCCCGCTGCTTTAAAAGACTTTAGTTTCTGTACGGCTGAGCGTACTTAATCTTTTAATAAGGGTGTTCCTTTTCAAAAGCGTTATTGAATGTTATGCATCTATTTTGTTCACCTATCTCTTCCATTTAATTCTTGCAATATTCTTTCAACCTTGTCAATATTTCAGTTTCATTAGTCAATGTTATTCCGTTTTCATTTTTAATACCAAAGTGTTGCGAGGTGAATCATCTCGTTATTTGCTTAACTTTTTGGAACAGATCTTTAACTTCACTTTTATTTTTGTTTTCTTCTATATCCTTACATATCTTATTTAGAAAGTTGTTTTTATCCCGTCTACACTTTTGTTTAATTATTCTACTTATGTCCCGGTATCTTTGTGTTGTTATTTCATTATCTAAACCTTTCTTTTTAATTTCTTTGCGTGTGTTTATCTCCAACCATGTGTCTTCTGTAATCCAAGGTTTTCTTTTGTTGTACGGTATATTAGCCTTTTTACTAGCGTTTTCTAATACTTTTTTGGTGTATTGCCAGGTTGTATTGGCTTTCTCGAGCGGATCTGTCGATCGTACAACGTTTTTCAGCTCGATTATTGGTGTGTTATTATATATAATATTGTCTTTTAAATACCATCTGTTACAAATGTTGTTCTTCATTTTATACTTCTGTAGCTTTATTTTTATTTTTGCGACTAACATTTGATGATCACTGCGACAGTCTTTTCCTGGATATGTTTTTGTATCCTTTATTGACGATTTACACCTTTCATTTACCAAGATATACTCAATTTGATTTCTATATCTACCCCTGGAGATTTCCACGTATAAAGTCGTCTGGAATGTTGCTTGACACCCGAGTTGCATATAAACATTGTTGTGCTTGCGCAGAAATTAATCAGCTGATCACCTCGCTCATTTCTGACACCGAGTCCAAATTTGCCCACAACATGACATAGTTCTTCAGGTTAGTGAATTATTACTCCGATTTTTGCATTAAAATCGCCAATCACAATTGTCATTTCTCGGGATATATATATATATATATATATATATATATATATATATATATATATATATATATATATATAAATATAAAAAAATGCTTTTATAAATTATACGTAAAAATTTTAATTAAAATATATTTTTGTTTTTAATTACAAACTAATATTATTCGAACACGAAAGATCTTGTGTTGACGTTTTTACCTGGGGTGTAAACTATCATATAAGAAGTTATAAAAGAATTGAAAATTTCGTGGTTTATCTTGAAAACCATTTGAAAATTTTTCACTGCTGATGTTTTGGAGTCCACCAGTGGCAAATTTTGATGTAGTTTTCACGGTAAAAATTTGACGAGTGTACTAATTATGTTACATATATATCACAGTATGTTTGTGTAGGTGCAGACACGTTTCTAATGCTTCCATTTTTCGCAGCTCAGATTGTGTAGTTATTACAATATCGAAGAGCTGTCGGTTTGTCAGTTTCTCACCTTTTTTTATATCACTACAGATGTTTTGTCGTTTAACTTACAGTTGCAATAAAACTACGATAACAATTGCAACCATTTATTCTTGACGTCACTATAAAAGTACACACGTGCGCGTTGTTATACCAGCAACAACAATAAAACGATAATTATAAAGTGTACAATTATAACAACGCACAAGATTTAAGATATTATCTTTAAAAATTTTAAAAGTAGTCTTACCTTTTATGACCTAGTCCTAATTTGCCATCTTCCCCATCACCCCAAGCATACACTTCTTCGTTAGACGTTAAAGCTAAACAATGTTTGCCTCCAGAATGTACAGCTACCTATAAGTATACGAATGAACAGGCTGTGTCATCATTGAATTAATGAACTAAAATTATATTAATTTTACCGAAAAAAATGTTATAGTTAATAATGAACAAAAACAATATGTGCACACTGTAATGGAATAAAATTATATAAAACATATTTCGTTGAAAAATAATGTTAAATTTAACAAACAAAAATAATAGATTTATATAATAAAATACATAGACATTAAATAATATATATTCACAGAAAAAAAGATGCGATATATACGTCGAAAATTATTTACCCGTAAAAGTTAATTCAACGTAAATTGAGTATGTATCGGAAATTCAATTTTTGTTTTCTTTTAAAATTACACTTGTAAAGTTGTAGTTCGTACTTTAGTTTTAAAAATTTTAGGTATTATGAACATAATCAAAATCATCTCTTAAAGGATATACGCGTATATAATCTCGCTTAAAATCTGATTTTAAAATATCTTTTTGGCGAGACTGGTGTCTCAATAGAAACAGTCTTACGAATAGCTTGTATTCCAGTTAATTATCAATAATTATAACTAAACCACGAGAGAAAGACAGTAGCACATAACGTTTACTTGACATGAACTCAGACCGAAAGAATTTTATATATATTTCAGTCGTTGACGAAATACATCCGGAAGACCTAAAAAATACTAGGAAAATAGGAGTGCAGATGATTCATTCTATATGTAATACCATGTGGAAAACTAGGGAATGGTCACATGGATGGTGGAGATCTATATATGTTCCTCTATATAAGAGAGGAAAGAGAACTAAATGTGATAATTATCGGACAATTTCTCTGCTACCGCTAGTAAAGTAATGTTATGAATGAAAATGAGCGGACAAATTGATCAAGGGAGTACAATGTGTTTATAGTGTTGTGTTTTATTGATTATTGAGAGGCTTTCGATAATATAATTTGGAGCAAGCTCTGGGTAGGTGTCTCAAACCTCATTGTAGATCTCATTCAAAAATTATATCAGAATGTTGTAAACCTAGAACTCGGTACACAGTTAGAATGGTTTACTGTAAAAAAAATGAGTCAAGCAAGGATGTGCACTTTCACCTACATTGTTTAATTTATATGGAAAGCATATCATGAGGAAAGTTTAGAATTGGAATGAAGGGGTTTTTATCGGAAGGCTCAAAGTTTCAAACTAGCGGTTTGTTGATGATACAGCATTGCTGGCACCTAATATATTTCTACAGGTAAACAATGGAAAAACTAAGTTAATGGTTATTGATTGGAAGAATATAATAAAGAAAAATCATAAAACCACGGAAAACTTTGTATTCTTAAAGGCAAAAGAGGATCTGAAGGTGAGATCAAGAGAAGAATTCAACCAACACGGAGTGCGATGGTTAAACTAACTCGGATATTGAAAATTCCTCTATCACAAAAAATGTAAAGATCCAACTTATACGCATTCTTATTTTTCACCATTTCTGTATGGTGCAGAAACGTGGACGATCAGAAAGTCCCGACAAATACTGGTACAACACGCAGATTAACAACGGAGGTTCTCGTACTTATTATGGATTTTTTTGGTCACACAGTACGAAAACACGATGAAATAGAAAGAGCAATAGTTACGGGAAGAATGAATGGTGTGTAACCAAGAGGCAGAGTTTCAATTAGATGGACAGATGCAGTGATTACTGCAGCTTGGATGACATTTTCAAGATGTGTTCATGATATCGAAGATCGTCAGAGACAGAGGCAGAAAATAAGGGAGCTGTTACCTTGATCATGATATTCCTACATGATTATATATAAAACTTGCCAAAATTGGCGAGTAAAGTCGACTAAACGATTTAACCGAAGACTAATATAGAAGTAAAGAAACGAAGTATACTGGACAACCCGATATGAGGTGGTTCGTAATTGTCTTGAGACTTTTTTGAGATCAAAAATTCGCGTCCCTGATAGGATTTAAAATCACATCATACGGGCAGAATATTAAATATTACTGCTAAGCCACGTGATCACACACATATGTACATATAAAGCATGTGAATACATTAGTGTTGTTGAGAACTATAAACATTTGATGGTAATAATAAATTTTTTTTAAATAATTAAATAACTTCAATAAATAAATTATCAGTATAGTAATATTAAAAAGTTCACACTCACTTAACCACCCCACACCATAACCACCACCTTTACACACACACACACACACACATGTATGTAAACATAAATTGGTACATAATTGAAAAAAAAAACAGGCGTAGTATGTTACCTTAATTACGAATACCCTACATAAGCTGTCGATTAAACAAGGCGTACTGACAAATGGATTCTGAAGATTCCAATCACTTAACGAACCTATTCCAAGTCGACCTTTATCAGCGTATCCTTTTTTTTTTTGTTTAAAAAAAATAATAATAATAAAATAAAACTTTAACAATAATTAAACATAAATTTCGCGTGATTAATATTTAACACAGTTTGTAGACAAAAAAATATTCAGCATATACAGTAATAAACTAATGTGGAAACTGTATGTAGTCATAATTTTTTCTCAAAAGATTCTTATGTCTAATATAAGTATAAATGTGCTGACGCAGTATTGTATGTTGAACATATAGTTAGTCAAATATGATTTTCGTTCAATGTTTGCTATTAAAATTGAAGAACAGTTGTATAATTAAGATGTTAAATAATATTAATCACAGAATGAATCAAACTATTCAAGTTTTATTATTACTTAGTTATCACAATACTACTAATTTGTTAAGTTTAAAATCTCTTCTTTACAAATTATCACAAGATACAGATCCAGTATCCCTCTTGTGGGTTCCAGGTCATAAGGGGATTTTGGGGAATGAAGTGGTGGATAGGGCAGCCCATTCTATACTATGTTCCCCTACACCCTAAAGCACCGCCATCCCCTGTACTAAACGCAGCCCTTAAATACTTTTTCCACCACAACTGGCAACAGAAGTGGAATTCATACCACCATAACTTCCTTCTCGCCATCAAATCCAATGTACGATTCTGGGAGCCACCTGCCAATTTAACTCGTTTCAATTACATAGCACTCAGCAGGCTCCGCCTTGGTCACATATCACTCTCTCATGACCACCTTCTCCAACGTACCAATTGTTTAATCCCAAACCCCTCTCTTATCTGCCATATTTTACTGTACTGCCCTACACTCCTCCCTTTCCAGCCCAATATCCATCCGCATACCCTATCTGCTTTCCTCTCCAACAGTCCTTCAACTATTCCCTCAGTTATACAGTTCCTTTCCTCCTCCAACTGCAGTTACTACATCTAATTGTTAAATCACCAGTGCCGTAATAGCCTCGGTAGTTAAACACGGCACTATAAAAAAATAACTTAAATTAATTTTATTATTCTACAATAACAGAAAACGATACATTAATCAAATTTAAAATATTGGATACTGTCATTTTGAACCACAACATATTTGATATAAAATATATTTATCGAAAATAATGTGGTTCATAAATATACCACAAAGGGAGCGTCCCGTATCACGTCCATGTCGTGCCTTGGAAACGAAATATATCAAATAACGGCTAAGAATACGGACATTTGTCGGCGAACTGTGCTTTGCACCTCCCGCCAAATGGGTAGCAACATACCAAGAAGAATTAGCAGAAGAGTTAGAAACATTCGTTATCAGGACTACACAATGAACAACAACAACAGCATCCGAATACTTCGAATTAACGTTGAAGGCCTCAGTCGGGCAAAAAGCGAAATAGTAGGAAGAATATCGCGAGAAGAAAAACGTCAACGTAATACTATTGCAAATAACGCACATATCCGATGGCAAGCAGCTGACAAAGGTAGGCACAATACGAGGCTTTAAAATAGCGGCTGCAATATGCGACTGACAGTACGGAATAGTCAGCTACATTAAGAATGGATTGTTGTACAGTTTCGTCAGAGCAACAAATGAAGACGGAATATTCGTGGCGGAAGTTAAAGTTGAAAATGTTACAATAATCAACATCTATAAGCCACCAGGTATCAAATGGCCGCAACAAATTATAGAAATTACAAACAGACCGGCAATAATAACAGGAGACTTTAATAGTCAACATATTATGTGGGGATACACGCAGACAAAAGAATCCGACCTAAGACTAGTCGATTGGATGGAAGCACAGAATTTGCTCTAATCTATGATGCTAAACAGCAAGGCTCCTTCCGCTCAGCTAGATGCAAGTGCGACACTAATCCCAATTTATGCTTCATCACAGCAGATAAAGACGAGAAAACACCCAAGACCACACGTTGGATCTTTGGAAAGGTTCCAAAAAGCCAACACAGACCGGCGATCATAGAAATTGGTTTCAAATTACTCTCAGTGAATTCCATTCAACTACCTCGCTGGAATTTTACGAAAGCCAATTGGGCAAGCTTTTCTAAAATCATGGACGATAGTGTATGTTGGATTCAATCAACGTCGGAAAACTACGACCCTTCGTAAAACTACTTGTGGCAACCGCAAAGAACGTACATCCCTGGATGGAACCAGCAATGTAAAAACATCTACCAACAATACCAAAATTCAGACGAACTTATAACAGCTCTGGATAACGACCGGAAACAAAGGTGGGCGAAACTAATAGAGAATATGGACTTCCAAAAGACCAGCCGACAGGGCATGGAACCTACTACGCAAACTGAATGGCGATAAAATTGTAATCAAACACTGCACCGAATCTGAATAAACAGTTTAGCAAACTCATAAATAGGAAACGAGTCAGACTACTTAAATGAGCGGAGAAAAAATCACAACACGTTAAGCCATTTGATGAAACTGAATTGGCTTAAGCTATGAAGAGCTTAAAACTTGGAAAAATTTCTGGAACTGACGGAATCTATCCGGAATTCATTAAACACCTGGGAAATAAAGATGGATACTAAAGCTATTTGAACACATCATAGAGACTAACCGATTTCTAAAACTTTTCAAAATATCCAAGGTCGTGGTCATACTTAAACCAGGAAAAGTTGTAAATAAAGTCGAAAATTATAGACCTATAGCATTGCTGAACGTGATGTACAAATTATTAGAAAGAGTAATATGTAACCGGATATGTGACACTATCACAAGCATAATTGAACAAACAGGTTCTCGAAAATCAAGAAGCTGCGTAGACCAAATTAATGCGCTAACACCATATATCGAACATGGCTTTAAGAAGAAAATGAAAACCTCAACAATCTTCATCGACCTCTCGTCCGCCTGATACCGTTTGACGTACTGGCTTGCTCACCAAACTTTTACAAACGATTCCTTGTAGAAAAATGTACTCATCAGTGAACAAGATGATCACTAATCGTAAGATATCTCGGCGGAAAGCATAGCAGAACGCGCTCCATCCGTGCACATAACTGGCTGGAACAACATGGAGTACATCAGCAACCACTCTACGGACTTCAATTTTAGCGTTGGTTTACTCGAATAGCAAACACACAAAGAAGATCGACACCGATCTAAACGCCGCATTACGCATAATATCTGACACAACCAAATCGACCCCGGTAGAGTGGTTACCAGTACTAACCAATATCATGCCTGCTCATATTCGTAGAAAAGCCGCGGCAGTTAGAGAATGGAGGAAATACGGAATCAACGAAAGCCTACCTATACACGCGGATACAGACGGGCCTAAAGACTGAAATCGTGGAAACCAGCTCATCGAACAGCTGCAAAACTCATGTCGGAGGGTTTCGATTTCAGTAACAACGTGGAGAGAAGAGTGGAAAATGCGGAATCCGGACAAGAATAATATAATCGACGCACACGGCCAGAGGTTGTTGGGTTTTGACCTACAACGAAAGACGTGGGTACGGCTCTTTCGAACTGATCATGGAAGATGTGGCCACTGCTCGTAAATTGGGGGTTCAAAAATGATCGGATTAAATAACCAAACGATGGACCATATTCTGAACACGTGTTCACGAAGAGCCATCAGTGTCGGCTGGGAAGAAATTCGGACAGTATCGGACGCGGCTGTAATATGGCTGGAAAATCTAGACCTGGACGTCTAAACAGAAATATATATGGTGTTTGCTACCCGAAGACGATATAATAATAATAATAATACACTACGAAAAACACAAATAAGTTTTGATCATAAATAAAGATGAACATTCGTAAATAATAGGTAATGTTTTCTGAGTAATGATAATTAATTCTTCAATCAAAGGTAAAACCTATAGTATTGTTCAAACTGAATTTTCTCATGTACCTTGGTTCAATTATCTTCCCCCATTATTTTGATCACAACTCTCCGCAGATTTGTCCCTGTCATGTGTAGGCTACGTTATGATCATTCTAGAGTAGCGTTTTCAATTTTGTAAATCCTCCTTCTGTCCATTGTACCCATAGTACGTTAATTTTAGAGAAGATATTAATCATTTATGTTTTAGCTGTGGATGGTTAGAAGATAAACGTATGGATTTGCTTTATAAGTTATTCCCTCTTGGTGTTTTTCTTCCTTACTGTATCTTATTCTTGTTATCTTTGGATGTTAGTGTTTTAATAGTATTATTTAAATTCATTAGTATTACTCATATTCTAATTTAACAGTTGTTTTTTGTTTTGGGAGTAATTTTCCTTTAACTCACTTGTTGCAAATATTTTATAGTTTTTTTCTTCCTTTAGTTTAATTTAATTCAACCGTTTATATTTATTTATAATTTATTTTTGTTCTTCCTGTGGCCGACTGGTATCCATATTTAAAAAAAAATAATAATAATAATAAATTATTACCGGTGGCGTAAACTCGGCCTTCTGCAGTTACGCAAAATAAGGTTTGTTCACCACTAGCAAGCTGTACGGGTTTCAAAGCGGTCAACGCTTCACAATGAGTTGGAATTTTTACCTGATTGCCGGCGACACCTCCGAGCTGACCGCGGTGATTATGACCCCATGCGTATATGATACCACTGCCTGTCCAAGATATAGCCCAAGTCTCCGGTTTTCTAAAAAAAAAATGAATGTAATTTTGTAGTTATAAAAATCATAATGTTTCATTAACTGTTGCGATGTATGATGTCCAAAAGTAAAATATAAAATATAAAAATATACGAGCGCAAAAATTTTTTTAAAAAACACAATTTTACAAGTAAAATGAAAATAAATATTAAAAATCTGATAATCTCAGATTATTAATATTTATTTTCATTTTACTTGTAAAATTGTGTTTTTTAAAAAAATTTTTGCGTTCGTATATTTTTATATTTTACTTTTGGACATCATACATCGCAACAGTTAATGAAAAATTTAAAATTCCACCAGTACACAACTTTTACAGAATCCGGAAAATAGTATTGAAGAAAAAATTAATATAAAAAAACAAAATTAATAAACAAATATATTGATATTAAATTTCAACAAATCAAAAAATAGATAGAACAGAAGCAGACACCATTTTTGGATCATATTTTCACAATCACCATCGCATATTTTTAAGTAATTATATTTAATTTATATTTTTAAAATTTTGATGTTTTAAAATGGTTCACTTGATAATGGCGTAAATGCCGAAAAGCTTTGTGTTTTCTTTAAGAAAATAAATATTAGTGATTTAACTAATTTTCAATTGATTTTTTATAAGAAAATTAACTTGTAACATATCGAATATAGGCTGAATTACCGATTTAACCAAAGAAGCAACTGTTCATCGTGTTCAGCAGTGAATAGCTCGTTGTCTTCATACTCCGTCGTTTTTTCTGTATTCGACAATTTATCCCACCCTAGTATTTTTCTCACCTAGTCAATATGAATTATATATAAAAAACAACGTTTATTATGATAAACAATTATAGTAAAATATTATTCATTATGTTTACTTTTCGCTACATTGTGTTTTCCATATTTTGTTAAGTACGACAAAATAGATAAAAATAAATATGAATTTAATTAAGCAATTTTTAAATACGATTATTTAAAAGATTGTAGAAAATAGAAAATACAAATCAATGGCTACTTTCGTATGTAATTTTTTATTTATAGATTTTATTTTAATGCATTTCTTTAACTTTTTCTGAATGGATCAATTATATCAATTAAACTTTCGACGATTATGTAAAACATTCACCTCGAGTTTTTCCGCACACTTACATTTAAAGTTTAACTAAGGTTAAAATTTGTGAATAATATAATTTAAGATGTCGACAGATAATGAATGTAGCCACATCATTTATAAAATAAGTAACCTAGAAACAAATTAAAAAAGATCAATGAAACCGAATAAATGAATTGTATTAACTGATGGGTAAGAGGAATTTCCATAATCACCTTCTTGCTATACGTTATATAGTTTATTTTATAAGTATTTTAATATTTATATTACCACTTACTTCAGTACAAAAAGACGCAGGCAAGGGTGTTCGATTAATAAATGCAGTAGCTACCCTCCTGGCAAAGCAATAATTTCGAAACCAAGACCATTTACCATCCGCACATGATGGTAACGCGTCTACTTCTAATTCACAAGCTAACGCAGCTGCAGCCTAATGGAAAATAAATAAAATTTATTTATTTATTTTTTAATGAAGTAGCCAACTACTTTAAAAATAAAGACATAAATTAATTCTAAATCAACGGCATCATCAATTGAATGAAACGCATCTACTTATTCGGTTAGAATATAATTTTCTCGAGACAAATGTATAAATTAGGATGAATGACTTAGGATAAAAGACAAAAACTAAGATTAATGTTAAATTTATAATATTCTCGTAACTAATTTTTTTTTAATTAAAAAAACGCAGTCCACTTTCAAAAATAATATACGCATCACATTTATAATAAGTCACGTTGATTTTATTTTTAAAACAGTCTTACGTGAATACACACTTTCAAAAATAATATAAGCATCACATTTATAAGTCAAGTTTATTTTATTTTTAAAAATTTGAGTAAAACTTTTTACAGACTCGTATTGCTTAAATTGATTTGCTTAGGAAGACAAAACATATTTAATGAAAAATAGAACGTAGTCTAATTGCCAAGTTATCATGAAAGCTGTCTGTAATTAATATTGTTTCTTTTTGGTAATTCTGTTCAATACGAATCGATTATTTATTAGTTAGATAGACATAATTTCATCATCATATTTCGAAAGACTTTATAAAATAATATTGCAAACTTATATTAATTCAACATTCATTATTGATTACTTACCTTGAAAAATGGACTATACATTAGCTGCTTTCCACGTTTGACAAATTGTTCTTCGTACTCGTACTGTTTCATCAATAAATTCGGCAAAGCTTTCAATAAATTAGACAAAGATGAATCATTGTTATCCAATTTTGCGAAAGACGATAAATTTATTACGGACTTCCACGGTGGTTTTACAAATTCGCATAATTTATTCAAACACCACATCCTCTTTTTTCCATCTACATTTCAAAAAACAAAAAAAAAACCTATATAATCGCAATATGCAATGTAACTAAACACTGTAACAGTAAATACAAGACAGAATATAAACATAACAACCTCGAGCAATTTTTTAATATTAAACACAAATGTGTACGTTAGAATTTAAATAAGCGAAGTACAAATTGCGTGTGTAGAAAGTTGTTAAATATAAATACGGTAAATTCAATAAATAAGACAAAATAAAAAAAAAATAATAATTATACAAATAAATTAATTAAAAATGGAACAAATCGTAGATGAAATAAACTAATAAAAATTAAATAAAAAAATAAAAATACTGTTTATACAGAGTCAGATATTATACTTTATAAACAGGATGTTATTAGTTTGTAAAATATAATTTGTGGCGCTGTATAAAGAGTATTTTTTATTTTCAACACGTGTCACCAATGAAGTACTACATATACATTTTTTGATCAAGATAAAATAATATTACCCTCTACAATGAATTATACTTCAAACGCTCGATAGCCGCTTTTATAAAAATTTATTGTTTTAACTTATTCATTTACTTTTTTTTTTTTTTTTTTTATATATCAAATTTGTTATATATTTTATAAATATACAAACGTTTAACGCGATAAAATACACATACTAATGCGCATATGTACGATTACAACGTAGTGAAAGTATTGTATGAAAATAATATAACGTACCTAATGAACTGAGTTGAGCGCACGATGCTAAGGCAGAAGCAAGACGAATAATTAAATCTGCGTTAGAAGAACAACAAATGCAAGAATCTAGCAAATTAATGACTACATCGATGGATGGCCTCGATAAT
This sequence comes from Coronaproctus castanopsis, assembly GCA_032883995.1. NCBI lineage: Eukaryota > Metazoa > Arthropoda > Insecta > Hemiptera > Monophlebidae > Coronaproctus > Coronaproctus castanopsis. The sequence continues at coordinate 157,962,536 of CM065052.1, forward strand.
ACATCACGATCTGAACCTAATCGTTCTTTACCGATAATCGGATAGACTGTAAAACGCCAACCCCAACCAGTATTCTTAACATCCTTGTTAAATTTCCAACGTAGTTCGTCGTCTAAAATAAATTAAACAAAATTAAATTTTACACGTAACGTCGTTGACATTATACAGATAGAGCACGACGAGCACGATTTTGACGTTTTATTTAAGATCATAAAATAAAATCTGTTAATCATAAAATATAAAATATTCGCCACATATATTTGAGAATTGTATACCACTCGCAAAGAAATAAAAAATTGAATAGAAAAAGCAAAGAACGCGTTTAACGAAACGAGATCTCTATTCAAATTTAAAGACCTAAATCTGCACACAAAACTTACGACTACCTAGATTCTACGTATTTTCAATACTTTTGTATAAAGTGAAATCTTGCTTACAGACGCAATTTTCAAAAAGCTAAATGCGTTAGCTATATCGTCGAAAATTCACAAAGAAGTGGCATCGGAGATGGAGAAAAAATTTGAAATGTTGAATATAGTAAAATCCCGAAAACTGACATATTTAGACCATATAATCTGAAATATCAACTGGTACAGAGAATAGTTCAAAACAGAATAATGAATAAAATAATCAGAATAATATATTGACTCAAAATCTAAGATTGTTTGTCACAATAAAACATGATTGTTTCCGAAGTATCAGTGGACAAAAGTCTTATAGCTAATATGATCGCGAGCATATTAACGGATATGCACTGAAAGAAGAAGGAAGATATTTATATAAAAATTCTTATTAACTAACAGAATACTCATAAACTTAAAAAGAATAAACCATTATTCATTATTAATTCCCTTGACTCTTTCTCATTACAAGGAAAAAAAAGTATTATTCCAAATTTATATAATACAATAATTACCGCTATACATATTATAATCAAAATATGTTTAATCACCCGAAATAATTTTAATATAAGTTCTATGGAACACACACTTTTTTGTAGTAGTAACACGAACTTAAAAAAAAAAAAAAAAAAAAGTTTATTTATCTAACATAAAAAAATTACTTCGCGGTACAAATTCTATATTACAATATGACACGTATAATAATTTTATTTGTAACATTCCGTTAAAATGAAAACTAATTGTGAAAAATGAAATATAATGTTAATATTCATTACCTCGTATAATAACAGGGGAAGACCAATCAGAATAATCTCTTCCTGATACCGTGTGTACCACGATTCCATCAGAATACAATAACAAAACATCGCGATTTTTTTCCGTGCTACATTTTTTATCAAATTCTACTCTTAACGCTTCAACGCCTTATACAAATACATAATTAAATAAATAACGAAAACTTTATTTGGTATATATTATATATAATGAAAGTTTATGATACCTGCCATATTCTAATACATGCAACGGATTATATGATATAAAAATATGTATTTATCTATTTATGTACGTGTGTACGTATGTACATGATTGCATATGTACACAGAATGTACGTTCTTCGGTTACAATAAGACAGTATATATATAAAATCAACATTTCGACAAAATGATGATTAATTTTCATAATCGCCTCCGTGTAATACGTGAGTCTTCATCATAAATCGGGTCAATAAATTACAATAGAAATGTTAGGAAATTTATGTATGAGTTTGAAAGCTGAAAGATGTTACATTTTCTACTTCGTAGAGAATAATAATAGTTTAGAAATGACTGGAAAAATGATAGTTTAGATGTAGAGTAGTGAATTCGCTGATGAAGTTAGTTATTTTTATCCATGATAAATATATATATATATATATATATATATATATATATATATATAATAATAATAAAAGTTCATGATACCTGCCACATTGATTTATATATATTTGATCGATACTAAGCAGATATTTCTTGAACCTTAATAACCTCATTTAGTCTGTACATAGCTAACGTGCGTATAATTATGTGATCATCTACCACCACATTTACCTGTAGAATTTTTCCTGACACTTCCTCTAGTCTCTCAGTAGTTTGTGAGAATACATATACATATTTACATTACATGTATATATATATGTCAGCAACTATAACCGCATTTTTGCTTAAAAGTACTTGTGTCTAAATCTTCTTTTCAATATCATTACGAAATTCTAGTATGCTTACAGTATGGTTTCTTAATAAATAAATTTGCAAAATTTTTGAAAGCTGAATCCTAAAATGTTGTTAAATCTTCATTAATGATGTCCATAACCGTATTTATTCAAATATAATATATGTTTATTGTTTTTAAATATTGCATAAGTACAAAATATGGATTTTGACGAGATGTTTTGAAATTTTTCACGTATTTTTGAATTCATATATATATATATATAATACTATCAAACCTATAGAAAAATAAGTATAAAATAATTATAATCAATGTAATTCCAAACAAAATATATATTAACCTGGTATTCGTACAATTCCTGAAGAAATTCCTTGATAAGTGTAGGGATGACTACTTTCTTGTACGACGGGATACGGTTGAAACATCATATCGTTATTTATAGCTACGTGTTCTAATTCTGTGACGCATAATTCGAATAACATAGAAGCAACACTAACGTGCGAAGCAGCTAGAGCTGTACGAGTATAGACAAAGAATTAGTTTAATAAAATTTATGTGTATGAATTTCACACGTGCACGCTTACGTAATTCTGCGGTTTAATATAATACACGAAAATTAATTAAGTTAATAACCTTTTAATATGTTACTTAATGTAACTTCGCCATTGTCGGCGCATCTTTCAGCGACAGCTAGTTTTAAGAGATCTACTAATATACGCGCATCGTTTAATCCCAATAAATCTACGAATTCTCGTATAGACGACTTTGATAAAATTTCCTGTTCTGTGGTTCCAATTATCTGAAGATAAGGTAAACATTAATTTTATAGAATTATTTTTTGACTTTCATCAATATAAAAACATAAAATAAAAAACAAAATTTTAAAAACTAATTTAAGAATATAATTTAAAAATAATATGGATGCATTCCCACCTATGAATAACACGCAACTTCAGGAAAAATATCATCTGATTGATCTATTCCCGGTATTAGAAAAAGCATCTATCAATATAAATTATTAATTTAAACGAATCTAGTTCTAGCCAAATGAATCTTAATTTGTAATATTACAATGTTTAATCACAAGCAATTAGGTTTCCCATAGCCGTTTCAGCGAATCTCCCTGTATTACACTATCGTAAAACATCAAAAATATAGGATGATCAGAGATGGCGGACGATTTTGTTCTTTGAATAGCGCAGTTGATAACACTACTACAAGGCAAACCGCGTGCTCCACGTTTAGTGTACATACGGGAGATTCCTTTTTATCCAGTTTCAGTTATCACGGCATCCTATAACGATAAAGAGCGCGTTTGCGTGGGACGTCATTTTTAGTGTGAATCGAACATGACAATGCAGAGTTCCGAAAAGAATTCAAAGTTACGCGGTGTAAACTTGGTACCATCTCGCAATTCAATTTTAAAGAGGGTTGAAAATTTTCGGGAGACAGTTTTTGCAATGGGAAAAAAAGGCCAAACAACGGTTCGTAACCGGCAGGGCCTTATTTTTTCACTGGTACTGTCAACGGAACACGCTACATCGAGATGATAAACTCGTTTTTGCTTCCCCCATTTCGTCGTCATCGTATACATAGTTTGAACAAGATGGTGCGACGTATCACTGTTCGGCAGAAACACTTGCAGTACTGAAAGAAGCGTTTAGTAACCGCATATTGTCGCGTCGCACGGATTTCGCTTGGTCGCTCCAGGTTTACGAAATACGTCCACGAGACCTGGAAGACCTGAAAACTTGGATTTCTGAAGAAGCTTCAAAATTCAACGGCCTATGCTCGAAAAAGTGTTCGAAAATTGTTTAAAAAGATTTAATCAATGTATTGTCGTAAATGACTGTCATCTGAATGATATTGTGTTCCAACAAATTGTAAACTAATCTCTCGTTTACTTACTTTTAAATAAAATTTCAAACGATAATTTTGGTCGAGCAGTTTTTGAGTTATTCAAAAAACAAAATCACGCCCGTCTTCTCTGGGCCACCCTATACTATCAACAATTACTCTATCAAAACAAACCGTTACCGATTTATGATAATAAAATTAACAATGTTTAAAACTACAAGTGTTATCTACATTTCGTTATTCACCGTTTTAAAACATCATGAAATAAAACAGCAATAACAAAACCATATAGATATATTTATTTGTAGTTAAATATTCCACGTGTGCATCGATATAAAGTAAAGGATATAATTTTCCAGGTACACACAAAAGAATGAGACTTAGTATTAAAATTGTGCTTCTAATAAATCAGGAAGCTCCGAAATGTATACTTAATAGTTTAATATCGACTTTTAATCATGGATAATATTTTAATACGACTTATATTCTAATTAGTCATTATGTTACATGTATTATTAAATGAGGTAAATGTTCATATACCCTGTAAAGAAAAAGTTTGATTCAGTTATCGTATGTGTATAATTAGATGTATATAAAATTACTTGAGAAGTAGACTTGAACGTCGCAGCTATAACGGAAACGGTACTGGCAGATATTCTAGACAGAGTATGATGATAGGATGTGCTTCCGGAACTAGTTGTAGAAGAAAAATTTAATAATGGATTTTCATCGTCAGGACTGATGTGTGAACTCTAAAAAAAACATCCAATTTTATAATCTTAAGAGTTGATTATTTACTTTAAAATAATAAATAATTATGATAATAGTCCAAAACTATATTAAGTTCTATGAATTCTAAAGTTACTAATTTCGAACATTCTCTATCCGTTACATACAACTCAAATGAGAAAACTACAATTCGAACTTCGTACATTATAATCGTAGATCTTTGAGCACATTATCTGCAAGTATTATATTTAGATAAAGAAGAAACTATTACGAAATTGTTACTACTACTTCATATTTTTAAATTATAATTTTTTTTTTTAATTTCGCATAATTATAGCAATATTATTATATACATATCAGTAAAATCGTGTATTATTTTTGATCGGCAAGTAATTATTTTTAATATTTTATGAAATATAAGTTAGATAATAATATGAAAAAATTATGAAGCAAGATTTTTAACCATTACTCATTTTTCGGCGGTATAGTTATTTTTACTGAATAAAAAATTAACATCAGTGCGAGTCGTATTTGAAAATATTTATGAAAAAATACTGTAATACGAGTTATTTTCCGTTTTATTAAATGGGTAATAATCAATTTTTATTAAAGAAATTTATATTTAAATATATTTCAAAATTATTATTATTAAGAAAGATCGTAATCTAAAAAAAATCTATTTATAATGTTGATAATTAAGGTAGATAAATTACGAAGCTTACCAATGATAAATCATCAGCAGACTCGAAGGCAGGCGCAGGCGCTTCACCGCCGCCGTCAGCTATAGGAGAGATACTTGATTCTAACGTAATCTTTTTCGGAGAATTTATAACAGGATTCGAATATTTGTTTTCTGCTACACAAAAGGATGTTCACGATTATCAGAAACGCGAATAAAAATATCAAGTAATGTCGGAATTAGTACAAAAATATTGGAATTTAATGTAAAGCGTTTGATTCCATTAAATAGATGAAGCTGTGATATATTTTACAAAGCATGGAACACCTAAGCATTCTTTATACCTCGTCACGCATTTATATTAAACGGTTGGAAAGATGGAGTTTAAGTCATTAACGATCTCAGATATGCAGACGATATTGTTGTAATAATCAATTCGAAACGTATTCTACAAACCATTATATAACAACTACAAGAAGAATGCCGAAAATGTGGACTAAGTGCACGTAAAATTAAACGAAAGGTAAATGATATAATAAATAAAAAAAACATAAAGAAGTTGATGGCGTTGAAGTAATTTTTGTTTATCTTGGATCAGTGATTACCAATAATGGAAATTTAGCCATGGCGCGTAGTGCGGTTAGTAGATCAACTAGAATCTGGAAAAGTACAAGTTGATCAATGAATAGTAACTTACATCGTTGAAACTTGGTCACTTACTGCAGTGGAATTCGGCAGAATAAATTCGTTTGTAACGTTGATGTATAGAAGAATGCCTTGAGTACCGTGGAGTGATCATGTAACAAATAATTATATACATAATAAACTAGATATCAAAATACGTTCATCAGATAAAATAAGACAAATGTTTCTCTCAGATTATTTGGCTATATAGTTCGTGATGGAAATTCAATAAAACGCCGAATAATACTGAGGGGGAAAAAGCAGACCAAAGACCACGATTAAGGATGCTGACCTACACGAAGCGGCATTGACTGGCGAAGATAAGCTTGGAGAACTACAGTTAAAACGTCAATTTCACATCAACAAATAAAATGATGAATTTAATATAGCAGCTTTTTTTTCGTATATGCATAAATATTTTTCAGAAATAATCAACAATACCGACGAATAAGAAGAAATTATTTTTACCGGTTATAATCTTTTCCATTTTGGTGGCTGAAGAGGAAGACAGCGCCGAGATTACGGCATCACGAGCAAATGAAATTCTCAAAGCATTTAACATATGTTGTAAAGCAGTCTGTTTTGCTAAGTTTGAATCTAAATTTAATATCTGCTTAGATAAGGACGGTTTCTCGGGTATATTAGCATCTGGTTTAAACTCTTCTGTAGTTGCTTCTTCGATTCCTAATTAAACAATGTACGTATATTTATCAACGCGCTAAATATATATGAATTAATTATTATTTTCACTAAAAAATTAAAAAACAAAATTAAAAAAAAATCACGTTTTAATTATTTTAACGTCTCTGACAATCCGTTAAATAATTAGCTTCGTATTTAGCGAATTAATGGATTTTAGAAGAGAATATTCGCACGTCAACCTCAAACTATAAGTATCGAAAAATTGGTTGCCTGGATTATACATACAACTTTATCTACCCGTAAAAGTTTGCATCTTGTTACGAGTATACTGCATATATGATAAATATATTGCATATAACGTTTATAGAAATTTATATTATTACGGAATGAATTCAAGAAGATTAAATTTAGTCAAATTTATCGCATAACACCATTTCTCAAATTTAAGAACTACTTTCAATTGTATCACAGATTTTTATTTACTATACTACACTCCATATAAGTAAACTATCCGGTACATTTTTATATATGAAGTGTAAAAAGAATTATGCACAATAATTCAGCAATACAGCAAACATATTCTGATGTCAAGACGGGAAAATTAATTCGAAACAAATGTATGCGTAAAATAACCGCATATAATTATATAAAACCGGGTGGTCTAATCATATATTATGAAGCGATAGTATTGTATAGGTGTTTATAAAATTGAATATTTAAAATATTTATAAATTAGCGGACTAGGAAAATACTTAAATTATAGCAAATAAACAATAATGTTGTAATACAAATATTTTCAATACATTAATATTGTACAGAGAGAGTACACTGCATAATAGTGAAAAATAAGACTGTTGAGATAGTATAAAAAATTGGAGTACAGATATACAACATGAATAAAAAAAAAGACACGCTGCATTTTTTTTTCTAAACATTTTCTACGTGTATATGTGATCTTTTTGACGGCCTGTACCTTATAAAAGTGAGTTAATCCCTAATACTTTGAATACGATTTATTTATAATCAGTAAATATGTAATGTTTGCCAGCGAAACGTTGGTTCATATTTTTATTTACTTATTTATTCGATAATTAAACAACATCAATATACCCAATGTACTAGAGCCTAATGGATCGTTGTTTGAACTGAACGCAACTGGCTCGGTGCTAGCATAGGTAGGTGGTTTGTACGCTTGATAAGCAACCGAATGAGAAGATCCGCAAGCGACTCTGTTTACTTTAACATCACCGAAATCATCGACCTTTGTTGGTATGCGATTTTCTATAGACGTCCCATTTCCTTGTTGTCCGTGATCATTATCACCCCACGAGTAAACCTTATTAATAAAATAAAGTTTATTATGTTTAGCTAAGTGTAAGAAGCATCTAACGGATTAGATCCGTACGTACGTTTTTTTCGTCAATAAAATAATTTCGCATAAATCATACTTATTTACGGATATAACGTATCTGTCGTAAATCTTCACACGTTGATTCATACTGTATGTTTTCATGTGTAACATCGAGAATTAAAGATATAATTAATTGACTAGGGAATCTAACTCGAGTTGAAATAAAAAATAATTGACACCGATAACGCGAATAATCGAATTGATGATAAATAATAATCCTATTGTGAACACGGTTATATATTTTTATAAATTTCATTAATCTCTCTCATTTCTGAAGTGGTCGAAATATCTGTACAGAATTTTCAAAAATGAATTGAAATATTCATATTAATATATATATATATATATACTTTTGCACGTTAAGAACACAATGACACAATAATCGATTTCATTATCAGATATCACACATGAAAAAAAAAATGATGATTAAATCATACTTACCACCCCCAAAGATGAAACAGCCAAACAATGCAAAGCGCCTACTGCGACGTCTATTATATGAACTTTGGACAAAGTTGAAACCAATGTAGGTACTCTAACATGGTTATTTGAACCATGTCCAAGACGATAATAATCTCCTTTACCCCAAGTGTATACCTACGAAGTTATATCGTTTATTAGATAGTGAACACCGGAAATAGTATTAAACACTACATATATTGTATATTTATAGGATATACAATAGTTTATAGAAAATAGAAACCAAATATTAAAACAGTGTAGAGTAGTAATTTGATTTCCTGTCGATAGTCGATGGATAGTCAACAAATACAAGTACAACGAAATATGTCCCGTTGTTTATAATACAATAATCTATTCATCGTGAACCGGGATCTTGGATAGATAACGGCAATCTATAAGATAGCGCAAAAATGGAAAAACTTCGAATCTATATACTCTTGTCAGATTTGATGAATCGGATAGTCGTTACATAGTTGGTTAACATATATGTAGAAAAAATGTTCCCATTCCGTATTATTATTCGTCTATATTCTACGCGTTCTTCGTTTCAGTACAATCGTCTCGTCACTTTAAAATAATAACAATTATACCGAAATGAATATATATATATATAAATATTTTTCTAGTCCGAACATAACGTATAAATACAAATTCAATTCTTTGTTCCACAAGACGTTAACTCTTAAATAATAATCATCATTTCAGTTTAAATTTATTTCAAATTACACTTTCATTACAAGCATATATAAATGATATAAAATATGTAAATTACGGTAATAACCGGCTATGTACATCATTGCACGAGCGACCTATTAATTATAAATAACAATACAAGAAATATTATTGTTACCGTTTTGATATTTAACTCGATTTTTAATATTATTAAAATTCCATTCCTTATGTTAAATTATCGACAAGCCAATTAACGACAATTTAAAGAATAATTAATTTGAGCTTCATTATTATGAAATAACTATTATAAAAAATAATAGAAACATGATCATTCCGATAGTTGCATAATGACGAAATGTTACGGCAAGAATTATGATCGAGACACATATATAGCGCTTATATACAACATCGTATATCATCCGCATTTATTTTCTTGACATCGTTATCAATTCTTGAATAGTGGTGCACTGACAGAAGATTTCTTTTTTACTATATTAACTATGGTTAATTTTTTTTTTGCCTATTGATTTTTTTAATGGTATATACATAGAATAACAAAGTGTTAAAGTGTCAAATAGACGGATAATAAATCAAAACCTTATATAAGTTCATCGAAATCTTAATAAGTTCCCCGAAATGCAAATATTAATTTTTTAAAGCTTATCATACCTTATTAATTAGAAGGAAGCTTTCCTATTAATTATAATTATTTACGATTTCTTCTGTATATAGATTTAAGGTCGAATGACGGCTACGACAATAATTGAAAATAAAACCTTAGTATTATAAATATCATGGTTTCTCATTATCATCATTTTATCATAAATTGGGAATCACGACGACGGTTTATTTTACACACACACACACACACACATATATATATATATATAATACATTTATTATAACGACGGGATTATCTTTTTACTGTGTTTACAAATTAATCTTAAATTTCATTATAAATTTAACCGACCATAAGAACTCTATTACATTTTATATTACATTTCTTGTCTAATAATTTTATGATTTTTATTGGATGATATTTCTTTATAATCTTCATATTTTTCAGATATTTAAAAATATTACCCTAAATATTTATTTTTACGTTGCTTCTTCTGTTCACCTTCGTGAATAATTTATCCGAAGTTCATATTTGATTATCGATCATGTGGAGACTTTTTTCCATTATATTCGTTATTATTGCGGTTCTTTTAATTTTTAAAAAATACGTCTAAAATTATTCATTAAAACGATATTAAAAAAGAAACATTATAACACATCGTGACTTCAATTGATTTAGTTACTTTTCTTTCTCTTACAGACTGTTCTGAAATGAACAACACAACAAATATATTTTATATTTTGTATGTAAAATGTACATAACAAGAAAATCCGGTCTCAGTAGAAAAAAGTGACTGTTTAAACGTTATTAATTCACTAAAACTAATTAACAGAGTGTACGGTTAATATTGTAGATATCCGGAAGTAAGTAGTAACCGTATTAAGGCTTAGGTAAACGATTCAGATATTATTTTTAATAATTTTTGTAATTTATATTCATTTTGCAAGTTTACTAGGTTCTGAAAATTTATTTTTTATATATAAAATAAAATATATAATAAAAGATTTAAACACCAACAGTTTTTGGTATACGGTTTATTAGTTTACAATGCTCAGTGATAACTTTCCAAAAATATCAGATTTTAAAAGATATTTACTTTCTAAATTACTGTAAAAAAATTAAATATCTACATAGTTCTGTATTATAAACGTTTGAGTACCTGTCCAGACTTTGTCAAAGCCAATGAAAATTGAGCCCCACATTCAATCCGTATCACATCTTTGTCGTTTAAAAATTCAATATTACAAGGTACTTTACATTCTTCACTTGTTCCACGCCCTAATTTACCGAAATCACCATCGCCCCAAGAATATACCATTCCTTTATTGTCTAAGGCTAACGTCTGAGCGTCACGACTACCACATGCTACTTGAATCACGTGGTTACCCAATAGAGCTCTTACCTGAAAACAAAGAATAAAATTCAATATACTTTACGAAAACTAAATATGTATTCTTATAAAGTACTACAATCAGACCTGTTTTAAATTAAATGTGTTTCGAACAATTTCGCGTTTTAAAATTAGATTAATTAAGATATTTCGAATACACATTGACATAAAAATATTGCTCCTTAAAATTATTACCATTCACAAATAAGATAATTTTACATCTAAACGTATTCGTTCGTGACGTATCCGAGCCAAATATAATACTTTCTTGGACCACTTCGATAGTAGCGTGATGATTGGCACTCATATAATTCATTAAATTACACAGGGGATCGACTAGAGTGTGTGAATTTCTTCACAATAACAGGTTAGATCCTCCGCATTTGACCATGTTTTCCTTTTTTCCTCCAGACCTGCCTGTTAAATGCTGGTGCAGATTTTTTGCACCTCTCCTATTGTGTAAGTACTCTGTTCTCTTTATCGTAGCTACTGCTGGAGATCATTGTATCTGTAAAACTCCCGATTGTAGACGTAATGCTACTACCACTTTGATATACATCGCGAATCTAAAATCCTATAGCTATTTAGTTTTATGCCAACAGCTACCATCCGCCTTGTATTAGAAGACGCTATACCATTTAAGAGGTAAATGATTTCTAATTAAGTTATTTTAAGGCACTCAGTGATTATGCACATACTACCATTTACAGCGACGTTTATATTTTCCACATTTGTTACGACGATCGTCGTATGTTCACGTCATAATAAATTTAAATTTATTAAATTGAAAGTGGAAAGCTAATATTTAATTTAATTAATATAATAAAACAAAATTTATATATATAATTATTTATAAGTAAAATATATTAAAATTATTATAATAAAACCAGACCGGATTTGTAGTGGATAGACTATTGTTATACAATAATAATAGTTAATTCGTTAATAAAAGTTTAAAAGTTGAATATATTGGAGAGTAGTGATTTTATTAATTAATTATAAATAAACAAAATATAACACAATCACTAAAAGTTTTTTAATCGCGAAGCTTTTCGACAGTTACGTCATTTTCAAGCGCGAACAAAAATTATTACATTTTTTTTTTAATTTTTGTTCGCGCTTGAAAATGACGTAACTGTCGAAAAGCTTCGCGATTAAAAAACTTTTAGTGATTGTGTTATATTTTGTTTATTTATAATTAATAAAAGTTTAGCCAGTAAAATTAATTTTGGTTAGTCGAGAAGAAAAAAAAGCCAGTAAAATTCATTTAGCCAGTAAATAATGAAGAGAGTCGAGTAATTTTTGTTTAACAAGGGTTAAGAAAAAGGTATAAAAAGGACTGATGAAATTAGTACTTTCATTTTTTTTCTCGCAATGAGTCGGAACGCTAGTTTTAAGTCTAATGAAGTATTTGGGATTTTATTGATTTTCCAAAATTACTCCCTTCTATTGCTTCCATCCTAGTTTCACTGTTCCTAAGATAAAAAGTGTTGAAGAGTATGCCAAAAAATTATAACATTTATTTACATAGTCGCGGTGTTTACACGTTATACAGTATTTTGCGAAAAATAATCTAAAATTAAACTACTTAAGAACTGAATTATAGAATAGAAAACCAAGTGAACTTGTGCTTTTGAAAAAACGACATCTGCATAATGCTTGACTGATTTTAAATAATTAGTTTTTGAATGATGTTGAATAAATTTCGAAATACACACACACACATATATATACATATTCTTAAATAAATACGCAAATTTTTAACCTCGAGCTTTAATAACCTTAAGAAACAGCTGCACTGACCATGAATTGCAAAACAGTGTACTATAGTAATTTATATAATGGTTTTAAAATTTCGTAAGTTAATGAATAATCATTTTGAGTACTAAATATATGGAATTTGATATATTTTATAACACACACATGCGCGCATACACACACACGCGCGCACACACACACACACACACACACATATATATATATATATATATATATATATTATTATAAATTTTAATTATTTTTATTCTTATTTCGTGTTAAAGGAAAGAAAAAAATATATAGAAGTTCATGAATAATTTTTAATATAATACATTTCATTATATATATATTTATAAATTTAAATACAATTCCTAATACTAAAGTTTACCGTTTTAGGAGTTTTAAAACGACTCAACAATGATGAACTTAAATTCAGTATTGTAACAAACTTAATAAAGTGTGATCTTAAACAAGAAAATCCTGAACATTCATTAAAGGAAGCTATAGAATGAAACTGTGAGATCTGTAACTACAAATGATACAAATAAACTAAGGAGCAAGCATTGACTATTAATTGCCACCTAACATAAAATAGGAAAGCCAAGAAGCGAAAGGATTAAATACAGCGGAAGTCTAACGATCTTACATAATGATGAATTGAGAGATTAAAAAAAAAAAGCAAGACAATATGTATACAATATATATATTAGAAGTAAAGATCTTTACTATATAGTAAAAATACTATTAAGTCATCAGTGCCGCAACGACTTCGGTAGTTACACCCGGCACTATTAAAATAAAAAAAATAAATACTATGTAGAGAATTTAAAACACGAAACTGAATAATTAATGACGTGGTAGAAAAAGCAAGTACGAACAAAAAATAATCAGTTTAGAGTTGTAAATCATACTGCTAGCAATGAAAAAAGTAAATATAACTAGAATAAGAATATTGTGCAATATGAACCGGAAACACTGCAGTCAGAAATCAGCATGTAATTAAAAGCTAAACAACCGAACAAAATTCTTCCTCATATCAATATACATGAAAGTTTCAAGCAGACCGTGTTAAAATTATAGAATGCACTGATATCACATACAAAAAATCACGTTTCGCGTTAATAATAATCGGTTGAAACAATATGTAAATTACCATGCAAAAGAAAAAAAGGGACTAAACCTCAAATCTTGTTTGTTCGACAGTTGATATGAGAAATGTATGTTTTTATGCTTTATTCATTGTCGTAAAGCATTTGATTGTATGAAGTGGACAAAACTATTAGAAGTGTTGACAATCATGGATGTACCAAACCATTTTCCCATTCTAGTTAGAAATCTTTGCACACAACCAAGAGTGAGGATAAGATTAGATGAAGCTATTTAAAAAACATTCATCAACAAAAAAGCGTACGCCAAGGTTGTTCATTATCGTCTATGCATTTAAACATATATGGGAAATACATAATGAGGAAGCGTTGAAAGATTTTAATGAGGGAGTTAAAAATAAGGAAAGAACGAACATCGAATCTACAATACGTTGATGATACTACGCTTACCTCACAGATCAAAAAGAAAACTATAGGACAGAGTAGAGAGACTCATCATCAAACAAATCAGATATAAATCATAATCTGAATAATTATATCGAAATATTTAGATTTATAAAAGCAACATAACTCTAAAAACAAATGCGAATTTGAAGGCCATTAATATCCGGTCTTCCTTGTCCTAAACTCTATTCCGCCGTAATCCATTATAGTGCGGGTGGCCAATAATTGTTAAATTAGTATTTCCTCATCTAATATAACGTAATAATATAAGAAGGTACTCACCAATTTAGGTTTATACTGCGTCATATTATCACCGTGTCCGAGACGTCCATATTCACCTAATCCCCAGGTATATAATTCACCGCAAGATGTTACGGCAGCGCTATACGAACTTCCACAAGCGATTTCGCTAATACGTTTCGACTTGAAATACTCGATTATTTTGGGTTTAGATAAAAAATGAGCATTTCCATGGCCGAGTTTTCCATCATCGCCTTCACCCCATGAAAACACCTACGATAAGCATCATGCAAAATGAACTTATTTCACGCATAATTCAAGAAATATTTATACAATGTTTATTTATCGTTGGTTGTTGTATGTAATTTTAAAAAATTAAGATGCGCCACTTAAGTATATAGGTTGTATATTGTTAATGTTTGCATTCTAGTTTTCAATGCGGATAATTTATTTTATTTATCAAATTTGAGAATACCAGACCAAATAAACTTAAATTGTATTTTTCTTTTAATAAATACACACACACACACGCATATATTATATATATGTGTGTATGTATGCGCAATAGGTCAACGGAATATGTGGCATTACAAATAACGTCAATAATCGATTACTTTTATATTTGTGCATCTATGTATAAGTTCTATTTATTTCTATTCTATTCGTATGGTTCGATGCGGAAAGACTGCTTACATCACTCCAGATTACGTATTCATGTCAGCGCTAACGGTGACACTTCGTGAACATCATTAAAAGTA
This sequence comes from Coronaproctus castanopsis, assembly GCA_032883995.1. Classification (NCBI taxonomy): domain Eukaryota; kingdom Metazoa; phylum Arthropoda; class Insecta; order Hemiptera; family Monophlebidae; genus Coronaproctus; species Coronaproctus castanopsis. The sequence continues at coordinate 157,978,095 of CM065052.1, forward strand.
CCGTTACAAGTTCATTTGCTCATCCACAAACAATGTGCTCAATGGTTTGCTGAAGGTATCAATTCCCGCGGTTAGTTCATCAATATCAAATGGTTTTGCCAATTCAGAGCGTTCTACAGCAGTTCTCTTTAATTCCGATAGCTATTTCTTGATTCGTCTACTAACAAACTTGTCAGTAGGAGCACGTGTGACATCTACTATGCAGTTAGCCACGCTATTTGGATTTGCGGGATTTTTTTATTCATCGTTGTATATTCTTTCTTTCCTGAAAGTTTTCTACTCGGACGTGTGCAATTCGTATTTTCGACGAATTCTGTCCATTTTTCCCTACGAGCTTTGTCCAATTTCTCGATAAGTTTATTAGCTGAATTAGCGTCACCTGCTATCTTGTGTGTTTCTTGGTTACATTTATCGTTCTATCCGTAGGTAGAATTTCTGAAATCCGCGAGGAATGAACTTTTTCCCAGCTCCAATTACCAATCCACAGAATAGTTTGTAATTTGTCTGCAATAGCTTTCTAAACCGGACATGACTCTAACGCGTTAGTAAATGCTTCCCAGTTTGGCTTTTTCTAAATTCCATCGTGGTACAGGTTCTGACGTTATTGAATTTAGTTCAAAGCAACGTTTAAAATAATCGGCCGATGTTAACTGAATGAAAGCGGTTAAGATTGGAATTGGCCGCATCTGTTTATCTAAAGTTACAAAACATAGATTAAGAGTTGAGTCTTTTTTTCAACGGGCCGAGTTAAACGTGCCAATCTGCTTTGGATCATGTACAAAAACAAGTTCGTCTGGTAATTGATGACGGGCTCTCCGGTTGGGTCGTCGTAATTATATCCCCACATTGTATGCTGACTGTTAAAGTCTTCGGCTACAACTGCCGGCTCAGATACATTCAGGATAACATTAGCAGGCCATGTGTGGCCCGGAGGTTTATATACGTAATATATGAATATGTTATCCATTTTGACGTTTAAAATCGATATATCATCTTTCTCCTCCGCTTGTATTAGTTGCATATTATGCCCGCTTTAATGTAATTCGTTATTTCATAATGTTTATTACAAATCGCTCCAGAAATTACGATCCAGTTCTGACAAGCTGTTAGCTATCAGCGGAATGTGTTTCTTGAACTAGTGCAACGTTTATATCTTCTTCGATCGATAACTTATGGATTACCTCCCTTTTTGCCTTTGTCATTCCTTCCACATTTATTTGGAGGATCTTTATATTATCTTTCGCTGTGTCCGGTTGAAAGTTTTTGTCAGAGTCCGGTTACTGGAGCCTTAAAAAGGGCTACTTCGAATGCTGTGATGATGTTTCCGCATACCAATTGAGTGAGGTGTTTATACACAGTTCGCCTGCAATTCTGAATACTTTAGCCGCTATCAAAGCGTTGCCCGCGGTGGACGACGTGGACGCGTATTTAGGGTTCCATCTTTATGGATAAGTTGAGATGAAGTATCTCGTATATCGAAAATTGTATGTATATAGGAAGTAAGACGAATCCATATCGAGTTATATTTTATGTATCTACTGCAGTCTCTAACCAATTTATTTATAAAGATATATATACACTTAAGAGCGTGTACGAATAACTAGTTTTGTAGGGGGGATATCAATTATATTATTATGCAACGGTGGAAATACAATAATTACGTAAAAATGGCACAATAAGAGTTGAAAAACTAATACAATAGACAACAGCTAACTGAAGTTGTTAAAAATATTACTACAAAATATAGTCTCTTAAAAACGTACCTTTCCAGAAAACGTTAAAGCCATGGCGTGTTTTCCTCCAGAATGAACAGCGACCTTTTTAACAGAATACTGATTAAGACTAGTAATACGCCTTGGTGAAGAACTCAACGAATTCGTATTACCCAAGCCTAAACGACCATTAATATTATCGCCGCATGCATAGACCTATATCCACATATACGTGAAAAAATTTTCATTGAAATATTATGTTATCATTACAAATTATTTACACCCAGCGTTAAAGAATAAATATTAGCTAAACCTATCCAATTCAACTCGAAATGACATTTCAGCTTCTCATAAATGGTTCAATACCACGTAGTTTATAATTTTCATATTTAATATTTTCGCGTGTATGATGATATTTAACCTTAATAAAAAAAAAGTATAACATAAATTTCGTTAGATTTTATACACGTCGCTGTGTCATTGGTCGGTAATGCATCGAATTAAATTTCTCATAATGTAAGTTTCAACGTTAAATGCAATGTTTCAATATTAGGATTTTAAAAATTATATTTATCGGGTGACCCGGAGAAGACGGACAGTTTTATTTTTTGAATAACTCAAAAACTGCTCGATCAACATTTTGAATGAAATGTTATTTAAAAATAAGAAAACGAAAGATTAGGATTTGTGTAACACAATATCGTTCAGATGACCGTTATTTTCGCAACAATACACTCATTCAGTCTTTTTACACAATTTTCGAGCATAGGTCGCTGAATTTTTAAAATTTCTTCAAAAATCCGATTTTCAAGTCTTCCAGATCTCGTGGTATCCCCACAAAAAATCGCACAACCTTTAATTCTTTATCTCTCGTGTGTACATTAAAAGAGAAGCACGCGGTTTGCGTTGTAGCAGTCGTACCAACTAAGTTATTCAAAAAACAAAACCGTCCGTCTTTTCTGGGTCACCTTATATAATTAATATTTAATAAATTGTAAAAAATGTTGTAATTACATAATATAAAGTATTATTAAATACAACAATAACAGCGTACAAAATATATATATATATATATATATATATATATATATATATATATATATTTATTAATAATACAGCAACACCTAGTTGCTTACTGACACAATAAGCTTAACGTTAAACACAAAATTTGTATTACCTTTTAAACAGAATCATATACTTATATGTAATTATGGTCAAAAGTATATTTAAACCGCTTAATGAAATAGAACATTTTGAGACAAGATTTAATACAAAAAATGTAACGATGTGCATTTTTTTAATATATATTTTATATATACTTTGATTTTTCAAATTTCATAATTATTTGAACATTTAGTAAGTAGTTTACTTTTATTTGGTGATTAAGATTTCGTATATTTAATTCATTCTTATTCAATTCAATTTTTGTTATTCAACCATCTGATGCCCCACGAATTGAAGTAAAGTGAAAGTAAACATGCACAAATAAGTATGTGTTGTAATTCCCTTCCTGAAGGAAGACAAAAAATCCCGAATTTAACTGGTAAAAAAGTGATAATGCATCCTGTCATCCTGTAAGACTACCACCTACGATAAGCATGATTTTTGTTTTGAGACGAAAAATGGCATAAAAGAAATTATTAATTTCAAAAAGACGGTACATAATAATGCATCGGAAACCTACCACTAGAAGAAAATGTTATAGAAATGCGATGCCTTAAAGAAATCGATAATGATAACGAACAGTTCTGGCTATAAACAGCCCGAATAAAATAAAAGCGCCTGTGAAATAAGCGATTAATATACGAAATCGGTCATATGCGGTTAAGATATTTAAAAAAAATATTCAATAATAAAAATTATAGAAAAAATATTCATTATTATTGTAGTACGGGAAAAGTAGAAGTTGTTGAATCTTGCAGGAAATTAAACCAACCTACACAAGTCCGTGAAGGATTACTGAAAAAATAGAAGTAGAATAGCGAGGACGGAATCTGCACGTTAGATTTGAATACATAACAAGAATAAACGTTTTCTGAAATTATTTACATCGTACTCAAATAGATTACATTAAGAATTATTTCAAAATAATTTTTTTGAATTTACACAAAAATTTAAAATCAAACTAGAAATCGTATAGAGTTTCATATTATCATTATCGGTCATCAATTTTTATTTCTATATTTAGTAAAAAAAAATCTCCATAAAAATTATTACTAATTTATTGATTTTGTTGCTAAACGGAACTAATATTCATATTTATTTCATTTTTTAAAAAGCGTAATGGAACAAGAATTGGTGACTATTAATTGAAAGTAAAGTATTGTAACATTTAATACAGATTGTATGTAATCTATATGGAAAATACTGTGAGAATTAACAATTTCGCGGCCATTTAAAATATAAACTAGAGTTAAACAAGGATGCATAATAACGCATATTTTGTTTCATATTTACATCGAATATATAATGCGCGAAGTACTAGATGGATGAGAAGGAAGAGTGGCGATAGGAGTTTAAAAAATTAATATGCTGATGATATTTATTACCCTCCTTGAAAGAGTAATAAAGAAAATGTTAAATGTAGGCGGGAATTGAAATATTAAATTAAAAAAATCTAAAACAAAATTAATAACTGATACAACCTAAAATAATTAGACAGAATCCAACAAAATCGTCGACTACGAAATAAAACGAATACAAGGCGTCGTGAAGAAGAAATACGTCTACGAATCGCACCAGCGAGAATAACGATGACAAAAATTGATAAAATTTGTTGATTCCGACGTTACAAAAAAATAAAAATATGATCAATGCCATCATTTTTCTACGTACAACATGTGCAACCGAAACACGATGCATTAAGAAAGTGAACGTAAGCATGCTTTTTAAATGATAATAAATAGAAGAACACTGAGTATCGTGAACAGTACGTTGAAGTAATAAGTCCACACTGTACATTAATTAAAGATAAAACTAGATTACTAGCTACAGTAAACAGAAATAGGGAGAAATATTTTGGAAATGTCAGTGGTAAACATGCACGAGAACGATATCCTGTACGCCGGATAAAGGAACTAATGATCGGAACCGTTTCACATGGTGGAGGATGGCGAACGCTGGGAACAAATTTCAGCGTACAACGTAATGTTTTTACATTCTTACGTAATATACATAATAGACGTAGAATAGTAAATAAATTGTAACAATGCATACTTTTCCGGTGTAGGAAACGATGAACAATGTTTTTGAACCACCGGCTATGTGAATCGGTTTAAGAGTCGAAAGTGATTCGGAGAAGGCTGGAAATTTCATTTTCGAACCTTTAATTCCACCCAGTTGTTCTTTGTCGTTTAAACCCCAAACGAATACTTTATTTTCTAACCGGTCATTCACTGTAGACTGCTGTTCATTCAGATAGCCACCGCTGCTATCCTGTACACAAGTTAAGACAAATTTGAATATAGTTAATAATGAAAAATTTTTAAACCGCATTAAGTTACACAATAATGCTTTACAGGTACTTTCTGCCGCGTAAACGTTATGAATGTATAAAAAAAATATCAGAACAAACCGAAATATTTTTCAGTTAATAAATTTTAGTGCTTGAATATAATACCTGAATATCGTTGTAGTCCAATGCCAAAAATGGAGCGGAACTCGATAAATGAATGGTATCCTTCTTTTTTCCGATCATGTGAATAGCGTGTACTTTACAATCAATACCTAGGCTACGACACATTGTTATGTCGATTTCCACGCAAGAGTAATACTAAAAAAATACGATGCATTTTTAGTAGTTTCATTTATTTAAAAGCATTGTATTGTCTTAAAAAATCAGTCGTGGAAACCAAAATGTATCAAAAAGTGATTACAATATTACTTGAAAATCCAAAATTTATCATAATTCATCCTACATTTAATATTCGTCCACATAAGCGTTAAAAAAATGATACATCTGTTTATGCTATTATTGCTATATCATCGGCAAATCTACTTGTGTTATATATTTTACCATTAATATTTATTCTATTATTATTTTCCAATATATAATATATAGAACAACAAGGGTGTATTGTGTGTGTATATCTATGTGCATGTATTTGTCAATTAAGGTTACCTTTGTGCGTGTACACGGAGGGACATGTATATTTCGTATAATATGTATATGTTTAATGATCAGTAAAGGTACGCAAAACGGCCATACTATAATGTCAGAAGATAGTATAGTACCCACAGTGAGTTTCTGCGATCAAAGTTATTCGTAATTTACCCAAATTAATTTTTTAATTAAAACTCCATCACCGTGTAATATTTCGGATATTCATTCGTAATTTCTATAAAATTATTTTTAACCGTTGGCCGTATAACAGTACGAAATATAAATTATAAATTTTTATTTCTAATTTTATTTTAAATGGCATATGCATATTAATTCAGTTTATATATGTTCGCGGTATAGAATACAAAACTGTTGACATTTACTTTTCTTTTATTATACTATCTTTGTACAATTTTATTTTTCTTTCTCTTTTATATATATATATATATATATATATATATATATATATATAAAATATATATATATATATCACCTACTGAAGTGATCATAAAACTGTGATGATGAAAGTAAAGGCTACCTCACTACCTCGTTATCTTTCCGAGATTTCAATAAATTATAAAAGTGGCAATACTTATTATGAGCAAGCTACAGTAATCGGCAATTTTATTTTTCTTTCTCTTTTATATATATATATATATATATATATATATATATATATATATATATATAAAATATATATATATATATCACCTACTGAAGTGATCATAAAACTGTGATGATGAAAGTAAAGGCTACCTCACTACCTCGTTATCTTTCCGAGATTTCAATAAATTATAAAAGTGGCAATACTTATTATGAGCAAGCTACAGTAATCGGCACTAGACATTTGGTAAGATATCTAATGTGAAATATGAAACTACCCATAATAAAACGAAAATCTTGTCAAGTATACGACTAACTTAATTGAAGTAAAAATTATAACATGGAATGTAAGGTCTTTAAAGACAACAGGAAAATTTGAAAATATCAAAATCGAAATAAAAAAACATAAAATAGATACAACAACCACTGAGGCGATACATTAAAGTGTCAATAAAGAAAAAATAGAGTAGGATTAAATGGAGAAGCAGAGTACGATCTTATTTCCAATTTAAGGACAGAATATTTCTGGTAAAACTGAATTCAATGTCAACAACAACGATACTAAAAACAGTAAAATATATGAGCAACCGGAAAAAACTATAAGTTATGCAGAAGACAAAGACAATATAATTATAGTAGGGGATTGGAATGCGATGATTCGAACAACCACCAAGAACACCCGGTGGTATTCAAGAAAGGTATTAAATAAATAGATAATATCACGGATAAGAAATAGATACCGAAATCAAATAAAGCGATACAAACACAAATAGCGATTATAACCTAGTATTGATAGTGTCACGACTACATCATAAAAAGGGGTAAATTTAAAACAATTAACAGAAGATAGTGGGAAATTCAAGAAATGAATAACAACGAAATAAAATTCAATTATCAAGAGCAAATCGAGATTAGATTAGAAATAATGAACGAAGGAAACGGTGCGAATTGTAAGTAATAAAAGTACGCATTTATTGTGTGCTCTATTTATATAGGACTGAAATTTGGATTATAAATAAAGGAGGACAAAAGAAGCTGGAGGCGTTCCAAATCTGGTATTGGGCGAAAATTAAGAAAGGTAAAAAGCTAGATAAAATTAAAAATATCAATTAGTGAAAAACACTGCTTGATTAAGATCAAAAGCGAAAGGACATACAGTTAAATAATGCACGTAACAAGAAATAACAGATATTAAAGACGATCATCGAAGAACGAAAAGAACAGCACAAAATTCATTACATAAATAATAGTACATACAAAAAAATAATAATTAATTCTTTTACTTTTAGAACACCCGGGCCAAACTATGTCTTGCATGATCCTGCAAACATCGTTGATGCAACAAGATGCGCCAGGACAAAATGAGTTCACATTTCAGTGAACGATGTCAATTTTATTTATATACTAATTTATCCGTTCAATTTTTAATAAAGTATATGTAATTCGCAACAATCAATTATTTCCCGATATAAACTAACGAGAATCATACGCGATGAAAAATATTAAAATTTTAACTAAATCAGTTTCGTGTTGATTGCGACAGTGGGAATACGTTATTATTCTTACTCTATATTAACGCCTTTTTTTTTAAGTGTAAAAGAAAATTTAAGTATATAACTTATGTGTATTCGAATCAGTTTGTTTCGAGTATTACGATTCAGCGATTGTTGTTGCGGAAAAATTTACTGGTCATAAGTTATGTAATTTTTAAGTTTACAGCAGAAATCGGTAAGATTGTTCTTTTACTCGCCTCGCTATTTAGTTGTATATTATCAGTATATCGAGATAAGATAAGAACGACCGACCGTTTCATTTCAAATTATCAGTGCAACCACTTTAACGGTTAAAATTATCGTCATAATTAACTTACATCTTGTTCGATTTATTATTATTATAATTTTTTTTTTCTTTTTGGTTTTCCTTTCTTATTAATATTTTTATTTACTCACCCACTCCGTTGGAGTTTGGGTGCTCATCCTTGTTCGTGAGTTCACTCATGAACAATGGATAAACTTAAAAAATTAAGTGACCTTCTTAGGGGGGTCTCTAATTTAACAAATGAAGTAAAAGCTCAATTTAATAGCAAGAGCGTAACTCAAACCAAGAAGGAGAATATTCTAAAATTGACGTCAGAAATCGAGACTCACATGGTAGCGTTATTAGGCCTTATCGATGCACTTAAAGAAATTATAATTGAAAAACAGACTAATATAGAGAATGCGGTTAAATCTGTTCTTCACACTAATGTTTCTTCAACTCAACGACCACCTTATAGCAGTGTTACAGCCAATAAGAAACAAGTAAATAAGAATAAACTTATAATTAAAATGGATAACGTGGAAGAGTTTGAAAAGCAATTAAAGGAAAAAGTCTGCCCGAGTAAAGAAAAGGTGCAAGTTACCTTTTATAAAAAACTAAATAGCAACACCGAAATAATTAATACAGCGACGAAACAGGATTCAGAAAAATTGAAAGCAATTATTAACGAACGTATAACAGACTATCATGTGCAGCAAGAAAAGCTGCTAGACCCCACAATTGTACGAACAAATAACTTTGTAAAAGAAGATTTCAATAATTATTTTATTGACACATTTGGCTCGCCACCAGTCTCTGTTACAAAAGTCCAAGGACCAAAAGCGAGTCGTGTGTACATAAGATGCACACCGGATCAATATAAGCAACTATCTGAAGAGAAACGTATCCGAATAAAATGGGAATCGCTAGTATTCGAAGATTCGCTGAACCCTCGATTCTGCAAGAAATGCAATCGATTTGGACACTCCGAAAAATTTTGTCGCGTCCAAGATAGTTATTTACAATTTATTACGAAACACAAGGAATTAACCTGTGTTAACTGCCTATATAACTCAATAGCTAAATCGTGCAACTATAAAAATGTTGATTGCGCCCTTGGTAATACAGACATCATCACCAAGTCTATGGCAAGCATAGACCACACTACCTCAAACAAAAATTGTCCGTGTTACGTTAAAGCAGTTCAAAATTTAAGATCTAAGACCAACTTTGGATCTTAAACTTACATATCTTAATGTAGGTAACTCATATGCTTGTCAGCTACTTTTCTTAAAGAGTGTAGTGGATTCTAGCAGTGACCTGACGGTTATTGCTGAACCTTATCTATATAATGGTGCTCTTTCCGTTCCATATGATCTTATTTCGTATTATAATAATAGAATCGCATTTAAAATCAAGCGCGATGTCCCCCATAGGTTACTGCTCAACCAAAACAACGTTATAGCCATAGTTATAAATAAATACTTGTTCCTTGCATGCTATTTATCTCCTAATAAACCCAAATATAATCACCTGGACCTTATGGATAGAACCATTAAGTCCAACTGTAAATATTTACCTATTCTGGTTGGCGACTTCAATATAAGGTTGCCAGCCATGGAGAGTAGAGTTCCATTCAATGACTTCTCAACAACTTTTACCGAATTTTTGTTCGGTAATGATCTAGTCATTAAAAATTATAAAACACCTATATTTAGTAACTACAACGGGGAGAGCATTATTGATTATTTAATTGTTCATGCCAGAATCCAACAATTGGTTACCTTTTCACTAAATTATTTTGACCTAACATTTCACCGAAATATTCTCTCTACCCTTTCTTTTCAGATTTGTAAAACTCAATCAAAGACATTTAAAAAATTAGATTTAACTCTTTTTTCTAAAAAAAAAAATATATTATCAACCTTCAACAACGTATTGAAAATTCTAATAATATCACAAATCTTAATGATAACATTACCAAATTTAATAGTTATTTATCTAAAATTTCTCATATGCCACATGTTGAGGTTACTGCTCCAGCAGTTGACTGGTGGAATCCTACTCTTCAAAGGCTGAAAACTCAAATTGATAAAGTTAGGAAAACTAAGAACAAATGTAGAAACATCTCCAAGTCCTTTGTTTTGAATGCCACCTTAGTGACATTAAATAAAGAATATAAAAATGCCATTACAAAAAGTAAACGTTTAGCTTGGCGACAACTCATTCAAAATTGTACTGCCTGGGGTCGCCCTTATAAATATATCTTTAATAAGAACAAATTAACCATAATTCCAGATATTACCGTAGGTAATTCTATCTTGACAGAGAATTTTGAAAAATGTAATGCCTTTCTAGACCATTTCTTCCTTCGGGTCGATGGCGGTTGGATTTCCACTAGTTCCATTGCTGGAGCAGTTGTTCCCTCAACTACTTCTAATGACATAACTATCCTGGTGAAGAGGCTTAATAATAAAAAAGCTCCTTCTTCAGATAAAATAAATAACAAAATCGTCAAGTATTTAAATTCTAAGTTCCCTAATTTATTTAGTTCGATAATTAATAAGTGCTTTGCACACCAGATCTTTCCAACATGTTGGAAAGTGGCTAATATTAAGCTACTTTCGAAACCTGGAAAATATCCCAGCTCCCTATCTGCATATAGGCCAATCTCTTTACTGAACTCCATTGGTAAAGTGTATGAAAAGGTTATCAATGAAATCCTCTTAAAAGAAGCTGATAGCCTTAATATTTTTCACCAGAACCAGTTTGGCTTTCGGAGGGGATTCTCTACTGAGAATGCCCTCTACAAGCTCATGTCTGGAATCAAAACACAACTGACTGCTGGCCATTCTACAGTTGTCATCTCCTTTGATATCAAGAGGTAGTCAGCAATCATTGCTATTTTAAAACAATTTAATATTAACCCTTTCATCATTAACGTAATTATTAATTATTTCCAAAACAGATATGCGATTCTTAACATGAATGACTCTGTCGCCGACAGGAGATTACAGTGTGGTGTTCCTCAGGGATCTGTCCTAGGACCCACACTCTGGAATCTTCTCTATTCTCGTGTTCATTTTCAAATAGATAAATCCATTTCTTATACGAACAAATATATTCACCTACGCAGACGACTTATGCATCTCCTTCAGTATTGATTGGCATTATGATTTCAAATTAATTGAAGTTGTATGTCTACAACTGGAATCCATTATTAACAAATTAGGTCTTGCTTTCTCTGCTCCCAAATGTCAATTTATTGTTTGGTGACCAGAGAATAGTAAAGAAAGTAGAACTTAGGATAATATCTGGCCAACAAATTCCTCATACTAAACAGTTGAAATATCTAGGTCTCATCTTGGATTATAGACTTACTTTCCTACCACATGTAGAGTATATCCATCGTAAATGTGATGGCGTTTATAATAAACTTAGGCGCCTTCAACCTAACACTTTCGGTCTGCGATATAGTGAAAGGGTCATCCTTTATAAGGGGCTTATTGAGTCTCTGTATAGGTATGGCTCTCTCATATATATCAATAAAAGAACCATTAATCTTGTTAACCGGCAGCAGAGGAAATGTCTTTTAAATGTTTCATCTCTATATCGAACCTGCTCCACGTCTGCTGCCAATGTTATCTCTAACATTCTTCCACTGGATCTGCTTGTCACGGGTTCCTCGATCATCTCTGAATACAGGGTGGTTGGGGATATTTCCTGTGTTGGGAGTTTCCAGTTCTTAAATGTTGAAACCTCTAGCTTAGGGAACAATCCTAATATTAAAATTCTAAAAAATTCATTAAAAACTCACTTATTGCAGCATGGCAAGAGAGGTGGGATAGATGTAAAACTGGAAGGAAGACCTATGTGTTTTTTCCGAAAATTTCCGATCGAATGAAATTGAAAAATTTAAACATTAATTTTTATAATGCGCAGGTGCTCTCAGGGCATGGAAAATTTGGTTCCTATTTACATAGGTTCCATCTTATAAGTGACCCTTGTTGCACCTTGTGTACCATGACATTGAACATTTATTATATCACTGCCCTTATTTCTCCGAACTTCGGTCTCAATTCAGAATTAATTCCACAGAACCAATGGCCATTAACAAATCGAATTCCAAAAATCTCCTGTTGTATATGGAGTCTGCCATGTGTAAGAAGTTTAAATCCGGACAATAGTAAATTATTTTTCTTTAACAATAGTGTGGTCTATGCTTCTCAATGACTTCCTACACATGCTCTCCTCACACAATATACACTACACGCCTACACTAGTTTTGTTATATATGCACTTGAATAATATAAGATGTACAAATTTGTTAGCAATAAGTATATTTTTAAGTTCATTGTTCTAATTTCTATCACGCATTCTCACAAATTCACCTTTGCACACACATACGCATATGATGGATGACGGGACTATGTAGTTCATCCCGTCACCACCCTAGATATTAAGTACACTGGCAGAGGATTACTACACACACCAACACACCATGTTTTTATTTTCTTTTCAGATACACCTGCACTTTTCTATATAATTATAATTTTTCATTTTAGCACTCTAGTCCTCTGCCCCTCTACAATATTACATCTAGTTATTAAGCAATAAACATCCCCCACCGGCGAAATGTTCGGAAAAAATTATACGAAATATTAATAACGAAGTCTAAATATTTCCATAGACTACAAAACAATATACGGACAAACATACTTCGCACATGTCCGTCAGAAGTGTTATCAAACTGTCCGATGGATAAATATTATGGACCGCTACTTCTTCCATATTTCTAAATGTCGGTCCCACTTTAACTTTCACCAACGAAGGCATATAAGTATCATCCGCCGGATCTACTTTCATTCGTAAAGAATATATCAAAATATCCGGGAATATCTCCAAGCGAATCCAGTGCTACAAAAAAATATATATATATTTTTTATTTACATTTTTATATAATTAATTAATTACAAATTAAAGCGATAACGGAACAACCAAGAAAATACAGTAAATTAATTTATTATATTTATGTAGGCCGGTATAAGAGTGAACGTTTTTTTTTTTTTGTAAATTTCCCACAGGATTACTAACCGACTCCCACTGTAAATACGAAACAGGCACGTTACAGACATCACGGTAAAAACTGTTACCGAACTCTCATTAAACACGTTTGGATAAATTAATATTTAAAAAAAAACACTCGTAAAACGTATTTCTCCCTAAAAAAAAATAGTTTACCACAAGTTGATTTACTTATAAAATATTAGAAATAGATTCAAATTAATACGTGTTTAAAATAAGTTCCAATAAACGTATATCTTTTTACGTACCTCAACTGAACGTTATAAATTTAATTAAAACGCGTAATCTTTATTATAAGGTAAGCTTAATAAATTTTTCCGCATTTAATCGATAAATTATTGCGTATGAGTTTTTCTTTTAAAAAGTGTCGACCATTATCGTAACATAAAATTATTTTGTAACTATAATTTTTCATTTATTAACTGTACGATAACTATTTTATTTTTTCATATACCCGGTAACCCGTTTATACCAATTATATCTAAAAATTATCCAAATTGAAATTTCCACCTATCGATGTGAAGTAATTACTCCATAAACAATATAACCAGGAACTTCGGAATACAATAAGGATAAGAGTAAATAGTTTTTTGATTGACACGATATAGTTGTAATTACAACTGAGATACCACTGTATATTGCTTTAAATAACAGTACGGCCGTTCGATATACTTTTAGAAGGCGAGAAAACTGGTTAACGCATAAAATTCCGTTGTATGAATTTCAAAAACACAATTTGCTGATTTCCTATACTTCCTCTTCTGAAACTATTTAGGTTTTTTTTTTTTTTTTTTTTGACACCGCAACCTAAAGTAACTGAATGGACGAGCAACCAAAGCAGTGTCGTAAGTCCCATACATGAATTTTGAAAACATTTCTCCCCAGAAGTTTTACATTCTTTAATATTTCGCAATATTTCTGCAGCAGCATCCTTTCTTTTATGCAGTTTAATAATTTCGAATCGTTGTTTTTTTTACATTTATCCGCTGTTTCGTAATCACGTATCGTTTTCTCTTTTGTCGGTATTGCATTACCTCTATCTATTACTATTACTTTGAGATATAATGATTTGCTACACAATCCCACTGGCACTTGGCGTCTTAACAACCGGGATCAAAATGTGAAACAAGCGGACAGCCATGGAAAAATTCAACTGAAGATTTTTAGATTTTTAAACGACCAAGCGCTATCTGTGTGAACTAGGATTTCTACAACTAGAAAAACTGAAAATTAATTAAATGGAACTATGAAAATATAATATAAAGATATGTGGTCTAACTGAAACGCATTATCGTTTTACAGGACATTTCGCAACTGATGATAGCGTAGAAAGTATAAATGGAGTAGCGATAGTTATAAATAAAAAACTAACGTTGCCGTAGTCAGATTAAAGGCGAGATCAATTTGTGCTATTCTTCCACGTGTAGTGCTCCTGACGAGGACGTAGAAGCATTTTATATGGATGTATAAAAGGCAATTGATAAAATCCCTAATCGAAAAATTTTAATTATGATGGGCACAAAGTAGAAACTGTGAAACACGAAGCACACCTACACGGAATTATAGGTGAATATTAATTGAGTAAACGCAATGGAAGAGAACAATTGATTCAATTTGCAATTGATAACCAATTAATAGTCATTAACACCATGTTTAAACAACATTCACGAAGACTTAGTACATTGATGGCGCTAGGTGACCATTTTGATCAGGACATGAAAGAGGAGGTCATGTGAAAATGTAAAGGTGTACCTTGATGCGGAATGCGAAAGTGATCATAGACTACTCGTCTTGAAATTATGCGTGTTAAATAAAAGTACAAGAGCAAGATCAGGTACACGGAAAAAAAATGACAGTGGTAAACAGTGCCAGACTTGCACAAGAATTCAAGAATATCTTTGTAAATGAAAATCTAGTAAAGAAATCGCCCGATAAACTATGGTATTAGTTCAAATCATGTATAACGCATACATAGCAAAAATGTAAGACCCAGAACCCAATTACGCCTCGGAAACCATGGCTGCCAGAGGACACTACAAAAATCATTGAAGAACGCAGAAATGTGACAAGAAAAGGCTGCAGGACAGGAGAAAAGCAACGGGATTAATAAAGAAATAAAAAAGAGCTACAAGAAAGATAAAAACAACTTTATTGCCACAATACATAAAAACATGATAAAGAAAACCAACCTGGAAATCTGTATAAAATAGTCAGATTTCTAAGTACAGAATTTAGACCAAAAAACTGAACAACTAAGAATAAGCAAGGGCAGCTAAAAACGGATACTATAACCGAACGCGAGAAACAAAACCACGCGATAACTAATGGATAAATTCCTGCTTTATCTTTCGCCTTTTACTAAAGTATTTAAATAATGTTTTTCTCGTTTCGAACACAAAGTTCACTCATTTTCATTAATTTCGAGTGTTAGAGAAAAACGCATTTTTAATCACAACTCAATCAAAAACTCGATTGTTATATAACAATAAGTATATAATAATTAAAAATTGTCAAAAAGTATAAATCGTGTAAAAAAGAATGGACATCTTTACAATAAAAAAAAAAAATAAAAAAAATAAAAAAGTTAAAAATTGCAAACACCTATTTAAGAGATTGATTTTTAATAACTGTAAAAATAACGATCTTTAAAGCGAGCTAATATTTAATTTTCAAGCACGTAAAAATATAATATTATTTACAAACTTAAACGTTTAATTTAATATTTCCTTTAAATGATGATTATTTTAACAGAAAGTACTGTTTAAAATTCTTCTTTTTGAAACCGTATTACAAAAAAGAGCGTTACTATTAAAAAAACTCTGCATTCTATTTAAATATTTCCGTTTGATATATCCTCTAGTACGTCTGTACGCAAAATTAAAGAAACCCCATATTACCGGATATTGTTGCTGCTTCCAGAAATCAAACAAAACTATTATATTTAAATTATATTTTTAAACAAAACACGGCGATTTTTTTTAAAAAATATTTTTATATATATATATATATTTACTTTTCCCTGAGTACCGCTACTTTGCCAATAACTTTCCGAATATACATCCAATAAATGATGAGCCCAATTTTCTCTGGACGAAGTAAAAATACGTCTTATACAAGAAGCATTATCTTCTATCAAATCGGAGTCCGAAACTACACAAGCGCCATATTTTTCCATTTTACGAGGTTTTCCGGCGAATATAACAGCGCTACCTGGGGTAAAATGTAATCGTCGTAAATAATAACGACAATTCAATTCGATATTAAAGAGATTTAATGTAAATAAGTTGGGTTTTTTTCGTTATACTTACTCGGCTCAACTATTCGTACAAAATTATGCGAGTGCTCTTCGGGCGCGAAAAAACAATTTTCGCATAAATTAAAATTTTCGCATAGTTTACATTTAAATCGAGCGCCGACTATCGGTACCGTCGAACAACCATCGCAACGCACGTTCTGATGATGAGGCGGCAATACTTCCACTTCGGACATCTGACCTACCCACTTATGTTGTTCAGGATAATTAACGATTACCTGTTCCCTACAGCTCGTTATTCCTAAGTATAAAAAAATAATAATTAATAATAATAATAATTTGGTGTCAAACAGAGTTGAAAATTTAATGACAAACTCGTCTTTATATTAAAAATGATAGATAATTAAGCGGGAATTCGCAACTTAGGCAATTCTGGAGAAATAAATAAGTGAAAGATCTATCGAATAATTTTTACGTCTTAGTTCAGTTCTAACTATTAAAGCGTATGATAAACTGTTCGAGATATTATAAAAACGAACAGGAAGGATATTAATAATAAACCGAACAAAATATAACACAAATCGAACTATTGATTTCCATCGTCAAGGAGGAAGAAGAGAAATGTCACGACAGACACGAGTTTTCTCAAAATTGACAGAGACGTTTAAAAATAAAAATACATTTCAATCGAAGATGAAAAAGAACGGCCATTTCTTCTTCTTCTTCATCTGCCATCTCCATTACTAAGGTCGGCAATCAACTTGGCTATAATCTCTTTCGACATACCAGTCCGGAGTAATTGGATAGACGAACAGCCAAACCAGCATCGTAGGTCTCTCATTCATGAATTTTGTGGACGACGGCCACTGATCACTTGCCGGCGATTTTGCCTTCTATAATAATCCGCAATATTTCGCACTTAGGTCCTCTCAGAATGTAGCTTCCTTTCTTGAATACAGACTAATAATTCTGGATGTTTTTTATTCACTTTATTAAGAACTTCTTTATTGCTTTTAATATCCGTCTATACAGATACATTTCGAAAGCTCCGATGCGTTTCAAGTAGCCATATATCCAAATGAAAAGACAATGCATTTTGCTATTCTTAATCGTAGGACCAAATTGAGTTTTTTTCTGGCCAGCACGTCCTCAATTTTTGTGACCATTTGTCTTGACAGCCCTATTCTTGATCGTATTTCATTTTTGGATTTACAGTTATCCTCAAGGTTGGTGCCTAAGTATTTTATAGTTGACACCCGCTCCAGAGCTTGGTATCGTTTAACCATATCGAGCATTTTCTTGATTTCTTTGAAAACATTATCACTTTTGTTTTAAGTTTGTTGATCGAGAGTCCAAAAACTTTGCTGTGGGTAGCAAATTTATCTACCATTTTCTGTAACTTGCCCGGCTATTTGCTATAATAAAACTGTGGTCTGTATATCGTATGTTATTAATCGTACATCCGTTCATTTTGATTTTATCATAATTTTCATCAAAAGATTCCTTAAAGATTGATTCCGTGTATAAATTAAACAGTAATGGCGAAAGTATGCACCCTTGGCGAAGTTCTCTTTTAATGGCAGTACTTTCAGATTTAGCTCTTTCGACTCTTAACTTCTGCTGTTTGTCACAATATAGTTGACTTATGATGTAAGTCATTTCTATCGATAGGATTTAATATTTCAATTCGTTTTTTATGGTTTACACAATCGAAAGCTTTATAGTAATCAATAGCACATGCATATACGTCCTTGTTCACGTTACGGCAGCGCTGTATGAGTGTACGAACCGCAAATAAGGCTTCACGAGTACTCATTATTTTTGAATCCGAATTGTGCGTTGTTTATTTGTTCTTCGCACTGTTTATGTATTCTTGTATGTATGATTGTCAGGAATATCTTCAAGGCGTGCGACATCAGACTGATCAAGCGGTAATCACCACCGCATTTAGACGATGTTGTCTTCTTTGGTATCGCGATGAAAGTTGATCTCAGCAAATACCACGGAATTATTCCTGCAGTGCAAATTTTGTTGAACGTCCTAGTTCTCACATTTTTGCTTACCAACTTCAGAAAGTGTTTAAATATCTCTGCATATACTTCATCAAGACCAGTTGCTCTGTAATTTTTTTGGCGTTTAAGACTTCGTCTTCAATTATAGGTGGTATTACATTACTGCAGTAGACATGTTCATCCGGAGGTTCTAATTGTCTGTCATAATTAAATAACTGGTTAATATACATTGTCCATTTATGTAATTTTTCTGATACTTCAATTCCCGCTTTTCCAACATTTTTATAACGCCCATTTACTGTTCGTTAATTTATCGTTTATCATTTCACAACTACTAATATACGATTCTTTATTCAGAGCTTACATTTTTTCAACTTATTTCTATTTCAACTATATATAATATTACAATATAAGTTTATCTAGAAAATAAAACTAAATATAAAGTAATTCATTTCACAGACAAACTACTATAAAACAAGCACATTGGCTATATATATTAGTCTCCCGAATAGCGCTTGATAGAATGTTAAATATCGATTAATAATACCTATATTTTAAAGCAGCAGGATATAGTAACATCTGCAGCAAACTTTTAAAATTATTTGATATTAACGTAAAAACACACATTTACAAATTAATCTGTGATATGTACGAAAACGGCAAAATACTGAACGGGCAATTTTAAGAAAAATAAATCAATACTAATCCGGTATACATGCATACATGTAACGCACACGTATAAACGTATATACATATTTGCCTATATAATCTTAATAAACGTAGCTTTGAAAAATGTCAGATGGGATTTATAGGATCCAGCTTATAAATTATTTATAATACACACGTAAATAACATATTCGTTTCGATAACTATGGATTTAGAAGTTAAAATATTTATACGCTCGAAAATTTGACGAAATTGCGTTTTCAAAAATATTCTCAACTATACAAATTGCTTTATAACAACTGATCTGTTCTTACATTTAAATAAATCTAACTACTTTTTACTGAACCAGTTGACTCCAGCTGTTTGTACAATATCACCTTTCTATCGCGTTAATGATCTTCCTCTCTTCCTCTTTTCATTGGTCATGAGAGCAATTTTTTTTTTCGACTATCCGTTGTCTTTTATTCGGAAGACACGCCCAGTTCAAATTCATTTGCATTTAGTAATATGTTATCTAATGTATAATTTCGTTTGCTGACTAATCCAAGTGAGATTTTATTTTATTTTTAAGTCTAATATTCAACAGGAATTTCTCTTGTGATGTTTGCACGTTTCTGATTTTCTTTATAAATATCCGAGTTTCTGCTCCATATAATAAAATCAATGTAATGCGTTGAACGTATATTTTCTTGTTTACACTCTTAATCGCGAATAAATTGTTATTTACTTAATGATCATATGAAACCATACTCGGATGTTTTTTATGATATTTTTAAGGAATTAAATTGTTATATTTTTTATTTACGTGTCTATTTGTCCACGCTTATAGTATCTTAATTTATGCTTACGCGTGTCATAGTCCAGTTAATTACAGTTAATGTTTAAGTTCTCATAAAATTTACAAAAATAAACACGCAATAAAAAATAAGTAAGGTATTCGAATATCGTATACCTGTTACAATTCCTACACTATTATGGGTGATGGATCCCCATCTAAATCGAGGAACTGCTACATCAGATTTAACTTTAACCGTATCGCCAACTTTAATAGCATCACTAACTTTAGTTGCAGAATGAGTATTCGAACTGTTAGCCAACTGCGCTTGAATATATCGTACAAGGTGTGCAGAATTTTTCTCTTGAAAATTTATCTGAAAAATATACATACAAAATCTTAAATTATTACCAAATGTTACTCGAAAATAAAAATATATAATTTATTTAAGTTCTCCCTCAATGTACTTTACATCATATTTTCGTTTTTTTTTCTTCTTCTTCTATGACGACAGATTTAGATTATTGGCAAGTAAATTATTTTACTAACAATTATCTGAATTAACAAAATGATAATGTTTGAAATAATTGTTCACCTACACATCATATTTTAATTTTTCCTTTCTGTGACAACAGATTCAAATTATTTCTAAAAATTTCGTTTATCAAAAAATAATGTTTGATATTTTAATTTTTGTTTTTCTTTCTGTTACAACAGATTCAGGTTATCGGTAAAAATTGGGTTTATTAATTATAATGCTTGAAGTTCGTATACATTAAGCGTTAGAGAATTTTCTTCTATTTGTAATCAGATTTAATAGAACAGTTGAATAATTAAATAAAAAATTTCTAAATATAATATAATGAGCGTGGATAATATTTTTAATATATGTACACATTCTGTAACAAAATTACTGTCAAATGTAAAAAATATAGAACACAAAAGCAAATACTTCCTAAATATAGATATAAATGAGCGTATGATTCGTATAGCAAGTTACGTGGATCACACGTCAAATTTATAGCACACTTACCAGAGATAACTAAAATAAATATTTACCTATTCTAAAAATTAAAATTCTGCTTTAAACGATTCAATTATTATCAGATTCTGAAATCTGTCAGATAATGATATTATATCGATCACATACGTCATCAGGGTTGTACAAAATATTTATTCGTAATATTGGTTAATTTTTTCCCTACCACAAATACTTCAGACTTATTCTATTTACTGCAAGTATATAAAAAAAAACAACACTTCGTTCTGGAGCATATATCATGTTAAACGTGTATCTATTATCAAATTGAAAATTTTCCAAGTATTATGTTATGTGCACCCATCCTTGAATTTATCAAAACCATGTTCGTCTCTTCTCAATAGATGTCTACTACCTCGTTCTACTCATCTGTAAAAGTTTATGCGAGGAAACTAAAAGGTTTCAGAAGAAATATGATCTACAAAACCTCCATAAAAATATAAAATAGCCGGCAATTAAAAGAGCAAATACAAAATTACTGTTTGATGATAATAAGAAATTGGTGATAAAATTGCAATACTGAAAGAAGTATTTCGATCGAATTTACAACTACTACAGAATAATAGCACTACAATGATGCAAATGTTGGATCCTGTCTATTATAAAAGAAAAAAAAATATACGCTTTTAAAAGACAGGAAAACAATAAAATAATTCGTCCAGATTGAGTACACGCAAAACTATTCAAAGTAATAACAAAATACAGCGAAATTGATATAAATAAAACGACTGAAGCTTTAAAGAGATACCAACTGTGTGACTAAGATCAACCTCCATTACGATATCAAAGAAAACGAGATCACTAAATTGTAACGACTAAAGCTCTGATAAGTATTCTTAAGTATAAAACATACTAGAATATACAAAAGACACAAAGAGGAAGATAGGAAACACATTATTTGGTTTTAAAAATGCCATGACGTGAAGCGTTGTCTGCAATACGTAGACTCATATAACGTTGCCGTAATGCAAACATCAATATATATGCACGTGCCATTGACTACAGCAAAGCTTTTGATTGCATAAAATATGAAAGATTAATAGATATATTAAAATCGCTCCTCACTGATGTCAATGACCTGCGCATCATAAGGAATCTTTATTGGAAACAAACGACTGAATCAATGGTTAGAAGTGCAACATTGCAAAGGGCAAATCTTTATGCCGAAGCAATATTCATGGAAACACTTGATGAATATGGCTACAAAATTAAATTGAATGGAATCACAACATACGATATAATAGCTTAATTATTGCCAATATTTAGGGGGAACTTCAAAGAATCATAAACAGACTCGATAGTAAAGTTTGACAAAATGAAAATGACAGTTTTTTAAAAATATCGATTAAATGCCAAATAACGATAAATAGAATGAAAATGGAACAGGTGCACTTCTTGAAATATCTGGGTACTATTATAGACGAACGCTACACTACGCGCGAGGAGATTCGTTCAACAATAGAGCAAACAAGAATAGTTCTTTTAAACATGAGACGAGAATTAAGCCTCGAATATGCTATATTTTCTTTATTTTTTCCTATGACAGTGAAAGCTGGATTTGTAGAAAGGTATTGAGACATTTGTGTCATATATATATGGACGTATGTTTAAAATCTCATGATGTAAAAAGGTCACAAATGAAGAAGTTCTTAAGACGATAGAAAAACGACCGAAACTATTACATTTAGTCAAAAAACGGAAGCTGAAATGCTCGGGTCATATCATAAAGAAGCAATTTCCGAGACTTTAATACTTTCGACCTCCCGTTACTAGTATATTCATTTGAACAACTTTAAGATTATATAAGATATCTGGTTTTTGAAATTTGTAATTCACTTTTCCACAAAATAATAATAACAGTGATTAATCATCACATTACTAACCGAGTTGCAATCTTCGCTAGATTCTGGATGCTCTAGAATCCATTGTATCATGTTTTCCACATTCGGAGTAAGACCTTTGGATAGGATGTCCTTGATAGCTAAATCAATGGAACATTTACTGAAACCCATTTCTAATAGCGGCATCATAAATGATGGAATCGCATATTTTTTGCAACATTTTGGATCAGAAAGGTCGTTATCATCGTCATTATCATAATCATCAACGTCTGCTTCATTGTTAAAATTAATATTAGTTTTATCATTTTTTGACACATTTCCATGATTCAAATTTCTTGTACTAGATTCAACTTCAGTCGCCAAAAATTGACTGACATTTATCACGGCTTCCTGTTATATGAAAAGAATTTATCGATTATTAAAAATACAGGATTTGCAAAAAAAACCTTACATCATAAGAGATATTACGTAAAGTTTCAATCGGTGTATATACACTGATAAATAATCAATCATATATTGTTTTATATATGAACTAAATTTCTATTTCACTAGAATAATTTACTAATTTTCCGTGAAAAACCTCGCTAAAAATTCGGCAATGCACTATCCACTACCATCTCAAAAATAAGTTTCTAAAACCATTACAAGTTCGAATGTTTAATTAGAATCTCGTAGAAAACAAATGAATTACAACATGCGCAAATTATATTTATATTACCGGTTATATCAACGAAATTAAACAAAAATTACCGAAATACAACTTATTCTTAAGAACGATTCCTATTATTAATATAGACACGATCAATTTCATTTTGAATGTATACTTATTGCGCTACTAGGCTGCACCAATTTTATTATTCATAAAATATAATAAATTCATTAAAAGAGGTAATTATTTAGATAACAATTAAGATTCAGGAGTGAATGAGATATACGAAAAAAAATATCGAAATACGACACTTAAAATATGATTCTGCTAAAGAATTATAATGCGAATTAATATCGTTACAAACGAGAAGTTTTATAGAAATAGACATAACTGAAAGAAAAAACACTTTGATCGATTGTCGAATTTAATATCTTGGATGGTTAAACAACTAGCAAAGAGAGACGTCAGTTATGAAAACGAAAATCTAGAACACGGCTTATAGAAGCTAACAAAATATAAAGTTAGACAAAGATTAAGAATATTACTAGAAATTGCTTGGCTATAAGCCGCCACATTGCATATAAACTTTATAGTTGAGAAGAGTAGCTTGGTATTATTCAATCAAACGAATAAAAATCCGATCATATTTCATTTTAATTCATTTAACAGAAAGTATTAACACCGAATGGAAATTTTAGATAAAACTACAACACGTACTTCTAATTCTTGTCTGCTGTAACTAGATTTTAAAGTGGAAGGTTGAACCGCGTTAACTATTAACTGATGCAGTAGAATTGATTGAGTGCCATTTCCGATACTGTCAACTTCATTTAATGCTTCCAGAGACATGTGTGTCTCTAACGTCGGACGTTTCATTACTTTCCTAAGTCGTGACTGATATTTCAAGAGCAATCTACCGCATTTTACAGCGGCTAATATTTGTTGCTGGTGTCGTAACAGTGGTACGTCAATTGTAACTAAGAATAAACATATACATATATACAAGTAAAAAATTGAAGAAACATTTATTTATTTATAAAACAGGTTACAATAATACGGCTTTGCATAAATGCGCTAAATACGTTTTCTTAAATTCACCGTTGTTTATTTAGAAGTTACCTATATTTCTCGCTGTTGTTGATTAATTTATTAAATTTATTAATCAACATATAAAAAGAGTTTTTTTTTTTTTTTAAACGAATAATAATAAAAATCGTTTGTAATGGACGCAAAGTTATTAACTGTTACGTGTTTACGAAGAAAGGAAACAGTGTTTCTTTTACTAATAACCACGTAAAAAACATACGAAACTACTTTACTACTTCAGCAGGAAGTAAAAAACTATGTTATCATCGCGGTTAATTTTTTGTAAAATTTCAAACATTCAGAATAAACTTTCGAAAAAATGTAAATTAATTAATTTAACGCGTGGTGATATAGATGCTTTAGCGTTCGTACAACCCCAGTTCGAACCCCACCACGAATAAGAATTTTTCATGATAAAAAGGCCTTCCGCAAAGTCAAATACAATTGGTCGGTAAATGAGTACCAGCTTCTGGAAAGGTAAAAAAGCCGGGAAAGACAGTTGTAAACGATCTAGTACTGGTATGCTAGAACGTAGTTTAGCCAGTCCTTCATCATTCTTCGGGCTAATGAATATCGCTTAGTGAGCGTAACTTCAAAATTGATGGAACTTTATTTCGAAAAATGCAAATGAACACGAAAATGATATTACGATACAATTTTACTCGTGCGTTATTTTAATATTAACCCGTTTAAGGATATCAGAATATGCTACAAAGGTGGTATTAAAAATAATAAGATAAATCAAAGAAACTTAACTTTGTAGTATATAGAACGTGAATTAAAACCAAAATAGCACGTTTAATATAAACAGTCAACAACAAATTCACTAGCAGAAGAATATTATTGAAAGTTGACAAAATTGTACGTTGTTCTAACAAATTATTATTTCGAATATAGATCGACAACCAAATTTGTTACAGATTCGTGTATCAATAACGATTTCATTACACGCTTAATAATTTATCTAAAGATATTTTTATAACTTCAATTAATACGCGGTTGTTTGTTTGAAATTTTGTGAAATATTTTTTAACTATATAAATATAACATTAATTAATTCTAATATATTTGAAATTATACAAAATACATCACTGAACTTTGTAAAAAACTACTTCATAACTATAATATATTCGAAATTATACAAAATATATTAGTGAACTTTTTAAAAAAACTACGTAATGCTTGTTTTATTATTAACGATATTTTGTAGCGCTTTTAATTAAAAAGTTTTGTTTATTTTCTTTTCTGCATTTCCTCTCGCAAAATAGGCAACAATTTAAATATACTATACAGCGTATAATTGGCGCAACTTACTTCCTTCTATTTTAAATGAATGCGTAAGCGACGATGCAGAAATTAAAGTTGCCAGAGTATCTAAAAACATATCGGTCGTCGGAATTTTATCTAGTTGAAATGTCAAACCTGCAACTGGTGTTAACGAGTCTAACGAGAACGTGGAATATTTATCTTCCACTTGAAGCGTTACGGCGGAACAACTATTTGAAATACTACAGACAATTCCTAAAATAAAAATAATAAAAAATAAATAAACTATTTATAACTTTTAGCCGTAATTTATAACGCGCTAAAATGCAACCTACATTTTGAAACGTATTTACCGTTTTATGTTATTGCATATCAACTTGAAATTGTCGAATTGTAAAAAATCAATACGAGAAAAAGTTATTATCAAATCGATTATAATTCTAAACGTACCAGTTTTAAATGTTGAATTTCCTTTAGCGATACCTCCTAAACGAATTCTATGATCAAACGATGATCCTAATATTAATAGCGCGGCTATCGAGACGGAATGTACTTTGTGAAAACTGTTGTCCGTATCATCCTACAAGTAGAAACGAGTTCAGACAAAAATTAGATATAAACGTAGACAGTCGGAAACAGATAACTAAAATTCGTTTCTATCCTATATTTCGACTTATGAAACATTTATCGATATATAAAAAAAAAAAAAAATATTCACATAGTAAGAGAATTAGTGAATTAATTTTATCGAACGTAATGTGGATCGATTAACAGTGAATCAAAATATAGTATTACAATAATAGGTTTCATGAAATAACCAATACGTTTTCTTGTGAATATTACACAAACATAACGTTAAAATCCATATATATATATATATATATATATTCTTACTGTACTGTTGGGGAAAATAAAGACTAATCTCCCGTGCTGGCCAGGCAAACTGGTAGATAAATTTTATCACTACTGTCAGGTTATATATTCTTATTGTCATGTTGGTGAAAATACAGTCTAACCTCTCGCGTTGGTCAGGCAAATTGGATGATGCATTTCATCCCTATTTTCAAATTTGATCAACCGAGGGAACAGGTTGGCTTCAAGCGGACATTTAGTACAAATGACCACCTATTAATAATTACAACGCTAATAAAGAAGTCCACAGAGTATAATACGGAACTATACATGGCCTTCGTAGATTACGAGAAGTCGTTCGACTCGATAGAAGTATGGTCAATACTAAACTCGTTAAGCCTCATAGAGATTTATTATTAAAAAGATTTACAGCACTGCTACAATGCGAATAAAAACAGAACAAGGAAAATTCAGTTAAAGCGAGAAGTGAAACAAGGTGATACAATCTCATCAAAATTATCTGTGTATTTCAAGCGGTATTCAACAGTCTGGATTGGGATTCGGTATTAGGATAGATGGTAAATACTTGAATCATGTCCCGACATAGTGTTAGTGCTCAAGCGCAGAAGAATTACAGATGATAGTAACAGACCTGAATACGCGATCTAGTAGAATAGGGTAAAAAATGAATTTGGCAAAACGAAGATAATGACAAACACTGTAAGATGAATAAGGATAACGATAAATGAGACAGCTGAATCGCATTCGTAATACATAGATACGCGAGCAAACAAGACTAGATGGCGTAGTGGAGCGGATGGCAAAAATCAAATGGAGTTAAGCTGGTCATAATGTGGCTAGATACAGCAAACAGATGGCCGAAACTTATTCTGCAATGGTAACCAATAGAAAAAAAAAGAAGTCAAGGGAGACCAACGGCTCGTTGGCAGGACGACATAATAAAGGTGGTCGGAAAAAACCTGATTCGAAATGCACAAAATAGAAGTAGATGGAAAGTGTTGGGGAAAGCCTTCGTTCAGGAGTGAATCGACAAAGGTATATTGTATATTTATTTAACTATCTATTTATTATTATCATTATTATTTTTTCCACGTGCGTACGTTGTTTCTCTTTCTATAAAACGATAGTTACGATTGATCGATCTCCTACGTGAGCGATTTTAACGCGAAAATAACAAACTGTGTATAGTGAACAAAATGTCCTACGTGACCAAACGCACGCGGTTCACCTAGCGACGCGACGCGAAGCGAAGCGAACACGATCAATCGGTTTGATATTTTCGCGCGAATGAACGCGATCAGTTACGTTCATCCGTGACAGACTGAAGAACGGCTGCGATCGTGCAAGGCGATTCGCGCGTACGTGGGACAAAATCCGCCGCGTCGCGCTCACCGCTTTGAATTCGCGTGTCACCGCATCGCTTCGCTTCGCAATCGCGTTCGCATGAAGACCGCTTACGTAGGACGTCGTGTAACTATAATCTACAATCATTATTAGAAGAAACAGATAAACGCTGAACTCTGTAAGATTATTCCATATTATTTTTTGTTATTATTATTTGTACATTGCCGTTACTTAATTTTAAGTATAGTTCTCGATCACCATAAAAGCAGGGCATTCTAGCCCGGCTGATATACACATGAGCAAAAAGATGTCCAGTACTTATGTCGGTTTATCTAAAAAATAATAATTCATTAAACACTGTTGTCAGTGCTAACAATAAAAGTGGCAGTGACAATAATCTTAATTTTAGTACCGATAATAACACCGACTTAAAAGACGTCGCTGATGTTGAAATTATTTCTTCCGTTAATAAAACCATCCCTCCTTTAAAAATTATTCACCAGTTACCTAATACATGGCAGGTTATACCTGTAAGAAAAAGGAAACTAAAGACTCCGAACTCCTCACCTGAAGTAATAAATAAAAATAAAAAAGGAAATCGATTTTGACCCATTCGGGCGCTTCCGGATACTGATATTCACCAACGTAATAAAGTGTCTGTGAACAGTACCTGCGAAGAAGTACAGAAATCAAATGAAACGAAGCGATCTCCCAAACCTCCACCTATAATAATATACGGGATTGTTCAATATAAAGAAATGGAGATGTTTATCTCTTCAGTTTTAAAAAAATATGAATTTTTGTGTCAGGCCTTAAACAACGGTAAAGTTAAACTAAAAGTTAACAATGCTGATAGCTATAGGAAAATAGTGAAAGTTTTAAGGGATAAAGAGGTGCTATACCATACATACCAATTGAAAGAAGAGGGCATTTAAGGTAGTGGTTAAAAATATTCACCACTCAACGCCTACTGATGACATAAAAAAAGCATTGAAAAAAGATGGTTTTAAAGTTAGGAATGTAATTAATATTAAGAATCAAAAAACTAAGCAACCATTGCCTATGTTCTTTGTGGATCTTGATCCTAGCGCTAAAACTAAAGAAATATATAATGTCGAATTTTTGCTTTATGAAAATTAAGGTTGAACCACCATTTAAAAATAGGGGCATAATACAATGTACGCGTTGTCAAGCTTTTGGACACAGTAAATCGTACTGTACATTGCCATTTGCCTGTATAAAATGTGGTGATTCACATCCAAGTAATGTATTTATCAAAAAGATTGATATTCCCCCTAAATGTGTCAATTGTGACGGTAACCATCCTGCAAATTATAAGGGATGTACTCTATACAGGCAGAAAAATGCGTATTAACCAAAATAAACCATGGGCAACAAATAACGCTAATCAACAAATTAACCTATCATCAAGTAACTCTAATCAAAATGTGAATGAAAGCAATCCTGCTCAAATTGATAGGTCCATGAAATTTACTTATGCCTCCGCACTACGTGGACAAAATACTAATCTTAATCTAGATACACCAATTGTCAATAGTAATAGCAATAATAGTAGTAATAATTACAATTATAATAATACCTGTAATAATAGTCATAATATAAATAAAAATAATAGCAATGAATTAAGTGAATTCCTTTCCGAATTCAAAAATATGTTCAATCAGCTAATACAACAAAACAGTATGATAATAAATATGTTATCAACAGTACTCAACAAACTACTTTCAAAATGAATAAATTTTTACGTTTAGCTACATGGAACATCAATGGAATGACGCATAAACAGCGTGAAATTGAATCTTTCCTAATAAGCAATAAAATAGATATACTGTTGATTTCCGAAACTCATTTTACTAACAAAAGTTATGTTAAAATACCACGATACACTATTTATGATACTCAGCATCCGGATGGTACTGCACACGGAGGGACTGCGATCATTATAAAAAAGGATTTAAAACACCACGAAATGGGCAAATTTGCTACAGTATACTTGCGGGCAACTACAATACAATCTTACTTTGGTCCTATCGCAGTTTCTTCCGTTTATTGTCCTCCTAGGCATATTATAACCGAAGAGTAGTTCAATGAATACTTCATAACCCTCGGTAAAAAATTTATTTCAGGTGGAGATTTTAATGCTAAGCATAAAATGTGGGGTTCCCGATTGAATAACCCAAGAGGAAACCAGCTGCATAAATGTATTCAAATGAACAATTACAACAGATTGTCAGGCGGAGAACCTACTTATTGGCCTACTGACAACAATAAGATTCCAGATTTGCTTGACTTTTTTATCTGTAATAGGATCAACGCAAATCACCTGCTTATTGAATCGTGCCTGGATGGTGTTTCTGACCACTCTCCAGTAATTATGAATTTTAGATGTTCTGTCATTTATGCTGAAGCAAAACCAGTAATGTGCAATAGATCAACTAAATGGGAAATATATCAACATTTAGTTGAAAATAAGATTAATCTAAATATTTCACTAAAATCTAAAAATGATATTGAAGCAGCTGTAGAAAATTTCACCAGATGTTTCCAGCAGTCTGCATATTTAGCAACACCTAAGAAACAAAATAAAGTTTTACAAATTAAAGGTCATCCAAAGGTAATAAAAGATATGATACAGAAAAAAAGGAAATTAAGACGTATATGGCAGAACTCCAGAAACCCCAATGACAAAACTGCGTTTAATAAGGCATCTAAAAAACTAAGAAGCAAAATTCTCGAATGGAAGGATAGTACATTTAATAGCTATGTATCTTCATTAACCCCTGACGATAATACTGATTATTCCTTGTGGAAAGCGGTAAGAACTATTAAAAATAGTCATCAGCCACGACTTTCACCTATAAAGATTGATAATAAATGGATGAGAACTGATGAGGAAAAATCAGAAACATTTGCTAAGTACTTATCACAGATATTCAATCCACACAAAAATAATACAGCAAGTGTTGCAGAAATAGAAGTAAAAAATTACCTGCAATCTCCACATAAAATGTCTCTTCCAATAAGATCTATGTTACCTATGGAAGTAAATAACTTTATAAAAAAACATTTGAATCTAAAAAAAATCCCCGGAGCATGATTTAATTAAGAAATTACCAAAAAAGGCTGTTACACTGTTAGCATATACATTCAATGCAATGCTTCGCTTAAGCTACATTCCTATACAGTGGAAATTTGCGAACATAATTGTTATACCTAAACCGGGGAAGCCACCGACTGAGTTGGATTCGTATAGACCTATAAGTCTGCTTCCTATTTTTTTGAAAATTTTTGAAAAATTACTGTTAAGAAGACTGAAACCTGTTCTGGACGCAGACAATATAATACCTCACTATCAATTTGGCTTTAGAGATCAACATAGCACAGTAGAACAAATTCACAGGGTTGTTAATGTTATCCACAGAAGCTTTGAAGAAAAGAAGTTCTGTTCCGCGGTGTTTCTGGATATAGAAAAAGCGTTCGATAATAAAGTGTGGCACGATGGCCTACTTTGTAAAATAAAACTCAAATTACCGGTTCCTTATTACTTATTAATAAAGTCTTATCTCTCAGAAAGATACTTTCAGGTTACTGTCAATGAGTCAGTCTCTAACATCTACTTTATTCGATCAGAAGTACCCCAAGGTAGTGTACTTGGGCCGATACTTTATCAAATATTTTCTTCCGATTTTCCGCTAAATGACACAACAACTACAGCTATGTTTGCTGATGACACTGTTACATTATCTGCTGACTGTGACATCGAGTTAGCATCAAACCGATTGCCGAGACATCTAAAGGAACTAGAAAAATGGTTCACGTATTGGAAGATTAAAGTCAACGAAACTAAATGTTCGCATATTGTGTTCACACTGAAAAAAAACTATACGGATCATCCAGCATTAACGCTCAATGGAGTAGAAATCCTCACCCCAGGTAGTGTGAAATACCTTGGTGTGCACTTGGATCATAAATTGACGTGGAGAAAACACATTTATGCAAAAAAAAAAACAACTCAACATAAAATTCAATAGCATGTATTGGTCAATCGGAAAGACATCCAAGCCTCCAATAGAAAGCAAAGTCTTATTGTACAAGGCGATCCTAAGACCTATATGGTCTTACGGGATAGAACTTTGGAGTTCAGCTAGCAACTCGAGTATCGATGTCATACGGTCAACCGAAGATAGGATATTGCGTTCAATCGTCGGTGCGCAATGATGATATACGAAAGAATTTGGAAATACCATCAATCAAAGAAGTGATCAGCAGTCATAAGGAACGATACATGCAACGGCTAGACAAACACATTAACCACTTGGCCCATAATCTGATTGTAAATCGGTCCAGGTTCGTACGCTTAAAAAGGCCTAATATTATTAACTAGCATATCCCATAACACTGCGCCTAGGGCTTGCATACCATTTGGAAAATAGTCCAGTCATAAGATAAGGAGCTATGCCACTGGGACACGCTCCATTAAATACATTTATTTTTAAAAGTTATCCTCGTCGCTTATTGCCTCAAATAGGCAGATTGCGAGCATAAAAAAAATATTGTGATCATAACACACACGCATATATATATATATATATATATCGAGCTCGCATATATAATTTCTTTTCGTGTAATGGCAAAAGAAACGTAATTACCGTTATGGATAAAAGTACTGGATGAATCAACATATCTGTTGCGATCGTTAAATTTGATGTAATTAACGAATTGATTGGCTCAGTCCAATCGACAAACGAGTGCAATTTACACATCAGTTGTATGCATTCTTCGATAATGGTACTGGCTGGAGATGCGGTCATTAGTACGACTGATTTATTGTCTACGGCATACGGTACATAATAATTTTCTTAGTTATTCACATGTATGTATATATATATATAATATCATGCGCAAACATATTAACGGTGTTCTTATCAATATTAAACAGAATACGGAGAAAAGAAAAATCAAAAATCATGTAAATAATATGAACTATATTCTAACAAAAGTTTATTAAAATATATGAGACCACACGAAAGTGAAATTTTAAGAAATCGAAATGTTCCCTTTGTTAAACTACGATGTAAATCTTTGATTTTTGTAGAATCATAATCATGTTTTGTATTAGAAATAAAAGTTGGCACTTTCGAAAAATATTTTGATTGAAAAAAAATTATACAAAATATCATATCTTTGTAAAGAAAAGTTACGTTTTTTTAAAGCATTATATTTAATGAAATGCCTTACAATATATTTGAAAAAAATGAACGCATTTAACCTTTTTGTTTTAACATAATCTGTTATCTTATTATAAAATCCGAAGTATGATAGAAATCCAATTGTATAAAAACCTGATTAGCGCATGTGTTGCTTTCGAAATATTTTTAAATTATAAATATTACCATATTTTATTTAAAAAGCATTTTAAATTGCTAAGGAGTAATTATAAAAATATAACACACAAAATAAGTTATAAATGATAAAAATGTGTACGCCTTCGATCTTTAAAATAATATTATCATAAGTTTAAAAAAAAGTGACGGTATTAATTACCACCGTTATATAAAAACGGTATGTTAGGATAACAACGCAAAGCGATGTCGCCCAATAAATAGAAAAACCGTTCTAACGTCGTAGTGATTTCTTTGGGATCGCTAAGTCCATTCGGAAGTATCGAGCTCAATAAACGAACAACTTGCCACTGCAATATAAGAATAATCATAAATCACGTACAGTAATAATTTCCTTTAAACTAAATTATGTCGATTTATAATTCTTAATAAGCATTTGTACAAATACGAATTTAAATATTTATTCATTATTAACAAATATTTCTGACCGAAGGAAATATATCGAAACAAAACGGAAAAATTATTTATTATTAAGTAAAAAAAATATCTTTCAAAATTAGACGTAATTTAAAATCTAAATTATAATATAAATAATCGAACGTTCTTGGATATTATAACTGATAAGATTTATTATATATATATATATATATATGAGTGTGTGTGTATGTAAGCGATTTTGTGCTTTTCGTGGCATGGTTACTAATATTAAAATTTAAAAAAAAATTCGCTGCATATCATGTCACCATTTTGAAAACGTTTCGGACACATTTACATAGTCCATTATAGAGGCAAAACATAAACTGTGTGCGTCTATAATGAACTGTGTAAATATGTCCGAAATGTTTTTTTTTTTTTTTTACAAAATAGTGAGTAGTTATCTATCGAAGGTTTTTAAACTTATATATATATATATATATATATATACACACACATACACACACACACATATATATATATATAAATAATGAAAATGTTCAAATTATGAAGTATTTTTAAAGTTTGAATTTCAAGCTATTCAATTTTATAAGGACGATTAACAATTGAACAAAAAATTACAGTAAACTACACCGTAATGGAATACTTATTCGTTATTTCAATGTAATAGTATTTTTAAAAGTATTTAGAATTAACATACTGTGTGGTGAGAATATCATTATATTACCTGTACAGATAATGGAGCTATATAATTCAAATTATCTCCAGAAAGAATAGACAGTAATAATTCTAAACAGGAAGGTGAACAAAGAGCTCTACAAAACGACTTTGAACAAGAAATAGCTCTGATGAAACTTAACGTTGCCCATTCTTCGTGATGTACGTTTACATCTAATTCTGTCACATTCGTCTGTTGTTTAATCCTTGCATATTTCTAAAAAAATAATTATAATATAAATTAATTCAAACACACATACGGGGGAGAGTTATAATATTTAAAATACTAGAGAACAGCTCATCCGTATGCTTTAGAAATTTCGGACAAACGTTGTCAACATAGCACGTATCACATGTACCATCCGGAATTATGCCTAATTTAGCAATATGGGAGGAGAAAGATTATGCCCTGTACGTAGTTTAAATAAAGTTGATATATAATCCCTCGAAACGTTCTGGTATAATTGAAACCATGGCTTGCTGGAAACCGTATGAACCAAAGCGAAGTACTTTTTCCCCTTATTCTGACTTTCGGCGGAGTAATACTGTTGAAAATCCATTAGTAAAAATTGTTTAATTTTTGTTAACATTTCAGTCCAATTCCACTTAATGTTCTCGCAAGGGACACTCGATAAATTATAACGTGTTAATTCATCGACCACCTCGTTTCCAGTAATACCACAATGAAAAGGACCCACTTAAACTTCACTCTAGACCCACGATTATAAAGCTGAATAACACGATGTCTCACATAAAATTCCAGCTTGGACATATTGAGATCTGGGAACTTAGACAATTGTAACAGGACACTCAAGGAATCAGAGATGATTAGAATATTCCTTTTCCTCAAATCTTTGACTAGGTGCAAAGCTTTGTAAATGGCAAACAATTCTACAACAAATGAGGAACCTGCAAAGGATAATCTGTATACCGCGCAATATGCCTTTTTTAGGGTAATATAATGCCGTAGTACAATTTCCACGTATTTTATCTACCGACCCATCTGTAAATATGATTTCATAGTGGGCAAATTTTTCATTAATTGCTTTCCCAAATGCAGCATTGTTAACGCTAGAAGGAAGAATTTGAGCAATATTATTATCAAAGGAAATTAAGTCATTGTCTAACGAAAAAATAAATCCTGAAAACAGAATTGGTAGAATGGATGAGAAACATTTTGGATAATTTCAATTGTCTCCAATTTATTATGGCTGGAAAGAAGAGGTGGAAGACTTTTGATTTTACCATATATTATGCCGCAGTCTCAATAAACATCGAATTTGTTTATTAATCACATGAGCTTTTCTCTCTTTCACATTGAGATAAAACTTGTTCGCCATATACTCCTGCCCAAATTTTAACGGGGGTTCAGCCATATCCGCGTTTAAAGTCTGTAGGGGCATGCGGGATATCGCTCCCAAGCATAATCGAAGAGCCTTGTTTTGTACAATTTGTAATTTTTTACCCGTGTTCTGTTGAGATTTATAAATGGCGCTATATAGTCCGCATGAGATCTGATGGGGAATTGGTAAATCCGCAGACCTATTAATGGACGTGCTCCCCATTTAATACCTGTGATTGCTCGAAGCAGATTTAGACCCCTATCACACTTCTGCAACACAAACTCTGCATTCCATAATAATTTGTTATGAAATACCACTCCTAAGTATTTAATTGTTGTATCAAATTTTAAAGATTTTTTTCAGACGAAATCACGATATTAATGGAACGAAGCAACTTTAACACATTCGATTTACTATACCTGTAAAATATATCTTAAAAATGAAGAAATATTTCGAACGGAAGACTGTTGTAATAAATCTCCGTGTATTCCAGCGCATATGAGTAATGTTTTCAAAAATGTTACTGAAACGGTTCTAAATGCATCCATAGGTTTAACGAAATCTAATTTTTCGTTATCCTTATCTAAAAAAAAATATATATATAACAATGAAGCGTCTAAAAAAATATTGCTCTTAATAAAATAATTTTAAACAAAAATAAATAATTATTTTTTAAATGCATCTATAGAATAATAGATTAATCGAATAAGTTATTGTCGAAGTAATAAAATGACTGTATACGAGAACAGAGAAAATTAAACTGACAGAAAAACAAGAATACATACCCGAGACAAAAAAGGCGCAATAATTTTATATGGAGTACGCGTGATTTGTACGAATTTATATTTTGTCGACATCACTGTCAATCTACATTATCTTCACCGATCGTAAAAGGAAATTAAATTTTTAAATGATTTATGGATGTTACTGGTAAAAAGAAATATAAAACTAATAATAGATTCAATAATCTGAAAAATAGTTAAACAGGGAAGTAACAATAAATTATTACATACGAAACATTGATGAAAACACAAACAGATCGATGAAATAAATTAATATAAATTAATAATATATAAACGCTATAATAATAGTGATAGTTAACGCTCAGGACTTGAATAAGACCATCTTAATCTTAAGAAGAATAAGAATAGGATATATGAGAGAACGATTTGATTATTGATTTACCAAACTTATTCAACGACAATAAATTATTATGCTTTGAGACAGTAAGAATTTTTACGGGAATCTATTTTCAATCTGAATGATAAATTAATATGTATTTGTAGCGTCAATTCAATCATAAACAACAGTAAATCTGGCATATTTACTACTACAATGAAATATTTCAATTTTTAATATATTTTGACGTATACTTTTTTATTACCGTGTACATACGTACGCAGTGCATTAAAAATTACGTTAGCAGTCGAAGAAATTTTTTCATTGTGAAACGGTACGGACTTAAATTTGTGGAATATTAATTTCGATTCCCTCTATCAATTCGTACTATTTTTTGTGTGTTCATTTTTGACTAACACAAGTAAAAAAAACAAAAACTCGCCTCTTAAGAAAAAAAATGTTTCATTAATACTATTATTTTGAAAGAACAAAATTTGGATTTCTGCATAATAAAAATTTGATTATGTCCAATATGTATTCTATCATATTACGAATTATGCTTGTAATTAAATCCAACGATGTATCGCAGTTAAATTATACGACAACTTCAATAAAATGGTAGTTCGTTAAAAAAAATTGCCATTGGACAATGTCTTTTCTTACATTGGTTAAAAAACAAATAGACGAAATGAACCTAAAACATTTACGTCCTGAAATTCTGAACAAATGAAGACCGTTAAATTTTCAATGAACATGAAATACTATAATAATCGGTATTTTTTAAATGATCGCACATAAATGCGTAACCAAAAGAACGTCATTATGACGTTCCTACTTACACATCCGTGTTTCTTAGATCTTTTATTCGTTCAATCGGCACATCCTTCATTTTTAATCACTTGATTTGATATAAAAGGTATTTCTGATGATTACTGAATTCCCCGTACTCATTTTTACAATATCGTTCGGTATTAGCGTGACTTCGCTTTTTAACGATTCGTCCGTTATTAAAAGATTCAACCGATGATTTACAGTCGACTGAATATATACTATAACTTGTA
The DNA here is from genome assembly GCA_032883995.1 of Coronaproctus castanopsis. Classification (NCBI taxonomy): domain Eukaryota; kingdom Metazoa; phylum Arthropoda; class Insecta; order Hemiptera; family Monophlebidae; genus Coronaproctus; species Coronaproctus castanopsis. The sequence continues at coordinate 158,016,236 of CM065052.1, forward strand.
TGCCGGATTTAATTAATTTTACAACCTTTTGCCAACGTAAGAAGCGAGATAAAATACCAAACGAAAATATGGGCATAAAACATACGGATTCCGTAAAAACAAATACGACGGACATAATTGCAGAATTTGTTCATAACTCGTAGTGTATAATGAGATTAATATTAAACTAGAATAATCGTTCAAATTGTAAAAGACGGATACTCTAATACCAGAAGACACTGGAAAAGAAAGTAGAACTTATTTAATTAAGACTATTCGAACACAGAGAAAGATAGAAATATGCGCTGTTTCGTACGCGTTTACCTCTAACGTCTTCATCACTGAAGTCGAAATATTTAAATTCGCTCTTCCGAGAAGGTGCTAATTTTAAATCGTATTTTCCATCTTTCCCCATTCTATACGTATTACGCGTTCCTGCATCCCAGCGTACGTGAGCCCAACCGTCGCCACTAAGATGTACAATGGTACCTTCGTTATGACACAATCCGTCCTGATTAAAAATGATAACAATAAAATAAATAAACAAAACATATATCGGTATCATGTTAAGAAAATAAAATTTTTCCTAATTTACACAAAGTTCATTAGCAAATTTTCGCGAAATTTGTAAAGTGCTGTAGTTATCAAATATATACACAGTAGAGTTTTAAGGTGTTATACTTTTCTGATTGACCACCAATCGAAAGATTAAGAAATACAAGAAGATAAGAAACAAAATTGAAAATTTATTTTTCAAAAAATATAAAGTTACTTTGTCACACATCCCAAATTAAGCAAATCACTGTTTTCCGGATATTAGATCGTATATACGTAATACAAATTATAAAAACACGCGAAAAACGCGTAAAATATAAAATAAAGTAAACAAAACAACAACAAAACAATCAATTAAAAAACGAGCTCGGTTTTATTAAGACTAGACGCAAATTGAGACGCATATAAGCACGTGTGACGTCATATGTACTACTTGTATAATTAGTTATTATATAATAACATTTAAAATTTAAATTTCTGTTATGTTAAATATTGTTTTGTTTCTACAAAATTATTTGACAATTTATTAATAATGGCATTATATATATAATATATGTGTGTGTATTACTTGTCATTTTAACAAATTTCAATATGTGTAATAAAATTATATTTATGTGACGCATGTACACATGCATGTGAATACCTGATTTCCCCATTTCCAATCTCTCCCACGGACGACTCTTGATCCGACTCTTATATAAGGCAGAAATTTAGGTATGTAAAAAGGAGGATATCCCGAAACACTAGCATGTAAGTTAGGTTCTATTATTGCAGAAATCGTGTCATCGTTATAATGCAATCCGAAATGTTTTACTTCATGCGACAATTCTGAACAAAATGTTTTTTATATATTTATGAGAATGCATATAACAAAATAAATCATAATAACGATGTCGTTAATAACAATAAATAAAATTAAAACTACACCGATAATTAATTAGTCTCCGAACGTGCATTAGATTTCATACAGGGCAAAAAATTATTTTGGGCTATTATGTTGTCATTATAGTGGTTGAAACAAATTTAAGGAATGCACTTTTTACTAGTGGTATCTTTTGATTTTATTACTACTATGAGAGCATAAACAAAACAAAATCATAACACAGTTTAATCACTATAAAAAAAATTTATTGCAAAGCTTTTAAGACAGTTACGTCATTATCAAGCGTACACAATAAATATGTGATTAAACTGTGTTATGATTTTGTTTATAATTCATAAAATCACTACTCTTCGGTATATTCTACACTTACTATAAAGCGTCATTTTTTTTTAAGATTTTAAAGACAAATTATGACAATGGACTTGTCAATTCAAATATAGCAATTAAACGATTTCTAAACTATAAGGATAGAAAATGTTGTCTTGTGGTAACTGTTTATATCAGTTTGGAAAGCGTTAAAATGCTCTTCTTTCACGCCTATAAAGACAATAATAATCTACATTTCTAAAAATATAAATAAATGTTATAATGTGATTATTAAATATTTATAAGACAATTGAGGATTTGGTATAATACTTAAAATACCTTAATATATGAAAGCACACTCGTTGAAAGTTTCGTTTTACTTTACGCCAATTTACCATTTTTCAAAACGTGATATGTAACGTTAAATTGAATTTGTTTATATAGCCGTAATTAACTTTTATATATAATTTGTATAATAATTATTTCTACAACGAGTTTATGTAGAAACCAAGAAATTCGAATTTAAATAATGAAACTACGAAGATAAAAAAAAAGATACACAATAAAAATTAATTATATAAGAAATCGTTCGAAATAAATAATTATTGGATTGCTTATTTAAATTGTTTAGGTACTGATTATTCGGTTCTAAGACTAGGCGATAGATGTAATTTACCTGATCGTCTTAATATGAATTCTGTAAATGCGAAAATTCCACTGTTTACTAGCAGATTCACTTCGCCTGCATTATTAACTTCGGTTAGTAAACCGATTCTCAATAAAACAAGTCTGTAAAATAATTTTTAAAAATTCAAACGATTTGGTATACATAGAATACAATGAGATACTTCACACCTATTTTTTTTTTAAAAAAAAAACAGTTATAAGTTGGGAAAAACTATAAATAACTAAATGAAAATTTAACGTTATTAAGATTTTTTGTTGTATTCGCTTCGTCAATTTTTTCCCGGTATAATAAAGATATTGCGTGCGTTAAAATAATTTATTTTTGATCGACTTTAGTTAGTTTATTTAAATAATTTTAATATAAAATAATAAAAAACATAAAAAATATACATCGTATGCAAAATAAAAAACTTTATACCGGTTAACACTTTATCACAATAGCAAATTTAAGAAAATAGAACAAAAGTTTTACTAGAATAAAATTATTATAATATGTAAGGAAAAACGGCGAACGATGATAAAAATAACTATTTAGCGTACAGGCCATGAATAAAATTCTACGTAAGTATCGTGTTATGTACAAGACCTTTTCATCGAGTTATTGAAAATATAAAAAATAATATTACCTTATCCAAATCAATTTCTGTGGTGAATAACACTGATCCTTCATAGCAGTTAAGGAAAATAAACCATCAGCTGGCAATAACATATCGTGTAGTTTATTTATCGTCCATTGTAATACTTTCGCTTTAGCTAACAAAACTTCAATTTTTTGCGAAGGCCTAACTAACAAATTTTTATTGACGTCTACACATTTCCTGCACAAATATGAATAAGCATTTTAATACACGAGTGTAAATAATAATAATAATAATAAACGTTTGCATTATTACTTTTATACGGAATTAAGTTATAACATCGCTCCACTATTAACATAATGTACAAATAAACACAATGTCAGTCGCCACGAAGTCCTCTATCTACTGCTTTCCATCATCAGACGTAATGACTTGGTACTAACTACTCTCTATGTATATACTCATTCATTTAACCACTTGAACGTGTATCCAACACAAAACATTATGGATATCTCCGAAGCTGCGCGTGAACTAGACAAGGATATACGCATTCATTACCTTCCATGCTGCTCATACAAGTAACTAAACTACTGCAAAAACAGGCAGATAGAACAGGGAAAAATTTACATCGAACACGAATGAAGTATTATTACAGATTATGTTATTAAAAGGTTGTTATATTTTACAAATTTGAATAGTATAATTTTTTATATGCGACACCGACCTGATTCGGATATTAAACCCGAACATTTCATAATATAGCAACGATTCGACTAATCGAAAGATATACGTTCGCAGTAAAATTTCTTTAATAGTAACGAAAAATGATTATTTATTAATTTAAAAATGCATAATAAAGAATTCCAATGCTGTTTTGTACGCTTTGAGGTTTTACATAATTTCTTCAAAAATTAATTTCATCGATATGAGTAAGTTTAACACAGTGATTACACATGACGCCGTTGTAAAAAAAAGAATATTCACTGTAAATTAACTCTCCCGTAAAGATAATTACAAAAAAAAAAAAAAAGAAAAATCCTGTAAAATAGCAAGTCTTACGAAAATGCACAAAAGTATTCTCAAAATCTAGATTAAATCCAGATTTTATCACGTTTGCGTTTAAATTATTCGATATTAAATTTTATAATATTACCATCACTAAATCAAATTTAAACCTCATATTAAGTAAAGAACTAATGTATAAACACAATGTTGCAAGTTTTATCGTTCCAAAAATGATTTAATTCAACTCAACATAATCATAAAATTCAGTCACGATAATAATTTTCACGGCAATGTTTTAATTATTTTATTATATTACTTTTTCATATGACGAATGCTTAAAAATTACAAAATAAATCGTAACGAAAACGAAATACGCATATAAATGCCATATTACGATGATACCATTTATTCTTGATTTCTTAATTTTTAGTCGTTTTCGAGAAAATTTTAAAATAATATTTCAAAATTATACATTCAAACACTCAAAATGGATTTTTTAAATTTTACCTTGTACTTAACAGCGAACTATCCGACATCCAACCGCTAATCATGTAATGTTTGATAGAAGTAATTACCGTTGGTAAATGTAAAACTTTCAAAAATAAATCGTAACCTTTCTTTTGAATGTCGCATCTCTGGGCCTAAAACACAATATGGTGCCCAAACATTTATTAAAATTCTTTTCGAAAATAATAATTCGGAATAAAAATAAATTAAAAATAACATATGAAGCATATTATTCGTATGCTAGTTTTTTTTTTAGAAAAAACAAAGATACCTGATAGTACATTGCCTTTCTAATAGTTTCAATATTAACCGTTTGATCATCTACAACGAATTGTATTATAGAGGATATCATATCTGTACTTCCTAGATAACAAATATTTCATCATGAATAAGTAAAAAACATAAAACCAAATTAACTTTTTTCATTACTCTTAAAGAAATTCACCAATGCGGGATATCAATTTCATTTAATAAATATTTTTTACAAATATCATTTCGTATTAGGTCTATCCCACACAATTAAAAAAGAATCATTAACAGACTCAGAATTCAACTTAAATTACCAGCTATATGCTTGCATCTAAGTCGCATTTATTATTCTTTCCTCGAACGTTACGAAAACCTTTAAACTATCTAAATTTTCTTCAATATTTACTGCTGAGTGCCTTGCTAATTCTCATGGTACTTCGCTTTTACGTTTCAGCAAATATCAGTCAGAATGTAATGATAATTATCACAAATTCACGTGGCGTTCTCTATTATAAATTGCTCATTTAATAGCCGCTGTTTTCCATCAACCTTACGAAATATTTATGATCTATCTCTGAAATGCTTTTATATCAAACTCATCTGGATTCTCAGCCACTCAGTTATCCACTGGAATGATACCGTGGACAATCTTGTTAGAAGCGTGCTCAAGAACGGCTCATTCTACTTCAATACACTCGCTAGGGACATTTTATCTGAGGTTAAGTTTTCGCACCAGAAATTATTGATTCAGCCAAACAATTCACGAATATTCAACCTTCGATTCCAGTAATTCCTTGGTTCTCCAATCTTCTTAGTAACATAGAAAACAAATATAATAATATACATGTTATAATTTAAAGAAAAACCAACAAACAAATTGGAAGCATTGAACAAAAGCTTTACCGAATTTCTGTAGAATTATCAATTGGTAATATCGAAGATTACTTTAAAACGATTGTTTGCATTCTGACAAATATAGTTAATAGTAAAAGTTTATTATGTCAAGCAATAACTACATAAATTACTTACATTTTAAACGTCAAAATTAGATTTGATCATAAGTTACTCAATTCAACATATTGTTAGTTTATGTCTAAATCGATAGTTTATATATTTTTAAAAAAAGTTTAAGCTGGGCCAAATTCAGTCATGTCGTCTATAATCGTAGATATTTCACACTAAATAAGCAAATTGAATGATTTATAATTACCGTATTACTTCGAATTTAAGACGCACCCTGGTTTTTGGTTTTCAACGTGAAGAAAAAAAAAATTCATCGAATTTAAGACGCATTAAATTACAAGGTTTTAGGAAAGGAAGTTTTGGAAGAAATAGAAATAATTAAGATATTAATAGTCAATACCCGTATACTTCTTCAACATAATACGAAATATTATAAACTTATAGGTACATAGGCTTATACTTAGCTCAATTTCATTTGCAATAAAAAAAAAAAAAAAAAACAGGAAAAAACAGTAATTTTTATGACTAAATTACCTATTTATTACTTTTTATGTTTTTAATTGCTATCGTCGGTTGTTGAATCGTCGTTATTGCCGGACGTTGAAGTAGAATCGTTTGCGACATCTTCGTCACTATGATTCCATGTACAATCATCTTCAGAGCCATCCAATGCATTCGATATACAGCACTTCAAAAAGGATTTGATGATTATACAGGGCGGTAAATCTTTCCAAGCTTTTGAAATCCATCCTACAATCGTACCTGCTAAGGCTCGTTTGATTTTGCCAGTTGGTGTGAGAGGATGATTATTTTCAGTCAACCATTGATTCTATTGCGCACGAATACGATCTTTAAAGGCTTTATTAACACCGACATCAAGAGGTTGTAACTGACTTGTCATACCTCCAGAAATGACTACTAAATCGCATTTTCCATTTGCCAATCTGGTTTTAATGTCGTCAGATAAATGACCGCGAAACGCATCCAACACTAACATGCTGTCTCGTTTGAGAAGTCCACCTGGTCTTCGCTCCCATACGCACTCCAACCAATCTTGCATAAGTTTACTTGTCATCCAGGCATTTTGTTGGGCTCGAACAATAACCCCATCTGAGAAGATTTCCTTTGGCACAGTTTTTCTGTTCAGGATTACATACGGCGGTAACTTATTGCCATCCGCAATAGCACTGAACATAACAGTTACTCTTAATTTTTCGTAGCCGGTTGTTTTCACTGTTACTTGTTTTTACCCCTTCTCACTGACCGTGTAATTTCTTGGCATGTCAAAGAAAACAGCAGTTTCATCATGGTATTGTTTCTTTAACCTTAGTTGTATTACATGACGTTGATATTGCACCAATTTATCCTCATAATCAGATGGTAGTTTCTGGCAAATTGTGGTTCTACGACGTAATGATAGACATTGTTTTTTCATGAATTTTTCACACCATCCACGACTAGCTTTAAATTGAAGAGTTTTATCGCTGGCAATTTCTCTGGCTTTTAACATTAATGCTTCTCGCGTTACTGGAAGACCTTTCGTGCGAGGTTCTTTAAAATAAGTTAAAACAGCAGCATCAATTTCCAGATATCTTCCATGTTTTGGTCCCGAAAATGATTTTTTTTGTTCGTTTACGCGCGAATAACTTATTTTTCATTTCACGCCAACGGCGAACATTCACTTCGTTAATCGAGAACTGTTTACCGGCGGCACGATTTCCGATATTTTCTGCGCATAAAATAACTTTACGCTTAAATTCCGCTTCGTATGTAAAACGCTTTTCCATAATAAAAAGAAAAAGTACCGTATTAACAAAACAACGATGGGTTAGTAACTGCAATGTTTGGGAGAGCGACACTGACTGACGAGCAACGACTGTGACCGGAAATGGGAATAGGTTTACAAGTCACTTTTATAAACATCATTAATCAACAACTTGTAATATATCGATAGCATTAATGTAGCAAATAGGACTACTAATTCCACGTATAATAGGAGATTTTAGTACGTATAATAGGTAGTTTTACTCTTATACATGTGGTAAATTTAGAAAGTATCTCGAATTTAAGACGCATCATTGATTTTAGACCTTGAATTGTGAAAAAAAAGTGTGTCTTAAATTCGAAGTAATACGGTATTACAAAATTACATACACAATACCTGGTTTTATGTTGAAATATAGATGTTGTAAATACTCTTCATTCCTGTAATTTTCGCTACCCTGATCCTCACTGTCCAGTCCGTAATACTGTAATAAAAGACGTTATTACTATATTACATTTTTAATTAATATACACCATACGAATATTCAGTGTATTTGTGTAGCATTTCAAATCTTGAAATTACTATACTTGAAAATAATGATATCTAAGAAACGAAATTATGAAATAAACGCGTTTTTGAAACAAAATTATATTTCATTTCATCGTATTAACAAAAACTAAAGAATTTGACTGTGTACTGATATAAGGAAATAAAAATGAAAATTACATCATCCCAACGACCTTAATAAATTTAAAGAAAACTAACAAATGATTAATACTTTAAATTAACACATCAGTAAATGCATCTATAAAAATGATTAAAATAGACAAAGCGTGAAAAAAGTATAAAAACAAAAACTAACGTTATACTTGATAAGTGGTTAAAATAAACATTGTAAAAAAAGTACATCAAATCATAGAGTATTAATTTGATGATCGTATTTTAAAAATTTGTTGCGAATAATATTCAGATAAATCAGTAGTGAAAAAAGGAATATATCAGTATGATAAAAATTGTATTCAGATCTTATAAAGATATTTTACAAGTCATATTACGATCTAAATATGTTGAAATGTTCATCAGTTTGTGTATCTATATGCATTACATTTTTCAATAGAATTTCATAATCGCCAAATTATAGAAGTTCACACAGGACAATTAAGATACTGATAATTTATATTAAAATTTATAATAACATAATAGATTAAGCTGAAATTAAACGTAAGTAATTTTTGTTTTCAGTGTAATTCAATTTTTATTTATAATATTTTCAAAAAAAAAAAAAAACACCCAATAAAAGTAAGAATTATTAATAAACGTGTAAAAAACAATACGAGCTCCACAAATATTTTTGTAATAGCTTCAACCAATAAAATTTACAATGTTTAATTTTCGAAAGCGAAATACATTATAGTAAGAAAACTATATTGGGTAGTAGTAGTATTTACACAAAATTAAATATTCTTAGAACAAGTTAAAAATTTAACGTAACTGAAATTAAATATTAAACTAAAATCTGGATTTGTAAATTGAAATAAAAAGTAGACCTGATCTATTTTTATAAAATCCAGGACAGTTTTATGCTATCCATCGTTAGAATCATCCACTATAGAAAATTATAAATAAATGAACAAATAAATAAATATACATATATGTATACGTTATATATTTCATATACATACACACCTACACACGGGATTATTCACGGTTTTCCGGAGCCGTCGTACCAAAAATTGAGACTATGTGTCTCTTTATATTTATACCGCTGACCCCTTCCTCCCAAATATCTAAATAGCTTTCCAGCCAGTAAACTGGTTTCGCAATTGAGAAGTTGCGAAGCCGTCAACCAAAGAAATCACCTACCATTGTCTCAGGTCCGAAACTGAGCTGGTATTAAATGACAACTGTCACTCAATGAAACCCTTATTTAGGGTCACTGTCCCCCACAAGAAGCGTAATTGCAAATTGTCAGGTACTGGATAACATCACATCCATTGATGAGTTGGTGGCCCTATATTGTACAGTGCAAACTTCAACTCCACTTACAAGTGCGATCATATAAGATTTTGGCCGATTGACTAGGTACATTTTTGACGGAAGAAATCTATCTAGCTCAAAGCTGGCAAAGTAATAATTTGATGACACCGACTAAAGGCAAATTCCCTCGTTGAGTTTACTCGGCAGCATGTACTTCCAAGTATATTGTTCATTCGTTCAGCTAGTGACTGACCGTACACAAAAAAAAACTATTTTAAACCGAGCATTATTTATTTACCCAAGAAAATATTTTTAAACATTTTGAAAGTAAATTTGATTCAATTTAATTTCATTAGTGTATCTCTTACCTTAGGAATGTTAACGTCTGGCGACGATTTAGATCTATTACATTTAATGTCGGAAATAACACGATGAACTGCTTTCTTTAATCGATTTTCCGTATACATTAATCGAGCGCGATAGAATCCGTATATTTCGGAACTAGTTGCAGGTCGCACCTCAAACATCAAAAATCTAAAAACATATTGGAAAACCAACCTTGTATATAACTCGCGATAATCTATATATATATATATATATAAAATTATTATTATTATTTTAGCTTGCCGCATATGAGAATTCAAACCAATTTGAAAGTACGTTGTAAAATCACATAGTTAATTTCTATCTTCCCGGCAATGTTAACTTGATATCTTCTTACATTCCGATATACGAGCTTTACAATGTTGTCTGTAAACAATCTCCATTCAGTTCTGTTTTTGCCCATCATTTCCCACATTACTTCCTTTCTTGGATTCTCTACAGCTTTCTTGTCTCGGTGATCACATCTTAGTATCGTAATTTTGTAAGACCGCAATGTCTTTTGCCGTCATTTAGTACTCCGTAAAACATATGTTTCGGAATGCGTTCGTAATGCATTCTTATTACGTGACCAATCCACCTTAGACTAGATTTCGATAAATGATGGTCAATAAAATGAGACTTAGCATTTTTAGTACCTTCTCGCTGGATACATAATCTTTCCAGTTTATATGAAGGATTTGCCTCAGTAATCTTAGATGACAGACTTCAAAATTTTTGAGTTATTTCATGTTTATAGGCCAGGCATCCACGCCATATAATATTGCGGCCAATATCATAGCTTTATATACGGTCATTGTAGTGGCCGCTGTTAAGTTTTTGTCTTTGAAAACTGTTCTGGGAGTCTGTTATATGCTATCATTGTATTTCTCATTCTATACATAATCTCTTTATCTAGACTGCCATTATTGATATACGTATATATATTTATTTATTACACGACCGCGATGACAATTTGGTTTAGTCGTTATTCGTGAAGTGCATCTTAAATACAGGTTATATTATATATCACAATTAAAATAATTAAAGAACGACCTTGATAAGTTTAAACTGTTTCCATCATTAATAATTAATTCATCATCGAGACTATAACCGTTTAACTTATATTTTGAACGCGCATCAATAATATAAGGATATTCAAACAAGAAATGACGGGAACGTTTAATGCGCACAAAGGACCGGCGGCATGTAAAAGAAAAACACGGTCTATAAAGCTATATACTACTGGCGAAAACATATTTCGAATTAAGTGTTATTATAAAGAATGAAGATGATTAGAGTAACGTACGTAGTTCGGGATGTCGATATGTCGCGAATTATAAGTTAATTCGAGCATATCTCTTAACAAAACACGTTCTAGTAAAAAAATTAAACATTAGAAAGCATAACATAAACTAACAGTAGTTACTTTAATTACGAAAATCCGTTAAAATCACTAAAACTTTATTTTCTTGAAAATCACAAAGCTTTTCGGCAATTACGCTATTATCAAGCGATATTTAAATTTAGATAAAAATAAATATTTAAATTTTTGTAATTAAAGTAATAAAAAATCACTACATTCCACAATCTAAACTTTAACAGTAGTTAAATTAAATAATAAAGATTCATTAAATAGTATACAAAAAAAAAAAAAAAAACAATTAAGCTCGCAATTACAGAATGATCGTATTTATTAATGCGATCGAGTGAATGATTGAAATATGAACGTTATAATTTACACGGCGACTAACCTGCATTTTTCTATCATCGGCCCACATATTTCTTTATAAGATTGATTTTGTTCTTGTTTCAACTGAATTATTTTTAACCTCGTTTTATACAATTCTCGAGCAACTAACTCGACGTGCTGTTTATATTTCGGTTCTTCTAAATATGTAACATTAACAAATTTCGTTAAGATACGCGAAAAAATAGTTTTACTAGGTAAAATATTAATAACTAAAAAATGGTTAAACAAATTAAAAAGCTAACTTAATCCCGAGTATCGCTTGGAAAATCGAATTTCACTTCATAATCAATTTCTTTTGTCCTTAAATCGGTTTAGAGTACAACAAAAAAATGAATAAATAAACATTTAAACGCGAATAGCTGTTTAGATGTGTAAAAAACAAAGCGAAATAATGTTACTTTCACTTTCAACGCTAATTTTCATAATACGTTTTAAAGTATTGAATTCAGTATTGTATAAATGTAACAAAAACTGTTTTCAAACGTGCCAAAAGCATGATAAAAAAAAATGTGTAATCTAAAATTATATTATCATTCCAACAGAAACTGACTATATTTACAAAAATATATTAGATACCGATTTTCGAAAACTACAAAAAGTAGTATAATATTATTATTATTTTTAAATGTTGTAATTAACAAATGACAATTATAAGAGTATAAACATATTTAAATGACATATAATGTTAAATGAGAAAGATCGTAATGTACCTCCTTTAATCGCTGCGAAAACAGTAGAACCGAGAGCTAAGTGCTTTATTATAGTGGCTAGTAATATCCTTGTAAGTTCTTCTACAGGATGATCACGTTCGAAACACGATAAATACGCATTCTGTTGTTTATAGATGTGTTCCAAATAAATTTCAAATTCATTTATGGCTCCCTAAAAAAATGATTAAAATTTTTTAAACTTATAACATTCGTTAACGATAAGTAGGATTTTAATAATAACTGGATAAATTTGTTTTCTACATCGATAATCGGTATTTAAAAACGATTTAATTATATTTTTTTACGCGAAATTAACGTAAATTTTAAAAGTTAGAAAAATTAAATTATTATCAATACGCAGCGAGAGATCCGGGTTTGAGCACGCGAGACCCGGGACTACGGCGGAACAATTCGTATCTTACTATGTTAATATTTCGAGAATATAATTACTATGTTTTAAAAAAATTCAAAATATAAAAAAAAAAGTATTATTTTTAATAAGAATCTCGTATTTATTTTTTGGCGAACTTAAATTAATTAAAAATAAAAATAAAATATTAACTTCTCTAGATAAAAAAACCGGTTTTTCGTTTTCTATAATTTTGCATAAAAATTTAGTTTTACGCGATTCGAGACAATTTTTGAAAATTAACACGTGCAAATAATTTTAAAAAATCATCCGGAGTTCGAAAAATCTTTACATATAAAAAATTAATTGCAATAATCAAAATAAATGAGTCGAACATATTTTTTCAATAATATATTCAAACTATATAATCGTGGTAATATTTAAAGAGTATTCATAAAATACCTGACATATAAAATTGAGATGAAACCAAAAATGAATCTCACAAAATTCTAATTTGTCTAAAATTATATTTAACGAGACATATCGTTGTTTGTGCGCGTCTTTGTTTTCTATCCACAATTTTACGGAAAAAAATGTTTTTTGCTGTTTTTTTTTTTTTAATTTTTAATGTAGTGTTATTAAAAAATCAAGTATATTAGAAAGGACATAAGCAGAAATTACACTTAATCTGCTGCTGTCAATACGATATCTAATTTTCTTTTAAACACACTTATTCAAGAAATACAAAGTTACTGTTAAATATCATATCGAACGTACATCTTTAATAAACTAATTTTGAATGATTTGTAACCCATAGAAAAATATTCTTAAAAATTTATTATATATTTTTTAAAACATAACGTGCACTTTTCTATTTTATTTTATTTTTTTTTAGGGAGGCTGATGAATAAATAACGATATTAAGTAGTAAATACTGAAAGAAACGTTTTAACGTCAATTACCCGACCAAGAGTGTACGATGACGAACTTAAATAATTACATAAAAGCTATGTATAATCTCTCATGATGAACTTAAATCATCTCGTCCGCACTCAACGGTTTACATAAAGCATGTATAGGGTAAACGAGTAGTAAGTTAAAAAATAAACAAAGATTATTAAAGATAAAAGGGGATATCAATTTACCGGGGAAATATTTATGTGTTAATAAATAGCTAATTTATACAGGGTTAAATGTAAAATCCGTGAAAAATATTTTGTAAGAATAGTGTTACCCTGTTTTAACACGACTCAAAAGTAATAAAAGGGAAAAATAGACAAAAACTATTCGATAGAAAAATCAAGCGTACCGTTAAATCGTTTTCATCGGTAGTAAAATCAGCGATCAACTTTACGCCAGGTTTTATCATCGATTGATCGGTAAATGGGGACACGACGTTCCTCGCCTCAGTTTTATCTTTCAACGGGTTCAAACTCAAGCCGCCCATCAAAAAAGAAGCCGAAAGATATTTGGACGCCGCCTGTTCGCTCGGTTGCAATGCAACCCCGTTAGCGAGCCATCTAGCGTGATACGATAATAATTGAACTACAGTTCGTTGCACGTCCAGTAAACCTGAGTAAACTGGATTCACGTCGCCTAACTAAAAAAAAAAAAAACAATTAAAATTTAAAACAAACTCATCGTCGTTAAAATCTATACTCATATACCAAAAATACTTAAATGCATTATATACAGGAAATAATGAGTATTTAACGCAAATAATAAAAAGAATCACCAAAGAAAATATAGAGAAAGGACGTCGTGTGAAGATCCACACGGACCAGAAGATTGATAAAAGACTAACTAAACTACACATAGTAGGCAAGGCAACTTGGGCTTCTTTAGTATCCCAGCAAGCTGGTGTTCATTAACCAACCAATTAAGTAGATAGTTGAATTGACGCTAAAAAAAAAAAACACCTTATTCCCGGTAGGATTCAAACCCAGGCCATGCGAACAGAATACTATGACACGGGGATATATATCGGTAACGTATATGCATGTGAGATTAAATTCAACGGTATAATGAGAATATATTGAGCGGTGATAACACTCGAGTAGATGATATAATTTTGTTATGATTAAATAACTAGTCTACCGAATATAATCATATAATTCTGTCAAATATAACGTGATAGATTCAGACGAATATAGTGGTCAAAGACGGAGCAAGCTCGGAAGGTTAATCAATATATCAAGGTTAAATATAATTTGTAAACCCGATTTCGGCGTTCGCCTATAATTACGAGCACACGTACTTATATACAGACGCACGAAAATGTTAATAATAAATTTAAATTTTATTTTTTATACTCGCAAAATAAGAACTATATTTTGTATCAAATATCATCGATATATGTGTGTTACATATATCCGTGTATATTCGAGTGTTTCGAACTCTTATAATTATATTATTTTATGTTAACATAAAAAGCGTCTATATTTCGTAATTTATTTAAAGTGTATGTGTGCGTACACAGGTGTATAAGTGAATCGGAGTACGTTTTATCAACTGCAGTAATATATATATATATATATATATATATATATATATATATATATATATATATATATATATATGATGTATGTATGTGCGTATTTAAACCTTCGGTTACGAATTAAACTAACAAAATACTACCTTTGATCAGTATCACCCTATGGAGTAGAAAGCTGGATCCTCAAGGGAAGAAATTAACTGCCTTTGAAACGTATATATACCGACGAATGCTCACAGCTTCATATAAACACCATGTTATAAACTCGAAAGTTTTCAATAGAATGACCAAAAACTGGAACACGCGTATACTACGGCCATATATGTAGACATCTGGAAAAACACTTTCTACATTTAGCTTCAAAGGATAAAATAGAAGGAATACCAGGCAGAAGAAGAATATCTAGGCTAACGGATATGAGAAGATGGTACGTAAGCACCACAACCGAATTACAAGAAGTCGCACAGTAAAAATCAACAATAGTCGACGATGACAATCAAACTTCGGACGGACACGGTGGAATAAAGATATATATAATATACCTTCAACTTCTTTGGCGATAATTAAATGATCTAAATAAGTTTATAGGATGGAAATTATTAAGAGAAGCAGAAGAAATAAGTTTATATTAAAATGATTCTTTTTTGGTTTTATAAATATTAATGGTATTTTGAAATTAACTTTTGAGGACGCTCATTATTACTTGCCTCAGTGATTTCGATTAATTTCCTTCGTTGACGAACGCGCCGAAAAAAAATAAAATATATGATACGAAGCGTATGAAAAATAGTCACAGATTTCATCGATCTCACAGCCACTTACGATACACTACAGCGGAAAGGACTTGCAATGTTTATATGTTCTGAATATAGCCGCCAACGGTACATAAACAATGACTAACCACAGGGTTTAGTGCTCCCGCTACTTTTAATTATACGTTCATGATCTGCATACATACTCCAGTATGCAGACGATACAGAGCTCGAAGTTTAAAATAACGACTTGGAATATTGTGCATAAATGGGTGCGATGACATGATAATCAGATTTTAATATTTAGGTCATTATCAGATTTTAATATTTATTTTCATTTTACTTGTAAAATTGTGTTTTTTAAAAAATTTTTGTGTTTGTATATTTTTATATTTTATATTTTACTTTTGGACATCATACATCGCAATAGTAAATGAAAAATTTAAAATTCCACCAGTATACAACTTTTACAGAATCCGGAAAATAGTAATGAAGAAAAAATTAATATAAAAAAACAAAATTAATAAACAAATATATTGATATTAAATTTCAACAAATCAAAAAATAGACAGAACTGAAACAGACAGCATTTTTGGATCATATTTTCACAATCATCATCACATATTTTTAAGCAATTATATTTAATTTATATTTTTAAAATTATGATGTTTTAAAATATTTCACTTGATAATGGCGTAAATGCCGAAAAGCTTTGTGTTTTCTTTAAGAAAATAAATATTAGTGATTTAACTAATTTTCAATTGATTTTTTATTAATGTATTTGTTTTCAAAATACTGTTACCCTGTTTAAGTGGTTAATATGCACATATAACAATTGATAGCTGAACTCGATATTCCATATAATTACATTAAGCGCCTATGATGCTTGCTAACATTTTTCCTCCTTCTACCCTAGAGAAGTGATACTGGATGAGAATAATGAAGCATGAACACAGAGGTATTAAGATTTATCAAAGATATTATCTAGTTTGATTGAGGCTTGACAAATTACAGAGTATATGATAACACGGCTACCAAGTGGAAATAATAGGGGAACAAACAATTTCCAGTAAATAATCAATTAATTACAAATTCGGAGATCAGTGACAGGATTCCATCTAAATAAAAAGTGTGTTGTAATCACGATTAGGAATTGTGCATGTAGTAAGACTTAAACATTTTCTGATTTCATTCATTCATACGATATACAGGGTTTAAACGAAGATGTAGTCTTTCGTCGGGTAACATTATCTTCAAGAATGCAAAATAGATTTATTAGCAGAAGGTTAATTTATAATTTAAATGTTTTTGTTTATGTTTTAAATATTTTTACGTTATATCAATCAGTTTATATACACATTTGTAGTATAGTACACGATTTATACGATGAATAATATATATATATATATGTATATATTACGGTAATAATTTAAAAATATTTATTTACTTCTTCAATAAAAAAATAATAAACAATTACAACTACCACTGAAAATATAATAAAATATATAAGTAAAGTATCAACACCTGTGAACCTTCCTCATCTGAATCTATAATGCTGCCAATGTAACAAGATTGCAATAATTCCATCGGTAATGAAGACCCTTGTTCACCATTAATTGCAGCATGATCAGAACTAAAATAAATTTGTGCGTTTTTCGTATTTTAAGTACAATTGCATTTACACAAAAATTTTAAAGGTAAACAAAATACAGCAACCGGCATAATAATAACGAAAAATATAATCGTCTATAGTTAATTTTTCTCATATTTTTACATCACAATTTAATAAAGCACAAAGTACAAGTATCTAAATGCGAATTCGCAGAAATAATGAACTTATTAATATATATCAATACGGGTTTCAAATAAAAAAGAACACTTCATATAGTATGATGAATACTAAACGGTAAAAAAAAAAAATATATATATTAATTAAATAAAAAACATTGTACAAGGTAATAATTTATTTATTATGCGTTTAACTTATATTGCATGTAGATTTAATTTGTGAAAAGTTAAAATAATAAATGAAACACGCAAATCAATCATATCAGGTACTTTAACCATATTAAGAATTGCTCTGGCTTAAATTTCATACATAAAATTATATATCCAATATTGTTTATGAATAATGTGTTTTTAGACAAAAAATAACATATAAGTTTTAAATCAGAAAGCGAAAGTATTTGTTAAAATTTCTAAACCATACCCGTCTTGAACATCATAAACTTTTCCCTTATACACAACCCAGAGACCACCGTCTCTATTATGATTTTCGACGTCTGCCTTACGGATTAATGGTGCATTTGTCGGTTTTTTACACGCACTACTGAAACCGCTCACTAAAAAATATTAAAGTAAACATATTATATATATATATATATACATTGTTGTTAATATAAACGTTTGATTTTTTAAACAAATACCGCATATGTTTACAAAAAGAAGGAAACATAATTTTCCAAATGAATACTTTCCAAAGTGTTTTCTCTAAATATGCTGAGTTATCAAATTTCAGACAATGCACATTTGTTATTAACATAATCATTTTTTCTGTTTCGCGTTTATATAACTTATATACCATCTTTCTTCGTTTTATGCTTTTAAATTTTTCATCGTTAAAACTGAAACTATTACCGACACATTACTTTGTAAGAACTTTCTTATTTATAATTTATACAATTTTTTCGAATTAAATGTAAAATTTTATGTACGATATATTCTTTATAAAATAATGTTTCAATATATAAAAAAATATATTTCAATATTTTTTGTTATATTTTCTATCCGTGAATTTGGCTCACAACACATTCAACTGATTTTTTAATACATTTTAATCATACCCATTCTGCTTTATAATTTACTCATTACATTTGAAATTATAACATGCTACGGAATCTATATGAAGAGAATAGTAACATGGTCAAAATATTCCAGAATATACAAACAAAGGAATTTCATATAGAAAAAGAGGTGTTATCGCCAATTTTGTATAATTTGTACTCTCAGAAAATATTATGAAAATTGTAGTGGACTAGTGGATGGAGGGTATATCACTGGGTAGATACAAAATTTCTAGTTTGCTGTATGCAGATGATACTACCCTTATGGATGAAATGAAAGCACTACTTAAGCAGTCAGTAACGGTTAGCCTTCGTATGGGCTCAGTATAAATCGTAATACCGACAAAAGAAAAAACGATACGTGGTTACGAAACAATTGATAAATTTACATATCCAGGATCATTGATCGAGAATAATGGTAGTTCGCATACAGAAGTAAAAAGTCGGATACAAATTGCCCGGGATACTATGTCTAAATTTAGTAAGATACGGAAAAATGGATCTATAACGAAGAACACAAATATTAAGTTTGTTTCAATTCTATTTTTTGTGGCGGAATCAATTAATATCCGTATATATACAATTTCCAGGTGTGGTATTGGCGAAGGGTTCACGCTGCCGCGATAAAAGAAATTGGTACAACGAAACAGTTATCATGGATTATTTTTATCCGAATTATTTCGATCACCCTATACAAAAGGAAAATAGTACGAAACGTTGGTTAATACAAGCGAAGGTTGGAGGTAGAAGATCATGAGGTTGATCAACAACACACTGGGCAAACGCGATCCAAAACGCTACCGATAAGGACCTCCCGATTTGCTGTAATCAAGCTGAAAATAGGGAGCAGCGGCGAATCAATTTTTATTTTTATTCTTCATGCAACACGTAACTGATAATCGAATCTCATATAAGAAAAATTAAAAAAGTTTGTATTATTATATTATACGCTAACACGTCAATATTTAATAAATATGTTGTTCTTCGTATAATCTTCTTACATCCAAAACAAACAATGATGTATATTTATTATTATTATTATTATTTGTAACATACCTGTCACTCCTGGCCATGACATATCGTCAGCGTCTTCTTTTTCCAAATATGGAATCGTTCTATTAAACTTCTCCAAAGCGTTGAAAAGAGGAAGGAACAAATCTACCCAGTCGATATCGAGCAGTAAGGGCATCTCTTGATGCAACATCAAAAAGCATACAAACGTTTCTGACAATAACACTTCTATTTTAAAAAAGAAACATTTGAATAAGCACCGACAAAATTATTAATAAAATTTAAATAGTCACGTTTCTAACAGCGCTTAATAAATACATTACGCTTAAAATAAAGTTATTAATGGAAATTCCTTTTTAGAATAAAAATTACCAATGCCGTTATATTTTAATATATTGGTGACGATGCAAAAATGTTTAGTGCTTTTCAATGATAACTCGGCCGCAACGTTTAACACTTCAGTTCCACATTCCATTAATTGAACCAAATATTTATGAAACAATGATTCGACTTCCGAATTTATTTTCTCTATTAAACATAAACAGAAGTGGAAAATCATTAAGAACTGTTCATTTGAATTAATCATTATTTTAACTTCATTTTTGAGACAAATACAAAAAATTTTTGAATATCACATACCCGACCAACGAAAAAAATCATTCGTAATAAAAGCAAGAAATTGCATATACCTGATTCCCAAAGGTAATGACATCGTGAAAAATCTTTATTATACATTTGGCCAACAAGCAACCGTTGGAATCGAAGCAATAACATTAGTGTTGGCGATCGTTCATTTGTACCAGGTGGCATCCTCAACTGTATTAACTGTACTTGTGTTTCAGCCGAACAATTGCTGTAAAATATATATTTTCTATTGGTACATAAATAAAAAATACGAGTTCTAATTTAAGCCAGCGAAAATTGACGACCAAATTTAAAAATGGTTTCTTTTTTAATTATTCAAATTAAAAATAAGTGATTTAAACGTGAAAAGTACTTTCGAAACGAACGAATTATCCTTATCACTAAACTATTTCATTTCACAAAATTTTAATCAATAAGTCATTGAAAACAGGAAGTTTTCTTCAATATAACTGTCAGAGAAATTGAATATTACAAACAAAATCGGATTCGATTAGCACTATTCAAAGTCGGAGACGTACAAAATTTTTATATATATTTAGCGCAAAAAACTAACATCAAATTATTGGACTAAATATATATATATACATATCGCATACATTTTAACAAATTTTTATTAAAAAGAAATTTCTACAATAAAAAAAAGACATGACTCAATTTTAGAAACAAACAAAACGTTTATTATAACATATATATATATATATATATAGGTAAGCTATTCGCTAGAATTATGTTAAATCGGATTGCCCCAGTCCTTGAAAGTATGCATCCTGAGACGCAAAATGGCTTTCGCCCAGGTCGCGGGACTATGGACTCTATATTTTCACTAAGACAACTGCAAGAAAAGTGCCGAGAACAGAATTCAGACTTATACGTGGTTTTTATTGATATTAATAAAGCGTTTGACACAGTTCATAGACAGCTTTTAATGAAATGTATGAATAAAGCTGGATGTTCACAAAAGTTCTTAAAAATGTTATCGCTGCTTCATGAAGATAATGAAAACACTGTCATTTATGGGGATTGTAAAACCGAACCGTTCACCAGTAGTACTGGTGTGAAACAAGGCTGTGTCTTAGCTCCTACACTGTTTTCGGTGTATATGACGTTTGTGTATCATATCATTTTTAGGATGTTGCGAACCAAGAAGGTGAAATTGTGCTATCGTTTTGATGGCGGTTTATTTAATACCCGAAGATTTAAAGCTGGCACAAAATGTTCTAATGTGGAACTATTCGACTTTCAATATGCAGACGACTGCGCTATAGTGGCACACACCTTGCAAGATTTGCAGGATGCCATGGATGTGTTGGCGGAAACATACAAAAAATTTGGTTTATTTATAAACGCGAGCAAAACGAAAATGATCGTACAACTCTCATCCGTGAATCGTATTCAAACTAAAGCTATATTAAAAATAAACAATATACCGATCGAACGTGTTGAAAGTTTCAAGTACCTCGGTAGCCTGTTAAACGATAAGATCAGCCTAGACGAGGAAATTCAGAGCAGACTGCAAGCAGCTTCAGCTGCTATCAGCAAACTAAATGGAAGGGTATTCAGAAACAATCATATACTGACGTCCACCAAGCTAATTGTCTATAAGTCGATCGTTTTACCAACCCTGTTCTATGGCTCAGAAACGTGGGCTCCATATAAGAGACATTTACGAACACTGGAACGTTTCCATCAAAGTACTTTACGTAGAATCCTTCATATATATTGGCAGGACCGAGTATCTAACAGAGCCGTGCTGCAACGAGCTAATATATCGTCGATTCACATACTGCTTTATAAGAACAGCTTAAGATGGACAGAACATATTGCAAGAATGAGCAACACCAGACTACCAAAACAGATGCTGTTTAGCCAAATGATGCTGGGAAGTAGGCGTATCGGTCGTCCCTGCTGGAGATACAGAGACTACATGAAATTCATATTCATCGAATGCGGAATCCACTCTGATAGCTGGCACGAATTGGCACAAAACCGGTCTGCTTGGAATCGTATGACACAAGACGGTCTACTGAATGCCAAACGAAGGGAAGAACTAGCGGCAGAAAAGAAAAAGCAGAAACGGGTGCATGGTAACGGAAACGATGATGTGGTTTACACCTGCGATTAATGCGGAAAGCAATGTGCGGCTAGAATTGGACTCATCAGTCACTTAAGAATCCACAAATAACGGTGCCCCCATACTCGATCTCGAGTGGGCCAATGATGAGGATGATGATATATATATATATATATATATATATATATATATATATATATATATATATATATATATATATATATATATATATATATATATATATATATATATATATAAATCGAGCAGGTCAGTAATAAAAAAAAAATTAAGGTTGCTGACACACATGCACAACAGCACCAATAAACAAATATATAAAACTTATATACGAATAAAAAATTGTTAATCGAATTATAATGATAATAATGGCACAAAAAAATTCAAAAAAAAAAATACGACGACAAATATTTACGGCCAATAAAAAAAATTTAGCTCTTAACAAAAATGACTAAATGTGCGCGGAATGATGAAATTATGTCTATTCCATACGAGAGAGATCATGTGAATGTGGTACGTTTAATTCGCTTATATTCGTATATTTTATAAATAATTCGTAATCGGTGATAAGAGCAGAACTACTCGCACATTTAGAAAAAAATTAGTTGTACGGCGTATGACTATATCTTGTATATACTTTAGTTTTAATTTTCCATGAGTGCGTAGCAATTGAAGCAAGTCTCAGTCAATCCGCCCGAATATATGCCAAAAATTTGAATTTATTCCATCGTAAAGTGATCCGAATTCTTCATCTCGATTTAAATTATCGCCCGTACAAAATTTTGTATACCCAGCAACTGTTACCGGCAGATTATGCGGCCAGAATGAAGTTTTGTGAAGAAATACTACCGAAGATTGACTCGGGAAAAATTCCAGTAAACGCGTTCTTAATAACGGATGAAGCACATGTTTATCTACAGGGTGATGTTAATAAACAAAATCTACATTATTGGAGCGAAGCTAACCCTCATATCATTCAAAGGAATCCCCTCCATTCACCGAAGGTTACTGTGTGGATAAGGACTGCAGCGTGATATGTAATCGACTCTTACTTCTTTGAAGGCACGGTGAACAGGGATCGCTACCGGCAACTGATTACCAATAAAAAACACCGAGTTCATCCAGCCAGAGTTGAAGAAACGACGAAAACAAACATGAAGATGGTTCCAGCTACATGTCATACTTCGAACGACACGATGTATTGTTAAAAGAAACTTTTTTGTAGACGAATAATTTCAGCGTTCTCCGGATAATTCGTCTCGAGGCTATTTTATCTTGGGTTACTAAAAGTCAAAAATTTATGAAAACAAGCCGAGTCCTACAAGAACTTAAAACGGCGATTAAACATCATTCTGAAGCGATCCCGACCTGTATGTTAGAAAAAGGTTTTGATAATTTCGTTTTACGCATGCGCAATTGTTGTGAAAATCATGGTCATCATTTAGATAACAGTATATTTCAAACTACAAGATTATCAAAATAAATGATTATATGAAAAAACCTTCCTTCATTCTCTTTCCGAAGCGAATAACATTATTTATTTAGGTTGAACACAGATGGCGCTACAGAGTTTTAAAATGTGGTGGATATCTCTGCCAAACCAACTCTACACAGGAGACGTGTACAAAACAACTATCTGAACAACCAGTCTTTGTATGATTAGTTTATTAGTAACGTCCAACTTTTTTATTAAATTTTTTATTAAATAGTTGGAAAAATGAGAACATCTTAGCACGAGTTTTATTTATGCAATAAGCAACGTGTTTATCGAAGTTCAAAATCTGATCAAGTATGACTTAAAGGCAACGTGATCACGCTAATCAATAGTGCTCATTAAGAACAATTTTAACTCAACAGATGCATGGAAGCAGGAATGGGACAGAGGAAACCCAGATGGTAAAAAGCTGGTTGACCACCTAAACTCCAGACCACCTGGTTTTGAACTACCACGAATAACGTGGATTCGATTGAACCGAATAAGGACCGGTCATGGAAGAACAGGCCAAATGCTAAAGCTGTGGGGCCTTTCCAAAATCCAGAAATGCGACTGTGGTGCGGAATGCCAGACTACCGATCATATTGTAACGGAGTGCCCTACGAGGGCTATACAAGGAGGTTGGGCTGAGCTAAAGGATCTCACGCACAATGCGAAGGAATGGCTCAAACGATTGGACCTAAAGTTATAGGACGAAGCGGATATAGATCCTGTGCCCAGGGATATACATAAAAGTAAAAGTAAGTAATAGTAGAATTATTTAATCTAGTTCTGGAGTTTATAATTGATCTTCTTTTATAGAAAATTATAGTTTCAGTCTTAGTGGTAAGCGATTTCTTATAGCGCTCATGTTAAAAGATGACGTATATACTGAAATATCGTCAGCATAGATGAAAGTTGGGACATTTTCTAACATGGAATATCGTTAATGTATAATAAAAATAAAATAGGTACCCAGAGGGACGCATCTAATAATGGTTATAGGAGATGAAAGTTAATTTTTTACTGTGACGCTAAAAATTAAATAACTCTTAATAAGAAGTATTATGCAAGGATCGAAATTCGTTTTTTAATCATTTTATAAATTAAGCCAAAGTGCCAGAATGTACGAAGTAGTCCTGATATACTTATTGACTTTGAAGCTATGTATTATGATGTCACACATATTTGCAATGCATGTACGGTAGAGCAATTATGTCTGAAACAAAACTGTGTATCTAATAAGATATTATTAATGACCGTAAATGTACTCAGTTTAGTTAAAATTACGTTTTCTATAATTTTAATTACATTGCTTACGATGCCTATATATATATATATATGTATATATATATATATTTTTTTTTTTTTTCTATCACCTGATTAATAATCACATCTATCTATTCATATACCATTTCTAGATGTTTGTCTTTATAATTAGTCATTGCCATATATACCTGAGTTATCCAGTGGCGGCTCGTGCATAAGGGCTGCAGGGCTGCAGCCCCACCTACAAAATTACCAGTATAATTTTTTTTTCATATTCAAAAATCAATTAAAATTATCCAAAATTTTGTAATTTCGTTTAAAAAAGTAATTTTTTCTCTTTGGATGCTCATTCTAGAACGTTGGTGAGGGCTACGTATGATGCAGCTCTTGTTGGCACATTTAGGAAACATAAAAAGCATAGTTCCGTGAGAAAACGATGTTAAAGGCGCATGCGCAGTGGTTTCTTTTTAACCGCGTTCGGGCTGCACGAGAACCAGCCCAGCCAGGTAGACTTGTATTTCAAGATTAATATTCCAACTGCAGAATGAAATGTTGACGCGCGCATTCTTCTATTATTGTTGCTCATTTACTTATGTTTTATTGATTGAATAAATATATTTATTTATAAGGATTTTATTACTTCGATTGTTTTGGTAGAAAGGCTAACTTTAATTATGGCTGGAAATAGCGATTTTCGTGAAAGTGAATTGAATTCGGTTTCGTATTTGCTGAATAACAAATTTTCGCGGTTATCGTTTGCAGAAAAGTGTAACGTTAAGGCTCGTGGGAGGCCGACTCCGCAATTGAATATTATACAAACGTCATCTAGCCGAAACAATACTTTTGAAAGAAAATTTAAAGCGGATATTTATTCAAAATGTGATTGGCTTTGCGGTTGTGAAATTAAAAACGCTTTCTTTTGTTTTCCTTGTCTACTTTTTGGCGGTGAAATTTCTTGGACTCAAACTGGTGTGGTAGACTTGAAACATTTGAATGAAAAAATCAAGAAACACGAAAATTCAGCACAACATATAAAAAATTCGATAGATTTTAGTATGCTGGGAAAAATTAATATAGCGACACAGGTAAGCGAAGCGTATAAATTAAATATCAGAAAGTTCAATGAAAACGTCAAAAAGAATAGGGATATTTTATCAAAATTCATCGACTGCCTGATATTTTGCGGTAAATTTGAACTTCTGCTACGAGGACATAATGAAAAAGCGGATTCCGATAATCCTGGTATTTTTCGAGGATTGTTAAATTTCGCAGGGATATTGGATGAAAATTTGAAAGTGCATTTTGAAAATTCTAGTGTTTAAAGATAACTCAAAAACAATTCAAAATGAATTGTTGGATAGTATGTTAGACATTTGTCGAACTGAAATTTCTAATGAAATTGAACAAGCTCAATTTTTGATTGTTATGTCCGATGATACGACTGATATCTCTGAGAAAACACAGGAGGTAATTGTTTTTCGTTACGAATTCAATGGAACCACATACGAAAGATTCTGGGGATTTTATAACCCTGAGTCACGAGATGCAGAAGGATTATCGAAACAGATTTTGGAGCAGTTGAAAATTGTTTTAAAAGATAATACTGGGAAACTAATTGCTCAAACTTATGATGGCGCAGCAGTTATGAGCGGAGCGCGTGGCGGTGTTCAAAAAATAGTAAAAGAAACTTACGCAAATGCCCATTTCATTCATTGCTATGCTCATAAATTAAATTTAGTAATGAGTAAATCAGTTTCAACTAATAGAGAAGTACGCATCTTTTTTAGTAGCTTGTCAGGAATTCCAGCATTTGTTTCGCGTTCTTCTCCGAGATTAGCTGAGCTTGAAAATTGCATGTCAAGAAGAATTCCACGTGGTTCCGATACAAGATGGAATTTCAATTCAAGAGTCGTAAATACAATTTTTGAAAACATTGAACAGCTGAAAGAATGTTTCGAAAAATTGCAGAATTCAAATAATACCCAAACGGTTAATGAAGCATCCGGTCTTCTTCGTCTTCTCAATGACAACAACTTTATATTTTGGCTTGGCGTCTTCCATCCTATTATGCCACACGTTGATTTACTATACGATGCATTTCAAAATCGCAATATTAATTTTTCGAGCGCTTTTTCATCACTGGAAAATTTTTATCGCGCAATTTCTTTAATCAGAGAAACGAATTTCGAAAACTTGGTGTCCACAAATACTGATTCTATGCCCGTATCTCGTAAGAGGAAATGTGATGAAAATCGAAACGCCGCTGTCAAAGAAGTTTGTGACACAAAGGGTTAGATTCGAATTTACTGGTCATCTATCTGCAGGAAAGTTGCTGTTACAAGAGAAATTTGAAACGTACTGCAGGCAATTTCCTTCTCAAGAATTTAACGAAACTTACCAGGCACATCCCATGCTAAATAAAAAGCGTTTGCAAACTGAACTTTCTGTTCTATACGAAAGAAATTCAGAATTTTCCCTTGCATCGGGAGTTGCGCAACTCCACCAATTGTTTCGAAACACCGGTATTTACAAAACACTCGGCAAAGTATATGTTTTATGAACATTTTGTTAACGTCTCCTATGACAACTGCTGAAGTGGAAAGGTGTTTTTCTTCCTTGAAAAGAATTAAAACATATTTACGGTGTACAATGCTGGAAGACAGAGTTTCTGCGCTTGCAATGATAAGTATTGAGAAAACTCTTATCGATACAATTCCTAACTTCCACAGCAAGGTAACTGACCGGTTCGCGAAAATGAAAAATCATTGTATGGACTTCATATACAAATAAATTTTGAAGTAAGTGCTTTGAAATTACACATTTTTTAAAATTTTCTTAGAATGGCCGAGTCTAAATTTTATTTTTGTTTAGAAAATTTAGAATTTTAAGTTTTTATGAAATGGTAGCCTAGCTGTATGTTTTTTATTAAAAAAAAATTTCAACTAGGTAAAACTTTTAGCCCCTCCGCTTCGAAAACCCACGAGCCGCCGCTGGAGTTATCACTACATCCGTAGGTACTGTTTCTAATCTTACCATAATTATTCTATCGCCATACTGCAGATAGTTTTTCACATTCCTTCCCCAGCTTTTATTTAATACTATGCTGACTCCATTATTTTTGTCCTGGTGGCTCGAGCTTATAATTTGGTATTCATTGCTCCAAAAGTCGTTGTTATTTTGCCACCTAGTTTCGCTAAAACTAATTATATCAATTTATAGTTTTTCCATTTCTAAATTTACATTTAGCAGCTTTCCACAAATATTGAGAAACCTCACATTCCATGTTGCAATCGTTGCCATGTTATTTTTATTTTTTAAGTAAATTTATTTATTTTTCAGTTGTTTTCCAGACGCACTTGTTCCACACGTAGCCTGGTTACCCACTACCGTATGGATGATCTCATATTTCATATCATAAGACCCACCATACCTTTGGTGTCGGGTGCTAGCCGGATCGCAGGCCATAGTTCTACTTTTTTCATCGTATTTCATACTTGGTTATAGAGTTGGGAAAATAATGGGGTGGTTTCCCATTGCCTTCCCCAAGGCAGTATCGCAATCTTAATACTGTTTGACTGGGATGTAGGCTTAAAGCGACCATACTCGCTTTTACACGATGCCTTTAGTAGGTTTATGTAGCATTTTTTAAGAAAAGCTTTCCCAAAAGGTTTCCAACTGCACCCTAACACATCGCCGTTCATGATTCGCGATTTTTTATTTCGTCAATGACTTATTCACGACTAACCTCCATATCTGGAGGTCGTTCCATTATCCGCCCTCTATGGACGCGACCCATTCCCTGAGCTCAGGGCCCCTCGGTTATACATATCTGTCTACCCCAGGGGCTAGTTAGTATAGCGTATCATTAAAATGGAGTGTAGCATAATAATATTTAGTTTTAAGTAGTCTAGTTGTACAGTGTAAGTATACTGAAAAAATAAAATCCAAATTTGTTTTTTCTTTTGCTGTCTTCTATGTAAGGGCAACTATACAATTTTTTACATTCAACAATGAATTAAATAGTCGTATTTTTACTAACGAAAATAAATATTTTTAAAAAGGCAAAAATAAAATAAGCATCTTACCGTAATAAGTGCTTAGTGAGCTGAAGAAGAGGGATTGGATATGATGTAGACACACCATGCCCGGATATATGGTCATTTGGAATTTCTGATATTTCAGCTGTAACATAAAAATACAACACAAAAAATTTAGATACGACATAACATGTATTACATTAGTTTACTTAGGCTTGTGCTTGTACGTATATGTGCTTAGAATACTTGTTATCCGTCGGAACTAAAAACAAATTATAGATATTACTAAACATATGACGGTACATGTTTAAATACGCTGCCACTATCGCGATTAGGAATAATTCACGATACTATTCATGTAAACGCTTAAATTTTACATTTAGAAACTGAAACAAACGAGTAATTACAGACGATCAATAATAAAATTTTAAAAATAAATTACGAACAAAATAAAACAATTCCATCCATGAAGACAAAGAGCACGAAAGATCTTTTCAGAAAAAAATCAATGTTCGACTGACAAATCGTGTAATTTTTCCTGTTAAATTCCTCCATTTATCCTTCACGATTAGCTGCCGCGTTGACAGTCCTGTCATGCCGAGCCTGCTATTACTCCTTGTATTATTATTTTTTTCAATCCATCGTGTCGTACAACATAATCAAAGAACTTAAGACATCTTATTTTTTTTTGTTGAAATCAATCTATCTTTTTGCATTATTCCGATTTGTTTCAGGATAGCTGCATTAGTCTGACGTTCCATCCATGAAATACTGAGCATACGCCTATAGCGGTAGATTTCAGAGCCCGGTAGATTTCAGAGCCTTCTAGTTTTCGGCGTAATGCTTTATTTAATGTCCACGCCTGTAAGCCATAACACGCTATCGAGAATACCAGTGAGTCCATTAATCGTTTTTTCGTCGTTATTTTTATAGAATGATTTTTCCATATTCTTGTTAATCTTGCAGGAGCGTTTTTGACCATTCCGATTCGCCGATTGATTTCACTTTCATAATGTTCGTTATTAATTTATTATTATTATCGTATCAATTACGCGCTTATTTAGAGATATCCTGCATTATAAATTCACGTTCGACAGCCAGTCTTCTGCGCCTTCATCTAGTGAATGTAGCCCAATCAGTCCTTTATTAAAGCTATTTACTTTACACGAATTTATAAAGTGTGACATCGTTTGGATCTCGCCACAGCTGCACAGCTCCGTTTCCGACAGTTTCCATTTGTTCATTAAATATTTGCAACGACCCTGGTTGGTTCTGACGCGATTTAAATTGCACCATGTTTTCTGTTGAGACCAAATCCTGGCACCCTGCTAGCCGAATTTGATATTAATTGTCCGTTTGTTGGAGTCTGCTTAACCTATATTTCCTTCCATTTCGTAGATGCGTCGACACTGCTCTGTAGCTCGTTAGCCGTCAGCCATGCTGGTTTCCTGCTGCAAAGACGTGTAGGTGGGGGATCTTTGATAAATTTTTTTACGTGAGAGTGTATACTGTTGTATTTAGCCCATTCTCGTTCGAATGTTTCTTCTCTACGGATGTGCGGTGGAAATATATTTGCCAGCACGGGAAGCCACATAGTAGGAGTAGATTTTAGCGTACCGGTTACTAAGCGTAGTGCTACGTTCAGTTGTGTATCGATCTTCTTTTATTAATTATGTACGCTCCCAGATATGTTGTTTCCGTCTTTTTATCTATATTAGGTATCAACGTAAATTTCGGTCGATAATAACTACGGTGCACTTGGCACGATTTAGTATCAAATTAGGTTTCTGCTGAAATATTAAAAACACTGTATCATCCGCATATCGTTAATTACATATTTTCCTTTCTTCTATAGTTATTCCGCCGATCCATTCTTCAGTTGCCTGTCGCATAATCTATTCGCTCTATATGTTATATAGTATAGGTAATAGTACACACCCTTGTCGCACTCCCTTTGCTGTTCGAAAGTTGTTCTTCTATTTTCGTATAAACAGTATTTTTTTCATATACTTTCCTTATTAAAGTTATTAGATGCTCAATTATTTTGATCTCTTAATGCATACCACAGCGTATCCCACTCCACCATCGTGCATTTAACACGTAGTATTTTCCTATTATTTGTCTTATTACGATAAGCTGTTTTCGAGTACCTTAAAGTCTGTTTGCTCCACCACAATTTGTGGCAGTATATAATATGTTAATCACTCTTGAATTACATACGATAGTATTTTTTTGCTAATATGACTAATAAGCGCGATAAACCTATAATTTTTGCAGTTTAGTCTATCGTCTTTCTTATAAATTGGTGTAAGTATTAATTTAATCCAGTCACTTAACCATTCTCCATTTTTATCCATATCTTATTGCATAGTCGTTGTATTAAAATACCATACTTTCCTCGATTGGCTTGATCATATATCATTACAGCATGCTGATTTATTCTCTTTTAGTTTTTTTTTTATCGCGTGTTCGATTTCGTTTCGAGTATGTGTGGTTCCTCTCCTATCGTGTTTGCAGATCTCTTATATATTCGCTTTGTGTTGTATCCAGACGTTAATTCTTTATAGTATTCCTCATCCGATATAGTATTGAAAAATAGAAAAGACATGAAGTTTTAATGAAGAAAATTATTAAACAATAATTTTACGGTTAAATAAATATTATAAAAATAAAAATTTCACAATCTAAACAGAAGTTTTACCGGCAATAAAAAGCTCAAAAACGATAAAGCAACAGATTTAATATACCGAATTAACTATAAAGAACAAAGATCTGACCTGCACATGCACAGGCTATATAGATGATTTTGAATAGAGCGTAAGATTTAAAACTGTAGTCACAATCTTCATGTATAAAAATAAATGAGATAGAAAAGACTGTTTCAGTTATCTGGACATGTATTAAAATTTTGAACAAAATCATTCTAACATAATGACAAATTAGATAAAAATCGTTCTAAATATGACCGAGACATCAACCATTAGAAAACGCTAGAAAATGAAATAATAATATTTCATTCATACATAAAAGGCTGTTAAAACATAAATGTACTTTGGAAATTCTTGCAAATTATTTAATCTACAAAACTATTTTCACTTTATAGCAATTATATAAATATGTTGAAGACATGGTAATTTGCTAGAACTCGGATTACGATCCATTATTAAACTACAACATACAAAGACTTACCACGTACAAATTACACAAATTTTGAGCTGACGTAAATAACAGCAAAATAAATATAAATCAACCTTGCATCACCGGGAGAATTAAATGTAACGTTTACATTGTGATTTCAGCATAGGCTACTACTATTAATATAACATCAAGAAGAGTTGAATTATTGAGGTGATATACTTGCGAGTAAACAAAAATAATAATTGAAAATATCTATTCAATTTGTCTAAAAATTATTCAAAATCGACTAGTCGTAATAATTCATAAATAATATTTTAAAAAGTACGCACCATCAAATCTTGAACGGATTAATATAGTAGGTAAAAATGAAATATTTTAAATCGATTTTATACACCGTATTTACCTTTAATAGTAGATAGTAACGATTTTTCTAGACCATTGTCAGCCATTAAACAAGTAACTAACAAATCCATCATGAAATGTTGTCCTTTATTCATACAACCATTATTCCAATCTGTAAATGGAAGATAATTAATCTAATATTATTTTTAATAATTTAGTATTAAAAAATGAATTATAGTAAATCTCGCGAGTTTTTATTAAAACTATCACAACATATCACTATGATCAAAATTGTGCCGCGTTTATTTTTTATGAAACAAATGTAAAATTTACAAATTTTATATTTATTCTAATCACGTACACAACAATTTATCGAAGTACACGTAAAACACTAACCACTAGTCGTAATTAAAGAACATAAAGTTTTTGCTCTTTCATCAGCAGTGGGCAACAAAACAGTCCAACAGGTTTGTAAAACAGATTGAGCCACCAACTGTATAGTTTCCAGAACACCGTTAGTGCTAGCCAAATCGATAACTATCTGTTTGATATTACTCAATAAATTAGAAGTTACATGCAAATCCAAAGTGGAGACATCTACTTGGTTAGTGCTTATCGCGTACAACTGTAATATGTAATATTCAATAATAGTTATACACAATACTTTACAACGAATTTATAAAGATTGTAAAATTAAATAAATACGTATGAAAATCACACGTGGTAGATACAAAATGATTACTATCACTGTCTATTTATCTAATAAATCACTTACTCTTTTCGATCTCATGTCCGCTATACCGTCTTATTACAAATCTGTATAAATAAAGTTATTTGTCGGAATGGATTTTCTAACGGTCACATTCAGAATTTTTAAATTTTTTAATTCATCACAAATAACTTGTAAATTATGACGCTTTGATATAAACAATATTGCATCTATTTATTCTCGATTTCTTTACTATCGACAATTGACAACACATAACATTTTTGGCTATTTTTCATATGTATTCAACTATATTCCAAACTAAAGTGTCAAACTGAATAAATTAATAAATTTGATTCCGTACATATTAAAAAAAATAATAATAATATTTATGTAAAGTTTGTGTAAGAAACACTACGAATAAAATTTTATCATCTTACCTACTATAACGGTTGTTAATTAGAAATTAAATAATGAACACCAAAATATTTGATAAGTTACACACGATTCATTTTACTATAAAGCGTTCTAACGATGTATGGTCTACAATCATCAATTTTTAAAATTAAACGTGATTAATATTATGACAATCATTGGTAACAGTTGAATTACGAACAACTAACTTGTAACTGTAACACGTTCAAAGCAGCAACAATGATACATTCTTGTTCTTGAGTTGGTGGCCAGTCTGAAGTGGTAATGACCCCTTCACAAGAGATAGTAAGTAGTTCATTCAGCTTATACATTGCTTCCTTGCAAACATCGGTAACAAATGGTGAACGACAACTTACTTTCGTAGAACTTACGCAAGTCCACGCATAACACTATATAACAATATAAACATAGTTTAATTTTTATTATAGGGAAAAAAACACGTAACTTAATACATACACGTAGTGGCAACTGAACCTATATTCGAATTTATACAGCAATTATTTGTATACAAAATTTTAAAACGATGTCATATTAAATAATTAATTTTATGGGTTAACTTACTTTATGATCATAAACAATAATCTAATATAATTAACGATTAGTTTAACAGTGATTTTAAAACGGAGAGAAAAATTACTACATGTACTGAAAATAGCCTATATTGACTATTAATTTACTATGGACACCGCAGAAACGTATAGTTTGTGATCCATTTATACAAGTTTTACGCGATGCAAAATCTTATAAAATTTTGTCGAGAAGTGTTTGTGATGTAAATTAGTTTTGGATATCAAAAATTACTAAATCACATGAATATATAAATAAATTCTGATTGTTCTAAAAAAAAAAAATCATTTAAAAGTCTTGCGAATAAAAACTATTCAATTTAAAAAAAAAAAATCCTCTTTCGATCTTATATAAAAGATGTAATTTACGCAATAACATCAATGATATAATTATTATATCGAATTAAGAAAAATTATATAATCCTTCTATCTTTTAACCTACGGTGTACTGCCTCCTAAGCTAGAGGCATGGATAAAATATATGTTAAATAGACTGGAGTAGATTAGTGATTTTAAGGAAACGAAGGTCAAGTCGAAAGAGAAATATAATTCGAATACATAGTCTCTATCGATCAGAGAGTTGTAGTACTAAATGTACGACACGTTTATAAAAAAATAACCTGAACAATAACGATCGAGTAGTAAGTAAAACAGTTGAAAAATGACTAAAGCACACAATTTTCATCAAATATATCAACGTAATAGAAAATCGAATTATTTTATCGAGACGATTTGCAATTTTTGAATTTAAAAAATTTAAGGTGAAGTTAAATAAACATTACGTCAGTGGATCCGCAGAATATGCCGTCGATAGGGTAGCTATTTCTTAAATCTATTAATTCCGGTGTCACCCCTGTCGCCTGAGATTCGGCAGGTAGACAATATTCTCGCTTACCCCAACCGTAC
This sequence comes from Coronaproctus castanopsis, assembly GCA_032883995.1. Taxonomy (NCBI): domain Eukaryota; kingdom Metazoa; phylum Arthropoda; class Insecta; order Hemiptera; family Monophlebidae; genus Coronaproctus; species Coronaproctus castanopsis. The sequence continues at coordinate 158,051,566 of CM065052.1, forward strand.
AGATCGCCGTTTTCCAGCAACGCTAAACAATGCGATAACCCGATGGCTAGTTTTTTCACTTTTATGCCTAAATAATTATACAGTTAATTAGATACAAAAATTTCGGAATAACCGCGTACAAAAAAGAAAAAAAACAAAACGATACATTAATAAACCCGAAGTTTAGATTGTGGAATGTAGTGATTTTTTTATTACTTAATAACAATCTTTATTTTATTTAAATATCGCTCGATGATGGCATAGTTGCCGAAAAGCTTCGTGAAATTTAAGGAAATATACTTTTAGTGATTTTTGTTATTAATTAATAAACCCGAGTTTACGTTTCAAGCAAAAAATTATACAGTTAAGTTAACCATAACCTCGCGACCTACATATCGACTGAATGTTTATTATTCTTAATTTTCGTAAAATAACCGGCGAATTGTATTGTATTCGTTGAAATCTAACAATATAACACACGGAACAAATTTTTAAACTACACAAGATTCACACATATATATATATATATAATAATTTCATCTAGCGGAAAGAACGAATAAAAAAAAATGAATTAAAATAGTATTTTTTAAAAATATTTATTTGTAATATAACTCGCATAATAATTATAATTTTAATTACAAAAATTAGTTAAAATCACTAAAACTTTATTTTTTCGAAATTCACAAAGCTTTTCGGCAATTACGCCATTATCAAGTGATGTTTAAATTTAGATAGAAATAAAGATTTAAAAATTAAAACACAAAATATAAATTTAAATTTAAGATCACAATTTTATAAATATAAAATAAAGAATAGATACTTAAAACAATCCGACAGTGATTGTGATAAACAACACGATCAAATATCAGTAATATAAAATTTACAAAGCAATAGATACAAAACAATTATTTTTTTTTTTTTAAATATGGTTGAACAGTGAAAAAATATATTTTATAATAATCAAAAATCAATAGCCAGATGATACAACTTTTTTTTTACAAACTGGAAGAATTAATTTTAAAAAGTATATTGTAAAAAAATTTGTATTATTTCTGGCTATTGATTTTTGATTATTATAAAATATATTTTTTCACTTATCTTATCTTATCTTAAAGCCTGTGTTACATCATTGATTTGATGTAGGCCTCCCCTAATATTCTCCATCGATGCCTATCCTGCGTTTCACGAAGCCATTGTTTCCCTGCGACTGCCACAATATCATCCGTCCACCTTTTAAATGGTCTCTCTTGTGCGCTCTTTCCAGTATATGGTCTCCATTGGATCAGTCCTTTTGCCCATCTTCAATCTTCTTGCCTACCGACGTGACCAGCCCAAGCCCATTTGTTCAATGCTATCCTTATCCCTACATCTTCGAATTTTGTTTTATTTCGGATATATTCTGATTTAATTCTATCTCGTAATTTTATGCGAAGTTCCATCCGTCTTTCTGTTTTTCTTAATGTTCCTATGACTTCTTTCGTTAAGGGCCAAGTTTCTGCAGCGTACGTTAGTACTGGAATCACGCATTGGTTAAATATTTTGGCTTTATTTTCTGACTAATGTTAGTGTTAAGTATACGTTTTATCTTATGATATGCAATCCAGCCATTTGTCATTCTTTTCTCAATTTCTACTTTGTTTACTTGTTTTCTGGTCGTAAAAAAACTTTACCCAAATATGTAAATTGGTCTGTTTCTTCTATACTTCCTACTTGAATTTTTATTTCATCGCGCGTGTGATCATTTTCCTGATTTTGGATAAATTTCATATATTTGGTTTTATTCGGGTTTATTTGTAAACCAATATTGTTAACTGCACTCTCCAGTTCTTTCATCATATTTTCCAATTCATCTTTATCTTGTGCTATGACCACAATGTGATCAGCGAAACACAGATGATGTAGGTATCTGCCATTTATATTTATTCCTCTTTTATTCCACGCTAACGATTTTATTGCACATTCCAATGCTGTTGTAAACAATCGAGGCGAGATTGTATCTCCTTGCCTAACTCCTTTTAAAACTGGGAATGTGGGTGTTGTGTTGTGTAATTGCGCACTGGCTGTTGCTGAGTTATATATGTTTGCGAGTACGTCGATATATGTATTTTCTATACCACTAACTTTTAGAGCTTCCATAATCGAACGTGTATAAAAGGAATCGAATGCCTTTTTTTAGGTTAACAAATCCAAGATATAACGGCAAGTTATATTCTTTACATTTCTGTATTAGTAAAGTTAAAGTCTGGATATGATCTGCTGTACGAGTTCTATTGATTGCTGTTCATCCAATATACGTTCCAGTGATATTATTCTCGTAAATAGTTTGTATGTCATTGATGGAAGGCTAAGATCGATAGTTTTCTAATTTCCGCTTGTCTCATTTCTTGTGTAATAAAATAAATTATTCTCGTAAATAGTTTGTATGTCATTGATGGAAGGCTAAGATCGATAGTTTTCTAATTTCCGCTTGTCTCATTTCTTGTGTAATAAAATAATGGCTGCATTATTCCACGAGGTTGGTATTTGTTTTTCTAAAATGCAACGATTAAATAAAACTGTAATTTCTTTAACAAACGTTTCACCGCTGTATTTTAACATTTCCGGTGTTATTCCATCTTCGCCTGGTGCTTTACCGCCTTTCATTTGTTTAATGGCAAATTGTTTTTCGCTCTCTAAGATAACAGGTACTATTGTTTCATCAGACGTAGTGTTATTGTTATTGTACCTCACATGATTATTTACATCATCGTATAATGATTTATAAAATGTATATATCGTGTTTGTTATGCCATTTTTATCTCTTATCTCTTCCTGATATTCATTGTATATTGCTATTACTTGTTTTTTCCCTTTGCATAACGTGTGTCTCTAAGTTCCCTATTGGCATCTACAAACTCTTTTATTGTTTCATTTTCATATATTTTCAAATATTGTTTAATGTAATTTCTAATTCGTCGGTTTATTTCAGTGTGTTGTACGGAATGTTTTCCAAATGTCTGAATTATATCTTTCCTTTGTTCCAATAATTTTATCGTTTTATCAGCCAGTTTACGTTTCCATGATTTCATTCTCTTTATCACATGTATCGGATGCTTGTTTAATATTTCTAAGTCGTCCCTCCATATCGTTTAACGTTGTATCTGTCGGTTTTACTGACTCAGCTTGTTCTTTAATCAGCATCGTTATCGTATTGGAGTATGTACTCGCGTGTTGTTTTAAACTGTTTATGTTTATCTTTCTTTTCATGCATGTTTCCTACATCTTTCTAATCTTTTATTTATTACTATTTCGCAACGTACCATTCGGTGGTCACTTCCTGTGTTCACCGCGTTTAATACATCGTAATTGCGCACTATGCTGATATCTGAAGTTAGTATGTAGTCGATTTCACCTTTATTTCCATTTGGTCCTATAAATGTCCACCGACGTTGTGGCTTTTTCTTAAAATATGTACTAGCTGCATATAATTTATTCTGCTGTATAAAAGTGACTAACAGGTCTCCTCTCTCGTTTCGTGTTCCAAATTCGTAAGGTCCTATATATCGACTACCTCCTTGATAGACTCCTAATCGGGCATTAAAATCACCCATGATTACCTTATATGTTGATTTTTCTTTCAATACTATCATCGTAATTTCTTCATAGGGTTCTTCAACTTTTTCTTCATCATATGATATTGTAGGTGCATAAACCTGAACGATTTGTAATGAAGTATTCTTATCGGTGGCTATAACCAAGTATGCTAATCGTTCTGATACACTTTTAAATTTAATTACGTTTTGCGTTATGTACTAGAAAGCCTACTCCATGAGATTTCTGATCTTCTCCTTTCCAATATAACGTGTGACCATATTCCTTCAGTATTAAAGCTTCTTCGCCTGAACGTCTCAATTCAATTAAACCAATTATATTCCATTTTATTCTTCCAATGTCAAATAATAACTGATGTAATCTATCTTGTGTTGCTAATGAGCGCACATTGTACGTTGCTATCATCATTGATGTTTTAGGTATTTTTTGTGACTGGGGGGGAGTCGCATGTCCGGACTGACGCCTCCAATACGTCAGCTTAGGGTCATCTGTTATTTTAAAGCCCTTCAACGCAGGGTACTGAGGGCACTCTTTTTTAGTGTAGTTCATAAGATGTGAAGGGGTAGGTCATACCTATCCACGATGACCTATTTTTTCACTGTTCAACCATATTTTTTAAAAAATAATTATTTTGTGGCTATTGCTTTGTAAATTTTATATTACTGATATTTGATTGTGTTGTTTACCACAATCACTGTCAGATTATTTTATATTTATAAAATTATGATCTTAAATTTATATTTTATGTTTTAATTTTTAAATCTTTATTCCTATCTAAATTTAAATATCACTTAATAATGGCGTAATTGCCGAAAAACTTTGTAAATTTCAAGAAAATAAAGTTTTAGTGATTTTAACTAATTTTTGTAATTAAAGTAATAAAAAATCACTACATTCCACAATCTAAAAATTAAAAAAAAATAATAAATATAATGTTAACGTCATAAACATATAATAACATCGAAATTGCATTCGTTATAACTAATAGCGAAAAATTCTAGGTAAATTTTAAGATAAAACACGTAAGAGTTGTAAAAAAAAAACATAAATGGATATGTGTAAACAAAATCGTAAAAATTAAAATTTAATACCGTTTAATCTAGAAAATTTTAATAATGTAAATGGGGGATCGCAAAAACTATTACGTATGATTAAAAAATAATTTAATATTCACAATTTTAGTTTCACGCTAGAATGATTAGGATTTTACGATATAAATGATTTTCAAATAAAGTTTTGTGACCTTCGATTTCAATCACCACAATTCTAAAAAACTAAGCCGAACATTAATAATTTCAACTAAAAGTAAATTTTTAAAGCTCATGGTTTATATTATTTTAAGAAAGTTTGAAACCCATTTTTAACGCATTATATAAATTTTAATGTTTCATGTATATCCAATTATTACGCATTGTGTCAATTGTTAAAACGAACAATTTCTATACAATATTATTACTACTTATATATAGATATATATATCTGTCTGTGTATATATTCATTCATTTCTTATATGAAGCAATTTACCTTTAAAAGCGTTAAGTTTCGTTGGGTATCTAACATGTTCTTCACCGCCTGTTCCCAGACGATAATTATCACCTTTACCCCACGTATAAACGTTACCTTCACGCGTTAATGCTACGCTAAATTGCTCGCCACAATAAACGTTAGTGACAAATACATCTGTCAAACTTCCAACCAATTCAGGCAACTTTGATGAACTTTTTTTTCCCCCGTTACCTAATAAATTTGAAGACAATTGGGTTTGAAATAAATTATTAAGTTTGTATTTTTTATAAATATTAGAAAATATAACAAACAGAACAACAGATAAAATAACAACATGAAAAACATTTCTAATTATTACCCAAACATAACTCTTATGGAAAGTAACAGGTTCAGAACCATAGTTATCAAACTAAGTTAAATCTATGAGAAACATGTAACAAAATACATAAGCAAGGTTTCATTCAGTCCAGCGTAACTAATTAAGTAATAAAGAGGATAGGATAATAATAATTTTATCTGGACAAATAATTATGCGGTGTTAATATACTATATGCGAAAAAGTTTGTTTTCCACTAAATATCAATGAATTTCTAACATTAACTATATATAACTAAAATATATAAATACAACAGAGATTTAATAACCACCACTAAGTTTTGCATGTATCATAGTAATTCATTAAATAATAGGAAAATATGAATTACTATTAAAGTAAAAAAAAATTAATATCTACTACAAAAAATTATATGTACCTAACTTTCCGTAATCACCATCTCCCCAGGAATAAACTTGTCCGTTTTCAACTACTGCTAGAGTTTGGGAATCTCCGCATCCACAAGCAACGTCTACAACTTTCATATCTAACAATTCAAAAAAATATAATTTATTGATTAAAGTTACTTAACTAAAAATTTTAAATTAAACAATACTTTTTTATACGAAAATAATTTATAGGTTATTGTTTTAAACACAAATAAAATATCAAAATACGTTCTTTTCAGTTGCACCTGACAGTTTAAATTCTAAGAAGATAAAATATAACATTAAGTTTATAGGAAATTTAGGCTATTGTTAAACAGTTAAAGCAATACTAAATTTCAAAATATATAGCCGAGAATTAATTAAAATAATGATGTTATGTAATATGATCACGAAAGATCAAGCTCTTATCGATAAAATTTACATTTTTAAACTAACTTTTACACTAGAGGAAGATTAATCTTATTTAATTTCAAATCATCTCTTTACTTGAAAGTTGTGTCTATTTTCGTAATCAATAAATTATCACTTTCAATTTTGTTTGCATTATCACAAATAATGTTTTTAACTTTTTAACTATATTTCCTCAAAACAACAACTACTATATTTAGACAGCAGATTAAAACTGATATATACACTATACGTAACACCCAAGGAACAATATTTATCTTTACAAATGTTTGATTACTTATTATTTATTAGTCTACTAGACTTTCTAATACGCATATATCTAAACACCCAATACACACACAATATAGACAAATGTATACCTTTCAAAGCTTCAACAAATGTCGGAACAGAAAAATCTTCATTAGTTCCGTGACCTAGACGTCCATAATTTCCACTGCCCCAAGTAAATAATTTACCTTCTGATGTAATTGCAGCGCTATAAAGAAAATTAATAGTCCCCATTAAAGAAATATGTTTATTCTTACGCAAAAATAAATACACTCTATTCGAATAACAGGTATAAATAACATTCGAAATACGATCAACTCTCATGAATCTATATGCACATAAAGACGTAAAGAAAGGGAACTTTATATTGAAAGAGGTAGTAAACATTAAAAAGAAAAGTCAGAAATCACCTGGAATTTAATAATTTCAATATTTTATGAGAAATGTATTAATTAATAGTAAAAACTTGTAAAAATAATAAAAGTTCAGACAACGTCATTCGTATTTATATTTCCAGAAACAACGAAAATGCAGATGTTGGAAATAAAAACGAATCGTTTATTAAATAAATTTATTGGTACAATAGAATGAAAAAATTAATCATAAAATAAACTAAAAAAACAGAACATATTAAATTTCATTTAAAGTTACTTCTATGATTTATTTGATGTAAAACAAAACATGAAATTATGGTTATCCGTTTAAAAATAATGAATAAAAACACAAAAAGATTACATACATATACATACATACACACACTATGTTAAAATTTACCTATACGAACTACCACAAGCTATGCGAACAATTTTAAAACCAAGTAATTTTTCCACTAATTTAGGTTCATCCTTCGCTTCACTATCACCATGACCCAATCTACCCCCAACACCAAGGCCCCACGTGTACACCAAGCCGTCGCTGGTCAACGCCATATAATGCGATCCTTCTGGATGTGCCGCAATGTCCTCGATATCTTTATCGTCAAAATAATTTATTCGTTCCGCAACAAGTGGCTACAGAATAAAAATAAGTTTATTACCATTTATATTTATTATTACTGTAGAAGAAACAAAATATTATTTTTTAATATTATATATATATATATATATATATATATATATATATATATATATATATATATATATATATACATAGAGTCATCAGAATAGCCTAGTGACTAGAGTACGAACTTATGTACATAAGGTACTGGGGGCATGGTAGGAACCTCCACACGGTGGAAACGGTGATAATGCCGGAAAATTCAACCAATTTCAAAATAATTTTATGTTGAATACACCCGCTAACCCGACCACCAAAGGTTCGCTTAATGAGAAACGGCTCTTATTAGAGCCAACCATAACGACTCTTATCAGAGCCAACCATAACGACGATCTCACTAATATCGAGGGATTAAGCAAGTACAAAGAAGAAATGATTACGGAGCTCTGCAAGAAGAATGACTGTAATATACTCTGCCTGCAAGAGACTCATCGTGGTAAAAGTCAAGCCAGGCTAAAAATCGTAGGTAATGACTGTAATATACTCTGCCTGCAAGAGACTCATCGTGGTAAAAGTCAAGCCAGGCTAAAAATCGTAGGTGTGCGACTAGTAGCAGAACGACCGCACGAAAATATGACAGTGCAATTTTTGTGAAACTAGGAAAATTTATAAAAAGTGCCGAAATAACGGAAAATAATAATATAGAAATTATAACTGTAGAAATGAATAATTATACAATCACATCCTTATACAAACCACCTAATACGACGTTATTTGAGCAATAAGGATATTAAGTTAGTCATTGGCGATTTAAATAGCCATTGCATAAATTGGGTAGGATATAATGACACCGACGGCAATGGTGAAAGGGTTGAGAGCTGGACAATAGCAAAAAATCTTGTTTTGATTTACAACCCAAAACTACCTTCTTCCTTTGCCAGCGGTAAATGGAAATAAGGATACCATTCTGACCTAATTTTTGTGAAAAATGCAATAGCAAATTAATGTAATAAAGAGATTCTGAAGCCTACCCCAAAAACTCGACATCACCCAGTTCAACTAACAATGTCTACAGCCATAAGACCATTGTCTGTCACGATGAAGAAGAGCTGATTTCTCAAATTTCACAAAACAATTGGATGAACAAATAACAACCATTAGACCGATACATGAGGAATTCAAAGAACTTGTTTTTAATATCTTGAGATTAAACATACCCACAGACGCGTACTTCATACACACCGCTCATAAACAGAGAAATAGCTATAATATACAACGAATATTTAAACAACAATGAAAACAACCCCACCTCAACAAGGACAGCAGAACTTGGAGAAAAAATCTTACATGCGATAGGAGAAACAAGACGTAAAAGATGGATAGAAACTATTAAAAATTTTGATATGACACGAGATAGCAACAAAGCATGGTGACTGCTACTAAGATTAAATGGCGACAAGCAAAATAATACACATGTCAATATAACGCTAAACCAAATAGCAGCACAATTAATGTTAAACGGTAAAGCAGGGAAACGACTGTTAAAAAATCATTTGCTAGAGACCTAAGCTCTGAAGTAAATCACTATGCTACCCCTTTCACGGTAGATGAAATTAAAAAAGTACAGAAAACCATCAAAGTAAAGAAAGCTGCAGACTCGATAAAATAATGCCAGAGCAAATCAAACATTATGGAGAGAGAACTTTAAAATAGTTAACTAAGCTGTTTAGCAAGATAATATATACGAATAAATTACCAAAGATATGGAAAAAAGCGCATTAGTTGCTTTAGAAAAACCACAAAAAAATCGCACAGAAGCAAAAAAACTATCGACCGATTTTGCTGCTATACTGCATCTTTAAGCTTTTTGAACGTGTTGTGCTAAATCGTATACAACAAACGATAGATATGCAATTAATTCCTGAACAAACTGGTTTTAGAAATTGCAAATTATGTAACTCACATATTACAAACCTCAGACAACATATAGAAAATGGGTATAAAAATAAAAGATTACACGAGCAGTATTTGTGGATGTAACAGCAGCCTATGATACCGTCAACCATAGATTACTTCTATAAAAAGTTTATAAAACAACAAAGGATATAACATTCACAAAGATTGTAGAAAATATGCTGAAAGATCGTTATTTCTATGTAACTTTCCAAGGAGAAAAAAGTCGACGGAGAAGGTAAAATAATGGACTACCACAGGACACCCTCATGGCTCCGATCATGTTTAACATCTATACAAACGATCAGCCGATAGGAAGTGAAACAAAACATTTCTTACATGCAGATGACCTTGCTGTAACAGCTCAGGGCGATAACTTCATTGAAGTAGAAGAGAAACAATATTAGAACAGTTAGATAAGTATTACGAACAGAATAACATATCGAATCCTAACAAAACGCAATTATCTGCCTTTCACCAAAAGAATGATATGGCCAATTAGAAATTGAAAATCCGTTGGCGATGGATAGATTCGAGCATAATGATCACATAAAATATTTAGGAGTGTCATTTGATATATCTCTCACTTACAGAGACCACTCCAAGAATACTAAAAAAAAATTAATACTGTAATGAAATATTAAATAACGTTCAAATGGGCTGCAAACGCTATGGTTATCAGAACTGCAGCTCTGGCGTTGTTTTTCAGGTACGGAGTATAGCCGCCCTGCTTGGGCTAGGTCTGTACATGTAAACAATGTGGATACTGCCTTAAACGAATCGTACCGTTTAATTACAGGCTGCCTTAAACCAACGGCAAAAAGAAACCTTTATCTCCTGAGCGGAATATCGCCACTACATATAAGGCGCCATATAATAGCCAACAAGGAAAGGACAGCCCAATGTCTAGACGGGAGATATCCAATGTATGATCAAACCGAGCTGACATATAAACTTAAGTCGAAAAATAGCTTCATGAAAAGTACTAACACACTGAGGTCACAACCTGAAAAAACGGATAAACCTGTGGATTAAAGAAACCTTGCCAAACCCAGTGAGACCACCGGAAGAAACCCTGGCGCTAGGATATAAAGAGAAATGACAGGCGGGCTGTGCTCTAACGGCATCATTGATGATGAAGTGGGGTCTAACAGAAGATACGAAATGTCAGTGCAGAAAACTCCAGAAAATGTCGCACATACTGGAGTGTAAGATGAAACCCGACGAGGTATACAATGCATGATGTCACCGAAGCAAACGACAAGGATAGAATTCTGGTTGAATACTGGCACGATAAAATATAATTAAACGTAACGAACCGGACACGAAAAGAAGAAGACAGAAGGTACCGAATTCGAATATGACCGACGACGCAAAAATTATCATTAGAAAATAAAAAATATAAATAATCCGAATATTATCGCGTGGAAGTTGAATATATTGGAGAGTAGTGATTTTATTAATTAATTATAAAAAAAATATATATATATAACACAATCACTAAAAGTTTTTTAATCGCGAAGCTTTTCGAAAAAGATGTAATAATTTTTGTTCGCGCTTGAAAATGACGTAACAGTCGAAAAGCTTCGCGATTAAAAAACTTTTAGTGATTGTGTTATATATATTTTTTTTATAATTAATTAATAATATAGTACACTGCAAAAACACGCGGGACTACATTGTGTCGTGACAACAAAACGATTACAATTAGTTCTTCTGGGTTAGTGTGTCTATCTGTGCTAACGCCATATTTATTACCTTGTACGATACTTACACTGTACAACAAAATATGTATAGGTAAGTAGTCGCCTACCTCCGATGCGGAGACATCACAATGATTATATCTATATAAATCATTACGCAAATTAAAAGCAATTTATTCCACACAGATATACTTTTTAATCTAAAATTAAGTAACTTTCCTGTAATTAAAATAAGAAACATAAAGTAATGTTTCGCAACGTTTATTTTTTAAGCTCTAAAATAAAAACTGTTTACATGAATAAACGTAGATAAAAACACGCCGCAATAAATAAAATTAATAAGTAAAATAAAAATGAAATGTTGCAGCCACATAGGATGATGAAATGTGATTTTAAAAAGTCAAGATAAAAAACTTGGAGACTAAATATCTGACCAGAAAAGGAATGTTAGAAATAAAGTATATCAATAATATATTTAAAGTTAGCATAACGAGAAATACGGTAAAACACGTATGACAACAGAATACTTACTTCTACTTCATAAAGGAAATGGTATGAATACAATTTTCTTTCAGCGGTAATGAAAAAACAAAATTTATTTGAAAAGAGAAGTTTCCTAATAACGAAACGACCTTCAATATCGGATACTAGAAGTTTCCTCCTTTTATCGTGAGTAAACCACCCCCATCGATAAATTGTCTGATTCATTTTTTTTTCATTCTGAAAAAATGTACATCACAGAAAACTACATATTAGAAAATTAAATATAAACATAATACATGCACACTTTCAAGTCATGAATAAACTAGAAATGTAAAAATATAAATAGTGGACTAACACAAGATGCTAAGAAAAGACCGTGTTGGCAGATTACGATACAAAACCAGCATGCTTGTCACCGAAGAGAACGAATATAGAATAAAATTCAACTGATTTAAATTAGCTGTTTTAAAACCAGAAAAAAAATACAAAGCAATATATTTAATTAAATACTTACATATTCAGTTATTTATTTTAAACTTTTTATTCTTTAAAATGATCACAAAACAGAATGATGTAAACTTTAACTCTGGTAATTATAAATTAAAACTATAAATTTATAAGTTTATTTCGTCATAAAGTAAAAAAAATAATTAATTATATATTTATTTTTAAGGTAAAATACAATTGTAAGTTTATCACCAAGCAATATGTAAGTTCTTAGAAAAATCTTTTGATAAAATTATTTTAAAATTCTTGTATATACATAAGACAATTGCAAGTAAAGCATAACGAATATGATAAACATCAAACAATATCAGTGATTTCAATAATTATATATTACAATAATCAACATAAATCATAAATCAAAATAAACTTATTAACAATTTTACCTCTAAATATTTTGCAGTTGGTAAGTAAGGTCTAATCATCCGATTTAAATAACACATTATTATTACGGCCGCTATTTTACAATCTACAGGTGCATTATTATCGTCCGGTAAATCCAGAAATTTTAAAAAACATTCTGTAGGATTTATCTGAATAATCAAAATTAAATCGTACTTAATTAGGGAAATAAAGTTTAAATGCATTATACAACTAACAATAAATGTTTATATCAGTTTACTATTGTCAGTTATACAAACTAATTACCACAAATATAAGTAATTTAGATATGATTTTATTTTCTCTGGCTTAGTTAAATTCACTTGTAAATCACAATTTAGTTATATGCCATTAAAACATGGAACTTCTCCCTCAAATGTTATTATTTTAAGATCTTACTTAGAAACAAAATAATAATTTTTCTAACTTACACAAGTGCGAATCTTACTAAATATAAAAATTCTAGAGCATTCGGCATTTACATGTGATTATGTATCTTCATAATTCATTTATTCAATCATATAAGACTTTTGTAGTATTGTTCGAAATTTAAATGTGTCTAAACTAATAGCGTTTATATGTAAATACTCAAAAAATCTTGAAGCAATAAATAATTGGTACAGCCTATAGCACATTAATTTAGTAAAAGATATAATAGTAACGAAGGTTTGAATATATTCACTGCGCTGATGAATCTTCAAAAAATGCGTCTTAAACAAAATACATCAGAAAAAAATACCAACATAAAATGGTCTTCAAATATTTAGCTGAATACAATAGTATTGCAATTAAGATAGGTTATTTAAAAATTGATTTGAGATATGTAAAACTTCCAGTAAACTAATGCGTGGCATATTAAAATCTTTACTATACATTAATAGGCACAAAAAATGTAAAATAAAATTCACTAAGTTTTTAAAATCATAATTCCCAAACAAATAATACAAATAACGTACTCCATCTCCGTAATTCCTTTTACTTGTCCACATGTTAGATTTATCATCATTGAGTTGAATTGTGCGCAAAGCATGACGGAAACGTTTCAAGAACGGTACTAAAGGAGGATTGTAATCATCTTCGTTAAACCTATATTTTCACATAATATAAATCATATTCACGGACGCACAAAAAATCAAGAGCTTATTAGGGAAAAATTAAATCACTTATCCATAATAAATTTTTAATTTTTCAGCTTGATTTGTATAATAAATTCTTTTGTCTTTTTAATTCAAATGAATAGATCTAAATGATATAACTTTAAAATTCAAAAATATAGAAAAAAGTAAAATTATGATTTAATAATTTTTTTTGTTAACATAGAATCAAAAACTCTTTTTCGGTCTTTCCGGAGTGCAAACAAAACATTTATCGAAATCCTTTTTAGTATAAAAGATTCACGCAATCAGTGAATAAGGCTTAAATGGTGTTGAGGATCTAAGAAACAATTGAAGTTTTTGTTCATATTGTTCGAGAATTTCTAAGAGAAAATTAGAGAGGGATTATTGTGATGGGATGGGAATTGAATTTAGAAGTGAATCAGGATGAATGGATAAGAAAACAGAGCATCTGTCACTAGTAAGAGTGTTAATGTTAATATGCGGGAATAGAATATTTTTTCATTTCAATGCACAACAATAATTTAACAATTTACATAATAAATAAAAGGCAGAAGCTACGATTTCACCCAAAAATTATTATTTGCCATTTATTGTGTAACCTTCCGACAGGAGAAACAGTTTATTGCAGAAATTAAAATAAACCCACATGATGAAATATACATCGAATCAGAAATGACGAAAAAACATAATGCGGTATATATTTCAAAAATAATAATAAAAAAAGCATGGTTTACCCTATAACATTAATTCTTAAATGCGATCAAAATACCATTTATAAATTTAATATTTAACGAAATTACTTCAAACAAATTTTGATATTTATATAATGAATAAAATATTTTTGCATGATTGTAACAAGAACAAATTTACAAAACATTATTGAATTGGACATATGAGGAGCGTCAAGAAAAATTGAAGTGCAAAATAAAATTAACAATATTTTATGAACACATAAAACCAGGTGATCTAAATTTTGGGAGCTCGACATATGTAAATAAAAGTAAACATTTCCAAAAAAAAAAAAGAATAATATTTAGCTCATAATTGATTCAAATATTAAGTAATGTAATCTTGGAGTTACCTGCTGTTTTGTAAAGAATCATTTTTCTTGGATAACATTAAAAGTAGTAACGCCATATCTAACACAGCAGTGATAGTTCCACGTTGCATTGCAATTTCTAACAATATCTTCAATGCATAGTGTTTATCAACGAATGGAATTTCTTGCCCGATGTTATTATTCACTTCACTAAAATATTTTTTATATGTTTTCAAAAAGTAAAATATTAATAAATATTTCTCGCTTATTTAAAGCATCCATTAGTATTATAAAAAACAAATTTAATTTATTTTATAATTTAAAATAAGTTATATTTAAACTATATATTTTTTAACATTTTAAATTATAATATCACTACGTTGCTGTTTATATAGTTGAAAATACCACAAATTATATTTAAGTTTATCCATCATCAACAATTATGTATTTCATAATTTGTTAAAATATTTAAGTTTTCAGAATAATTATTCAGCTATTATTAACTTGCGTAACATCTAAATAATTAGTCTTAATATAATACTAGCACTGCTATAAGAAATGTGGAATAAAATTATAAATATGTTTTTGTATTTTCTGTATAGATTAAATGAAGAAAAAATTGTCTATATTAAATTTAAAAATCAATTGCAGAATATATTCAGTCAATAACACGTGCTGACGTTTTACTAAAAGTGTGACGTGGATAATTGTTGACCTTGTTTGCTTTTAAAGTTTCTCTACAATTTACCGCGGACCACCAAAAAAAAACATTAAAATAATAAATATTTAATAAGTATCTTATATTCGAATTCAATACATAAAACGTTTTAAGCTAGGCTTCATTTTTTTTTTTTGCTATCAATTTTTCTGTCGAGTAATTTATGGACGCTGTCTACCCATTATTAATAATATGTGTACTTCTATGATATTACGTAGTTTTTAAATTGATTATTCAGATTTTTTTAAATGTTAAAGTTATAACATTCATACATATATTTGTTGTATATGCTGAATGATCTTAATTTTTATGGGAACAATCAATTAATATGTATTGCACAATATGAATACGGAAATAAACCATAATTAATAATTTGACATATAATAATAATAATAAAGAATTGGTATAGTCAAAAAATATATTAATAACAATAAGAATAAATAATTTACTCACCCCAGTACTACCTGCTTCAAAAATATAACGCACTTTTCTAAAACATCTGTCCACATTCCACACAGCTCACTTTCATCAAATAAAATAAGTGGTCGTAACGTTTGTAACGCATTGTATGACTCTTGCAATAAGTCCGTACATAAATCGCAATCGTCTCCTATTAAAACATATATGTACATATATTTTTAATTGACAATGAATACGAATCAAAGGCACCAATATAATTTGCATTTTTGATGTTAAACTTTGAAAAGTGTGAAATTTAGTGATTTTTTAAAATAAACAACAAGAAAGAAGTTAACTTAATAGCCAAAAAGTTTTGAATTTTTTATAAAAAGCGTTTTTAGTGATCTTAACTCCTTTCTTATTGTTTATGATACTAAACGGTTAAGATTATTTTTGACTCCCCATATGTTTTTTATTATACTTTAAGACAGAATACTATAATTTTAATTCGTAGTTAATTTTTTTTTTTCGTATCGGGGAAATCGTTACATCGTCCCAGTATATAAAATTTTACTGAAGACTGAAATTTTTGCAACGAGATAAAAATGTTAAAATTCATATCTCACTATTATAGGACCATGAAAATAAAAAATACTTTCAGACGAAACTAATTTAAAAATAACAACATGAATATTTATCTAAATAATACAGCCAATAACACGTCATGAAATAACTGAAATGTGAGGCAGGAGGCACATCATCTGCAATACACAAGCAAACAAATCAATACATATGAGAATTCACTATACATTTTTTTTGTAGTTATCAAATTCCCACAAAAAACAAGTTTTATAAATATTCTTATTTATTATTTTAAACCCAGCATACTTTGTGGGATGCACCATATACGTCAAATACAAAATTCGTTCACTGCTCTATAATTATTTTTAATATATTGAACTCGAAACTTATTATGAAATAATTAACTGTACTTTTTTTTTATTATTAAAAAAATTACAATTTTATGTTTATACAGATAAGATTATATTAACTAGAAATAATTTCTGTTTCAATGTATTGTGCATTATTTATTTATCTCAATTCTAATATAATGTAACTAAAACATTTTGTGACACATTTCGTAGTATATAAAAATTTTAAAATTATGAACTAAAATATATAAATTGTTTGTATAAAGTTTCATAAATTTAAATTCACGCCTTTATAGATGAAATACATTATTTTAATAAAGTAAACCAGAAATGTACAATACATATTAAATTATGAAAAATAAATTTCTAACATTTTTACACGAAACATACACACGTAAATATTAATAACAAATCGCTAACCCTTCATTCATCTTCAGCATCTATTTCCGTCACAAATTTATCAGAGTTTTATGTAATTCTATTTTTTCATCTGTTATTTAATATCAACTTTTCAAATGCAATTTATAAAAAACATCAATAGATATAAGCCTTTTAAATATTAAAATAACTTATATCAGTTTTTATTTTACAACTTTGCGTTCCAACGAAGGAACCACCGCAAAATATGTAAACTTCAACTATATCCGTGTTGAATTTTTACACATGTGATTTAAAATCAAAATTGAAAAAAAAATGTTAGTAAAAAGTTTATCCATTATTTGGATGACAGGTTCTACACCATAACGAGAACTTCAGAAAAACCATCTTCAAAATTTCAAAAATTATAATACTTCTACTTTATTATTCGATCGATGTGGTTAGGTAAGAAAATGTTTTGAAATATTCATGTATTGAATAGGATTAAACATTAGTGAAATCGTAAATTATGAAATTTCGTTTCACACATTTATCACATCAACATTCTGATTAAATTAGTTATTATATGACTTTAAATACTTTAAAGGATATGAAAGATAAATTAAAAATAAGATAGAATCTTGAATGTATATCTCTTTCAAAAACTTGCGGTATTTATCTTGTCATTTATTATTTTAAAAACAGCGATTTAATAGTTCATCACCACATATCATACAATTTTATTATCATGCTTAAAAATAGCGAGTGCATTACTGCAAATTGTAACTCGGTTTATATTTCTATTGCAGATATTTTTCAAAGCAGAGTAAATGTGGGACAGTGCACGCAAGTCTAGTAAATCGTGTTATATATGTAAGAAATTATTGAATTTGTTTCGAAAAACTTAACATGTATCAAAAAATCGATTTCGAATAATACATTATCCAACTTAAAAATACAATTATTTACACAATGTAGACATTTTTCAACTTACCCGACCTCCATGCACGCTTTAAAAAAGAAAATGCAAAATTTAAAGCTGTTTTTGTTCCAATTTCAATGAACCCCAAAGCCGGTTGTGTATTTGTAGATGAGGGTTGTATGTTATTTACATTTTTATTGAACGATTCTACACTTTTATCATCTTCAGATACATCTGTGTTTGGACTGTTAAAAAAATGATAAGCAACATGGAATACATCACTTCATTTAAATTCAAGCAAAAAACATTTAAAATGTATATATATATAAGAATATAATGATAAAAACTCAAAACAAATAATACCTAGATACACGTTCCGTGTTTACATTGTTTTTCGGAGCGGTCACAACATGCTTCAATAAACATTTATGAAAGGCTTTAAAATATCTGTAAGCTACAATAAGCCTTTGCTGTAGTCTACATGATGAAACTGTATTACCAGATATTGCATAGCAGTAATTTCTTTGTTCTTTTTGTAGAATTGAGATACAATTAGACAAAACTTCTGCATCTGCAAATGAATAAACAAATTTAATTTTATACCAACGAAAAAACATAAAATATCTTATATCTCAAAAAATACGTCCACCATATTATTCAGAACGAGATCCCCACTCACCATATATATATATATATATATATATATATATATATATATATATATATATATATATATATATATATATATATATATATATATATATATATATATATATATATATATATATATATATATATATATATATATATATATATATATATATATATATATATATATATATATATAATATATATATATATATATATATATATATAATATATATATATATATATATATATATATATATATATATATATATATATATATATATATATATATATATATATATATATATATAATATATATATATATATATATATATATATATATATTATAATATATATATATATATATATATATATATATATATATATAATATATATATATATATATATATATATATATATATATATATATATATATATATATATATATATATATATATATATTATAATATATATATATATATATATATATATATATATATATATATATACATATATATATATATATATATATTATATATATAATATATATATATATATATATATTATAATATATATATATATATATATATATATATATATATACATATATATATATATATATATATATATATATATATTATATATATATATATATATATATATATATATATATATATATATATATATATATATATATATATATATAATATATATATATATATATATATATATATATATATATATATATATATATATATATATATATATATATATATTATAT